>CM050407.1:28091866-28502133 GCA_027580255.1 Therioaphis trifolii
ACACACACACACACACACACACACACACACACAGAACAGTGTACGTCGTGTTAACATGATATTATTATTTCACATAGAATTATTTTCCGGGTGTTGATAACCGAATTAATTTTTCAATGCACGTAGTCCATGTACTCTATTCAATCGTCCCAACATTTGGCACTGAATCGACCACTACCTGGTAGAGAAAATAAATAAACATATTAATATACATTTAATATTACGTATGACTATATAAGGGTATATTTCTCAAGGGGAAAAATCCTAGGGATTTCTCGACTTATACGTCTGGCGCTATTGGGTCCGAGGAATGTCTGCCGATTTCCATATTAAACCTGGTCGATGGTTAAACTGCCGAGTTTGAGTCATTCTTCGACAATCACGTGCGTGCTTTAAATTATTCATGTTAGGTACTTGTTGCGCATATGGCGACTCAAAATTGGGTCAAACGGTTTTTTTATTTTTATTTTTTTTATTTTTTTGGATAAATTGAAAAGGAAGAAGTTGAATTCTATGAAGTGTATTGTTCTAGTGCAGAAAAATATAACTCACCCCCTTCAAAAGTCGTGTATTTAAATAAAACACAATATTATATATTTAAGATCAGCGAAAACTAAACAAAAATTAAAAATAAAGATTATTTTGTAATCTACATTTTAATGTATTGCGTTGAACGAACATTATTTGTTCACGATATTTTCATAATTCAAGACTTTTTATGTGTTGAAATAATAATAATGGACCCACACTTCATATTTGTTTTCAGATTCAATATTTATCAATTAAAATTAATTACGATTAAAGTATTTAGAAATGTTTATTTCTTAAAGATCGAAATCTTAAAATTTAAAATTTTCTATTCTATCACGTGTATGAAAAATATTTTTGATAATTTCAAGTTTTCAGCACGGTTATTAATAGATTTAATGGCTTTTAAATGATATTAAAGTCTAGTTCGTAATATACTTTACTATTATCATTCAAGTATAGTTTTGTTCTCTGATAAATTATTGAGAATTGCGGATAATGATTTGTTTGAAGTACAAAGTAGAACAGATTTCCAAACTTCAAAGAGACTGAACGAAATTTTAGAATCACGTTTACTGCTTGAAATTGATTTAAGTAAATAACAATGATTATGATAATTATAATAATAATAAAAAATTTTAATACCTATATAATATACTTTTCTTCACTCAGAATCTAAAATTGCTTTTGAAACATCGATGCTTAGCAATATACCAATGTATAAGCCGAAGTGTGAATGTCTACATAGTGTGACATTTTAATTAATTTGTCAACGTTTGCCGAAAACATTTTGGTACATGACGATGTCATTATATTCACCACTCAACAGCGAGTGTCAGCATTGGTCAACTGTGCACGTCAATAGTAATATACAGTGGGTGGCGTTCAATCATTAAAAGCACAAAATTACGTTTTTTTTTTTTTTTTTTTTTTTTTTTTTTTTTTTTTTTTTTTTTTTAATTGACTCAATGTAATATTATAACTTTAAAAGTTATGCAAATCCCAAGATTTGCTATTCTTTTCATAAAAAAAAAAAAAAAAAAAAAAAAATCGTTTATCACAAAAACCAAGTAAAGTGTACCTGTAAGAAATTAATGAAATCGTCTTTTATTTTTTCTTTCCTGAAAAGTTCTTATCAAATTATCACTCGGTGCCGTGAAATTCAAGAACATCGATATTCACTCTTCAAGACAAAAACGTCTAATATAGTTTGATACAATTTACAAAAAAAAAAAAAATCGACGAGATTTTTATATCGACCAATTGTTACGTTCATGTAAATAATAAAAAATAAAAATGATATAGATCAAGCTTATACGACATATTTTAGTAGGTCATTTTTGTACTCAATCTTCATATTTGCTTAAAAACTTTTGAATTAAAATTATAATAACGGTCGAAATAAATTTTAATATCTATATAAATTCATTATTGTCAATATCAATTAAGTTTATTTTTCATACAACAAGAGTTGATTATTTAAATTGACATGCACAATTATCACCAATGATTAATACGTGATAGACCATATGAATGTATTTATAAAAACATTTCAATCGTTAAAACAACTAATTATGTACATCAACTCTTGTTTTTCAAAGAATCACTTTTAACAAATTATTTTGAACTATTGAAAAAAATATGATACCATTTCGAAGAAAAATATTGATATTATTCTTTGAATTTATTAACAAATATTTGTAATTATTTTTCAAAGCACATTTAACTTTTTTCATTCCTCAAAATATATCAAAACTATGCGTTCTTGTAAATGTATACATATAAAAAAAAAAATATTATATGGTAAAATTTGAAAAATGTTTACAGCTGTTTATAAACATTAACTTTATGGAATATGTTATTAAAACAATATTCTCGTTCATTTTATTATACGTATTTTTTCCTAGCTTATTCACAATTTAATGGGTAAGTACTTAGCGGAAAATTTATTTTCTTCTTTAAATTAATCAAATACATTTTTTTAATCTACAAATAAACGTCTTGTATTAATTAAAAATCGTAAAAAATACTATAAAATATAATTTTTACTTAAAGTAAATCATATGAAAAATGTATTAAATATTTTACACTCGTATTTCCACTGCATTTTAGTCATTTTATTTGATTTATACATAATTGAAGACAATTCCCATTTCGACGTTTCTAACAGTTTCGATATTATTATTTATCATTAAAATAACATGATATTTATTCCTACTTAATTTTCGGAACCAAAAACGTATTTCGACAAAAAGCTATAATATTCTCTTTACCCGAATCCCATTTTAAGTGGTATTTCGATGTTTTCCTCCCGTTAACATTTAAGTATGACTTAGCTCATACCAATATTCACGCAAATACGTTTAGTAAGAATAAATAATGTTTACTTTTAAATGATTGAAATTAAAAGACAGACAATATTAAGTCGCGAAACGGTGTAATATCTGTGAACGAGTGAACTTCAGACGTAATCGACTATAAGTCATAAGTACACGCCGTACAAAATCTCAAATAATCATATCACGATCAGACGCAGGGGAGCTTACGATTCGTTAAAACTCACCGACGTTAAACGCAATAAGTTTCGTCTAGACCATGTGTTTTATTGAAACGATACTAATCAGTGATTATTATTATTAAAATAAATGATATACTCACTGGACAAGGAAAATGTTTCGATGGTTTACCCGAAGACTTGACAGTACGCGATATAGCTTATTTTAAATACGCTCCGCTTACATCAACCGACGTAGAACGAAGTTTTTCGAGTTATAAGAACTTATTGGCTCCAAATCGAAGAGCGTTCGAATTCGAAAATTTAAAACAAACACCTATCAGTGTTTAAACGGAGACGGTACAACTGGCCCTTATAGTCCAACGCAATGATGTTTAAAATTAAAATGATTTAATGTTTATTTATAATTATAAAATGTGAAAAATATTTATTTTTTTTTGGTAGAATTTAAATAAAACATTTATAAATTATAAGTTATTTTTTAGTGACATTTTTAATATTTTAAGAGCAATTTTCGGTATTTTTTAGTGCAATTCTGCAATAAATTTTACTAGTTTTTTACTACTACAACATCCGTGCCCTACTAATCACGGTCGTAGAATCAGTGACACGATATAATATATGAAATCAGTCCATAAGTTTTATATCTTTACGCCGCCTGCGAACAGTTATAAATGTGCGTACGAAAACGTAACGTATAACGTATACATAGTTACAATACGCCAATCTGAGCGTGTTTCAAAGACGACGGCAATAAGAGAGACGAATAATTATTATCCGACCACACTTTCTCGGAAATCGCGTACCCGGTCGAATATAATTAGGGTTGCCCCGTTGACATGTTTCGACGTCGAAAACTAATTACAAACGACGGGATACCGCATGCTTTTCATCTTCAGATGAAATCGAGTCATAAACTACTCACGTTTAGATTTGCCGAGCGACATTATCGGCTGTCGTTTTGACGAGTGTTGGGAACGAAAACGACACGGGCGTGTGATCGTCGGCGGAAACGTGATAATTTCAGCGGTCCAAAGTACCTAATTATTGCGATCGAGCGTATTATCCCGTCGGAGGTTATTGTTTTGAATCGTCGTCAAAGGATCGTAATCCTTTGAGTGCACCACTCAAAATCTCAGAGCATCTATGTCCTAATGAATTTCACTAAAATTAATAGCTCGTTAGCGCCGGAATCCTACGTTTTGCTCTCGACCACGCGCTCGTCACGTTCTCGTAAATATAGCACAGGTATATGTAATAATGTCGTGCAACAGACATCGAGCAAATCCGAATCCAAAATCGCTTTTAGCGCGTCGGTTTTAAAAATAAAACCGTGTTCATTGTTTATTCATCACGACGACGACCGTGGTGTTAACGTAAACGAAGAAGAAACGCGTAATTCGTTTAGAGGTCACCGAATAAATGCACTGTTTTTTTTTCTTTTTTTTACGATTCCTTTTATTTCCATCCAAACGGTTATTGTGGACTGTTATTAACATCGATATTGGCACCCGGCGATTAGTGATTGAAAACACATGCGAACATTCGTATTATAAATACCCACACACATCGATTGTTCGTTGTCACTGTGCGAGTACTAAAACGCATTCGTTCAGACGGCTAAAACGCATTTCGAGTGGATTGCACTGGTTGTATTACGTCACTCGTCGATTTCCTAACTAAATCTCAACGCAAAAAAAAAATAATAATAAATAAATGAATAAAAATATATCCGCTAAGAATATTCATTTGCACGATTGGCAAAATAAATATTTAAAAATCGTCCGCGAACAACGCCGTGACCCTGGCGCCGTGGCATACCGATTACGTTGGTCTCCGAACGCTACACGCATACGAGTATTGACACCGCATTGTTGGGAATAGATAAATAATA
This sequence comes from Therioaphis trifolii, assembly GCA_027580255.1. Taxonomy (NCBI): domain Eukaryota; kingdom Metazoa; phylum Arthropoda; class Insecta; order Hemiptera; family Aphididae; genus Therioaphis; species Therioaphis trifolii. Next base: position 28,096,804 of record CM050407.1, read on the forward strand.
ATTTATCTAGATCAAGATAAAGATGATTATAAACATTTTTATCTAGATACAGATATAGATAATTATAATACATTTAATCTAGATAAATTTGTGATAATTTCATGTTTAATTTTGAAAATATTCAGGATCTACATCCTACATGTATAAGGTAAAAAAATAAAAATACATAATTTAAAACATTTGAAAATACATGTACTTTTTTAAATAAACTTCATAAAAGATGACAAATCATTCTTTGACTTAAAATTAAAATAATAATACATTTCTGCATTTTTTAACAAATTGTAGCGTATGGCTATTTCACTTTCATGATAGTACATGTTATAATCTCCTTTCCTGGGCCTCCACACGAGTTCTTCTCAGTAATATTTTTGATTAATTTAAAAAAAAAAAAAAAAATCAATAAAATAATATAATTTAAATTTCCTTTTTTTTGAGGCCATTTTAATAAATTACCTATCTAGATAGGTACTCATAGATAACTAAAATTTATCTAGATAAAGATAAAGATAACTGAAAATAAATTTATCTAGATAAGATAAAAGATAAATAATTGTTATCTAGATAAATTTATCTAGATATTTCCCAACACTGATTGACACACCGGTCGATATAAATGGAAATCAACGAAATAAATGTCAAGTTCTCGCCACGCGAGTGACCACTCCGATCGGTAAACACGATCAAGTAACGTGAAACGCAGAATAATTCGTGCTCTGCAGTTCAGAATGTCGCTTGAAAAATAAACAACCTACAGACGATAAACAAAATGACGTACTATGTAACCTATATGACTATAAATACAGCGTGTGTTTACGAATAAATCTTCGGTAGTACATTTGTCCGTGGCCTGTCCGACATGACGGACGGATATATTTTATTTTCTACGAGTCATTGGCGATACCTCGTGTTTTTCGATCGCGACTAATGATCCGGAGCGACCGCGCCAGTCTCGTTTTATGCGTTTCGTAGAGAAAAAAAGTGTTATCGTCTGATGATTTTTGTTTTTTTTTTTTTTTTTACCGTCTACGTAATATTTCAAAACCTACATTAAAACATACGTCGTCGAACTTGTGCCACGAGGAAATACGATAAATCCGAGTTTCGCCATTTTCGTTTCCAATCCGTCGATAAATATTTTATGTACTTGATTTCTGATATTAATCCTAAACTACCGTCTAAACTCTACTCTTCGGTACGCTTGTATCTGCTTATATCTGCGAAAATTATTAGTTTATTTTTCAATATCTGCAAAAATGTTTGTAATTGGCTAAAATTATATTTTTTATCACATTAGTATTGCGTTAGTTTATAAATTCAATTTTATTATTTATTTATTTTTTTTTTTTTTTTAGTAGAATATTAATTTTTTTTTTTTACATCTGAATGAGATACCGTCACTTCGTTCTGAACGTCCGGAATGTAGAAATTTAGAGTTTACGTCAAGGAAACGGATTAGTAGACGATATTTTTTGTGACGTTTTGTGGCAGACGATTTAACGACGTGAAAAAAAATGTAAAGCAATCAGGTTAGGGAACGGATAGCCGTGATGATCGAAAATACTTAAAAAATATTTCATATCGTATATCTGCCGTCAAATCGCGTGTTCACCCGGTCTCATCCGGATTAATCGCATAAACGTCAATAACACTGACGCTCGTATACCGCAGTGTAGGTAAGCGAAATGTATCGCAAACTCACGCGGGCAGAGTTGGGCGTTATTCGAATGAATTTTTATCTAGATGATTATTTCGATAACATTTTATTTGAATAAATTATTATTTGAACGATTTTTTGACAATTTTCCGAATAAAAATGTATTCGAATAATTTGAAAACATTATTATTCGAATAAAAAATTACTCAAATATATACTTTTTTAGAATTATTCGTATAAAAATTTATTTGAAAAATGTTCAATTATGATTATTCGAATAAAAAATTATTCGACTAAATTTCAAACATAGAAATTCGATTAATTTTTGTTTATTTTATTTTGATAAACATAGGAATTATACAAAAAATTACCAACAATTATTCGTACATCTGTCTTTGAAATTTAGTCGAATCATTTTTTATTCGAATAATCGTAGTAGAAAATTATTCGAATACATTTTTATTCAAATAATTAAAAAAAAAATCATTCGAATAGTTTTTTATTCAAATAATTATCTAGATAAAATACTACCCAACACTGGCTACAATTACGTAGATAACATATTTACGGTAGATAGCATACTGGACGAGCACCTTGATCTATTGCCATGATATAATTGAAGATTACAATGGCGAATATATTTGTCTTAAAATTTGCTTTAAAAAAAAAGTCACCGCTGCGTTCTGAAAATAAATACAATAATTACTATCTAACTAATAGTTAAGTTTTTTCCAGACATGGAAAATCGTCTCTCACGCTCTCGCTCTCTCTCTCTCTCTCTCGCTCTCTCTCTATATATATGTCTCTATTTATCCCTATCTCTCTCTCTATTTATCAATTTATCCTAATCTCTTTCATTTGTTTTTTTTCGACAAAACACACCGTGACGGATCAGACACGAAACGCCGCTTAAAATCGTAACGACGACCGCCGCCGGGTGACCGGAGGCGAAAACCTTGCGCCGTGGCACCTTACGGGTCTCGCCGTAATGCAAAACGTCCGCTGCGGCTCGTATTCGTTCATACGCCGCACCACGCAGACAACAACCCATCGTCCGCCGTACACCTACACACGAGTACAAAATTATACCGACGGCCCCGCGCTAAATGCTGAGTGACGTTTTCAGTGAAACGAGGCAATACTCTATGAAATTCTCCATATTATGAACGTGTTGTTAAAATAATATGTCATAATGAACATTAGGAACCACGAAAAAACCTAAGAGCTCTTATTTATTTATTTATTTATTTATTTATTTATTTATTTGGCATACAATACGGGCGTGAGCCCAATTTCATATACTATAATATAACAAATTACAATAATGTGATAACAGTGAAAATAGAAAGATACATAAATACTTAGTTACAGGTTATGAAATAGAAAATAAAGGGTCTGAATTGGCAATAGACATACAACGTCGAAGTGGTTCATTTAAACCATAATTTGTGGAGGCGGTAGGTAAATTAAAGGGGGTGTGTTGACGAGTGTAGCGTGGATGGACATTTAAAGGAATTAGAGAGAGAAGGTGTGGTGAGTCAATTTGCCCATTTAATAACTTGGATAAAAATGTGAGGTTAGCAACACGCCTATGAGTCGCTAGCGAATCTAGTTTGAGATAATCAAGTACTGGTAAATAATTATGAGGAGGACATTCAATCTTAAGTACATGACTGGCATATTTTAAAATTTATTTTGGACTCGTTCAAGCATTAAAATGTTTTGAGCAGTACTAGGATCCCAAATGACAGAGCCGTATTCAAGGATAGGCCTAACAAGCGAACAGTACAGTGCCTTAAGGGGAGAAGCTAACTTAAACTCAGTTGTAACACGCTTTATAAAACCTAAGATTTTAAGTGATTTACAGCAGATTTACTCTTATGAATTCGATCCGAATTTGAATTTCGGTGGTTTTATATCCGAATTTGATTGATATTTCATACGCTTCTACTGAACGACGTATGGGTAGTTACCGGATTTGTGCGCAGGACTATTGATACGATTGTATGTGTTCAGGGTAAATCGATACGTATAATCAGGCCATAACAAAAACGATTTTATTTTGTGCGTAAAAATCGAAAATTGTATTATTTAATTTTTTTTTATGAAAAAATCGAAAGAGCCGTTTTATGAATCGCTTTTTAGAATAATGCAGTTGTTTAAAATTAAAAAATAAAAAAAAAAAATCCGTCCGTTCGTTTTCTACAGAATCGTAAAGTTTACTAAAAACGTTTTAAATATTTTCCATCGATAAACCCTTATTATTCGTATTAATAATTTATTCTAATAATAATATTAAATTCTCATCAATCTAAAATTTCATTGAAAATAAAAAAAAATAATAATAAAAATAAAACTTTATGAGAATTTTTTCGTTTTCAGAAAGTACGAAAAATCATGGCGAATAAATTACGCGTAGCATTTAACAAAGGAATTTTACCACAAACGTCTTTCTAAGAATCTGGTTTGAGAAACGGTCGATTATGGATTTATTTTTTCCCACACCAGAGAAGTAAAATATTGAAAAATCGTGCGTTCCGAAAGTTAAGAGAAAATCATTTGTGTACCTACCTTTTTTTCGCGGCGCGGTGCCTGTTATATCAATTGAAAACAAAAAAAAAAAAAAAAATTACCCGAAAAACGAACGGGACAAAAACGATTGCACGCGTCCGGCGTGTTCGTGTGAAACACTCTGTATACTATTATTGTATCGTGTGCGTGTACACGTCATGCACATAAACACTAAAACGCGCGTAGGTACCTCCGACCCGACCGATATTGCGTTCCTTTATGCGACGGTCAGTATTAAATAGTAATCAAGCGCGTTCATTAGCGGCCGCGGTCGCGGACTCGCGGACTTAAAACACGTCCGCCCCCGCCGTCACCGCCGCGAAACAACGACAACGGCCGTACCTGCGAGGCCGCCCGGTCCCCGGGTCGCAAGGGTCGTAATTCCACGCGTACACGTTTTGCCGTCCGCCCGTGGTACGGTAATAATATTATTATAACGTACAGTCCTTTCAAGTCCGCGCGAGCACTTTGCGTGTTCGTCGCGGTCCTCGTCGTCGTCGTCGTTGTCGTCGTCGTCGTCGTCGTCGTCGTCGTCGCGGTCGTCGGCCGGATCGGTGGCACTAAGCCCCGGCGCGGTACTCGCCCGGCGTTACGGCCAGGACCCAGATGAAGTGGTTATATAATATATATATATACCTAACCTAACCGTTTCGGCCGACCGTTTTCCAGGTGTAATGATATACAGAGTGATTGTCTTATCGTTATTTTGATTATTATTATTATTATTATCATGGCCGGATTAAGGGGCGGTCTAGCAGGGGCGACAGCCCGGGGCCCGTCTCTATTACTAAAATAATAGGGCCCCATAACATTTTGAGCTGACTCTAAAAATGTGGTGATTACATAACAATTTCGTTAGAATACAATTTATTTAAAAAAAAAAATGTTGACAAAGCCTCATTTGATGAGGCTTTGTCAACCTTTTTTTTTTTTTATTCAAACAACATACTTAAATTATTTGATCTTTTTGTAAATCAGTCGCTAGAGGAAGTATTCTCTTGTATACTGACATATTTGAACATACGTATATTTGACGATCTCGGTTGTTAATAGTTCTGCTGCGAGAGCCTTCTCGAAATTGACGAGAGTAAAAAAACAAATGCTAGACTAATCAAACCCAAGAAAACTTAGACATACAAACGCTCCTTTATTCTGAAAATTATCTATTAAAATCTCTAGATTTAAATCAAATGCTAAGAGAGTTAGTTTCTGATAAAGCAAGAAAAAAAATATTGAGAACATATTTATTGTTTTATGTTATTTATTTATAGTTTACAATTTTATTAGTTATTAAAAATTACATTTTAAATAATATAAATGAAATACTATTTGTTACCATTGACTTCTATGTTTTACTCAAGTCATGAATGGTATTTTCCTACGATTGGTTGTTTTGTAGATGTGATGCCGGAAAAATATTGTAAATCTTCATTTATTTAATTATTTTAAAATAAATTGTATGAAATAGATAGAAAATACATTTGTCTGCGAGTGACACGAGCGGCTTAGTAAAGTATCTTAATACGTTTTGTTAAAATGTCTCACATGAAACTACACCCCTGGGGCCCAATAAGTTCTTAATCCGGCCTTGATTATTATGACGATTATTGTTTTTATTTGAAAAAAAAAATGAAAAACACGAACGATTGCAATCTATGCGACGATAACGTACGCACTACAAGTCGTTTTTATGTTTATTACGACTTTTAAGTAAAATCACAGAATGAGAAAAACTGCGTCATCTGACAATTTACATTGGAAAATCATCTTAAACTCATTTGAAAACTGTTAAGGATTCCACAGAAAGAGAAACGATTTAGTTTATAACTCAATGTAGTGTATTATAATATAGATTATACCAGTGGTTCTCAACCTTTTTGAGTTCGCGACCCCCTATAATGTCACCAATATGTTTAACGACCGCATTGTAATGTAAGCATTAAAAAATCGAACAAACTGTTATTATTGTATTTATTTGTGTATGAATTTTACAAAAAAAAAAAGGTTCATTATGTAAATTTGAAAAAATCATTGAATTTAATGACTCTTTTGCCGTTGTTGATTTAAAGTCATGTTGTCAATCCTTGGCTCAACAGATTTGGATAGACTTAGTCTCATTGTTACCGATATATCCAGCCGATTTCTCGATTTAGTTTAAATTGTAGACATCGTAGAAAATCCTGATTTGTATAAGTATGTTATTGAAAAAGGAATCAACTTTTTTAAAGCTTTCTCTGTTAATGCAGGATACTCATATTGAATTTTAATCCAAAATTTACTATGTTTTTATTACTATTAAAAATCTCTCCCTATCCTCTGTCTGAATATAACTCAATTAATTTTTCTTCGTTTAATAATGATAATTTATTTATTAACTATTTATTTTATTTTATTTTATTTATAACTTTTAATCATAAGATTCTAAGTGAAACAATATTTTTCCCACGTGAATTGGCGACCATAAAATAAGTTTTAGTGACCCCAAGGAGGTCTGCTGAATCGCTGGATTATACATCTAATTATAAAAACACGATGACGTTTTGTCACTCGTGATAGTGTTGAGATAAAAATCATAAAAAAAAAAGAATTAGAGTAAAAGATTAGTGTTTTTTGGTGTACCGAGGAGCCGAGACGATTTGACGAAGGCGTATGAAAACCCGAGATATTTCTCGAGATTGTGGGTTTCGCAGAGTCCCGTATCTGGATACCACGTTATGCTATACTAGTGCGATGATAGTTTTTGAGATTAACAGTTGATATCTGGCGTTTAATTTGAACCGGAGAAGTGGACGGAAAAGATAGAGCCTGGAGCTCTATGGTTCGGCAATCGTTTTCTCGGTCGATTTCGGGTAGAAAACTGTTTGTAAATTTGGAGAATTTAGAACACTGCGCGTTGGAAAAACATACAGTACAGGTCAGACGGCACGCAGGAATTTCAACGATCCGTTCCTCCGTCTCGCGGCCGACACAGCGTGTTGCGAGAAATGCGCCCGCCCGCCACGATTTAAAAACCTCGTCGTCGTCACCTGTACTTAGCAGTGCGCGCGTAACTCGTGTTTCCTTGCGGGTTTTTCTTTACCGTCTCCAAAACGGTTTTCCCTGCGTCCCGCCACAGTAATACACGTGCAGTATTTTTTTATTTTTCCTATCGCAAAAAATAATGTAATTGAATTTCCAAAAGCCGTGCGCCACGAAACTTTTACCCCTCACCGTTTAACGAGTCTTTAATAACGATTTGAATTTAAAATTCAAATTATTTCGGTTTTCATTTTAAGGATAATCAAATAGCATTAAAACTTCGTTTAAGTTATTTCCAACAGAATTAAAAAGAAGATAAATTTTGATTAATTTACCATAAATAAACAATTCAGAATAACCGTCGGAGTATTTTACAATACAGCCGTGTACCAGTGAAGAAAAATCTCGAATCCTTTAGTTTGCGTTTTATGAAAGAACAATTCGTTACAAAACAACAACAAAAGCAGATAACGTCGATTTCGAGAACTCAAGACGATCTGAGTTATACACAAGGCGAACTCTGAAACGGTGGTGTTTATTTCGAAAAATCACCGTCATAATATATTATATTTTCGTGTGATTTCTTAAATCCTTATTCGCGTAAATAACTGAACGGCATTACAATACATCGTTTTCTCTCGTATTTTGTTATCTGATACACGGACGACTTTTGTGATTCGAACGGAAACGATATTCAAATGAAATACATTTCACGAACGACTACACGAATGGGGAAATTAAATCCGTAGTTTTTCAAACGCAGTTTTCAAATATCGAACATTGTAAAGCGATACCTCGTACGTAGCCGTAAAAAACGGAAATCCCACAACCGTAATAATAATAATAATAATAATAATAATAATAATAATATAATTATACGTACGACTCGGGGCCTTGTGTGTATATAACTCGATAACGAAGTTTTTCGAATATTCGTCACGTCTCGAATAGGTTCGATTACCTTTAGCGGTTTCACGCTCATCGGTTTCACTTCGTGTAAATACGTCACGATGTTTGCAAATCTGTAATTCGAAAAACACGCGTTCAGAGATCGCAATACATATAATATATATTTACACGCATGGTGAAAAAAAAACCACCGGTGAACTCTGTCGCGTACCGTTCGAACCAAGGGCGTCCCTGACCATATTTTCAGGGGGGAGGGGCGACTTTTAGACTTGTTATGTTGAGGAATAAAAAATAAACAAAAATAATTTAAATATAATATTTAGGATTAAAAATAAATAAAAATTATTTTAAATGAAGCACAAACTAATTAAAATTATAAGACGTATTCGTGCACTACAATAATATCATTACTATTTCGTGTTTAACAAAAAAAAAAAAGAAATATATCAAACGTTCATTATCAGATAACGTGTATCTAAAAGTATCTATCGTTATAAAATCGATACGATACGAGCTGGGTAAAGTCCGAGCGCTTATATCAATATATTACACACCTATATCATAATCTATGACTAAATAATTTCGTAATTTTTTCCTAATTATTATTATAATATAATACAGATAATGTAAAAAAATAAAAAAAAAAAATTGAAAAGGTCCAGGAGGGGGCAATCGCCCCATCGCCCCCCCCCCAAAAAAAATACGCCCTTGGTTCGAACGTTATCGTGCGCCACAACGAGGGTGCATTAAAGCGGATATATATAATATAATATAATCTATAATATGTATACGTATATTTATTAGGGATGGGCATGAAATCCGAATATCTAAATTATCCGGATATTCGGATATCGAAATCCGGATTTGAATCAAATTCATATCCGGATTATCCGAATTATCCGGATATATGGATTTGCTTTTTATGTAACTCATAATTATTTTAAATGAATGGTAATTTATGAATGGTATTTCTTATAATTTTTAAATAATTTGTGCACTGATATCAAGAATTCATTTTGTTGATTTTATTTTAAATCAGTTACTAGTAATTAATTTGTAATAGCCCTGCAAAATAGTATGTTGCGTTATTTCATTATTTTGTTTAGTTTGTTAATAAAACATAATAATTAATCATTATAAATAAAACATGTGCTGGCCAATTCAAAAAAACCATTAAATTCCATAGGTAATTATTTTTATTATTTTGCGCAAAACATCGTCCATTATTGAAATACGTTGGAAAAATAGTATAAATCGAACCTACATTCAAAACAGGTGATATCATTTATTTTATGAAAAATATAAAAATGAGTCATTGAATGACAAAAATTATTCGGATAATCCGAATTGTTCGGATTTCCTAAATCCGGATTTGACAAATCCGGATTAACAAGATATTTGAAATCCGGATATGCCCATCACTAATATTTATATACGTACGCGACGAGTGCGCTGCACGGTAACGCGAAAATATAAATTCGAACGCAAAGCGGACGGATTGTTTTATCTGCGCGGGCAATCGAACGCATAATTCGTGCGACGGCACAGGGTCTCGGGTGCGCAGCGGCGGTCCCCGGCAACACTTTTGACAACCGACTGTCGGGTCGGGGCGGAATTTACGAGGGTTTCACAAAACTTTATGGACCCGTGACCCGACGTGCTTTTTGTTTTAAGTACACTCCCGTCGGCACGAAGACGAGACACGTAACACGTGACGATAAACGCAGAAACTACGACTACGGTCGGGCTGCTGCCGTCTGCGCACGGAATCACCGGCGAACGTTCGAACCGCGCGGCACGCCCGTCGTCGCCCGCGCCACGACGTCGCCCGCGCCACGACGTCGCCGACGGCATCGTCTTTTACGACCCGTTACGGAAATATTCCAGACAATAATATGATAAATCGGTGTGCTGAACGAACGCCGTGTTATTCGTTTACCTGTTACTGCCGACTATGCGCTAAACTACTCGGCATTGCGCTCACGTCCCGGCCGCCGCGACATCGGCGTTAAAGTTTGTTGTTGTTTTTATCTTTTTCTCTCTATCTCTCTCTCTCTCTCTCTCTTTCTTTTTTTTTCGCCGTTTGAACACGCCTGCGACGTCGTTGAGGAAATTGCAATATTTCGTACGCTCTCTCTATCTTTCTTTCTCTATCTCTCCGACTTCAGGCGATGCGTTCTACACGTTTCACGCTTTCACGGACTTGTGTCGGCGATCCCGACGAAAGATCACTGCACTATCAAATGCGAACAATACGAGCGTGTAAAACAAACAAAAAAAAAAAACAAAAACAAAAACACGGTAAGATGTGCCGGCGAAAGTTTGTCCTTCGTCCTTTCGGTCCGTGGACAAAATAACGGTCGTGTAGGAGTCAAACGAAATCAATAAATAGTTACGGACGTATTTAATGTTGAAGAACACCATAAATAATTTTTATAGCAAAGTTCTGAGCGGAATTTCCAGTGTAGTTTTACGGTTCAATCGTGTTATTGTTTTTAGTCTCATTGTCCGTGGGATTTTCGTAATAAAAACCTTACAACGTCATGGGTTCTTAATCTATAAGACTTTTTTTTTTACCAAAAGATTTGAAGAAGATTTTTTTACCTATATCTAGAATTGTATACGAGATGAAATATTTTTTTATAAATATTTAAGACAGGAGTTTGGATGTAAAAACAGTTTATCCGTTGACAATATAGTATCACTTTAAAAAAAAAATTACGAATAACGATTTTGAGATTTTTTCACCTTATCCGGTTGAATAAAATAAAATTAAATATACAGATTATATTATAGTATCGGTAGTTAAACATTGTGTCGGTTAAAAACGTAAAAAAATTAGATATTTTAAATTGTCCTTATTTAACCGAAAAATCATACCTTTTCTGATAATTGTTTCCTACGTTGTGTTAACAATGTATACAATTTTAAAATGTGAACACGACTTTTATAGAATTATCTGAATTTTATCAAGCTATCTTTCGTATTAAATGTTAAATACTACTTTTCGTATTTATTATTTTTTTTTTTTTAACCACACCGAATAAAGTGAGAGTTTAAAACATTTTAATTTTTATCCGGGCCAGAAACCTTTTTTAATTTTCAAATCTCGAACAGTTGATATTTCTACCCCAAGCGTATCGTTCGTTATACGCTCGAATTATATTGTTATGACATTTCAGAATGTTTTATATCGTGCGCTCTCGGCCGCGACGGTACACGGGTGTCCCCTCACAGTTTGCCGGTTATGTGTGATAGGTTCACAGAAGTCCAAGGGTTTTGGTTTGGGAACGATTTTATTCGTAATATATATATTTGTGTGTGTGTGTGTGTGTGTGTGTGTGTGTGTGTGTGTGTGTGTGTGTGTGTGTGTGTGTGTGTGTGTGTGTGTGTGTGTGTGTGTGTGTGTGTATAAAAAATGTAATTCGTTTGTATATTACGACTTTTTCGTAGGGAGGCGTACGGCCGTTTTTTAGACGTCCAGATGGGAGACCCGGAAAAGATTGAAAACATCCGGTCCAGCGATTTCGTGTTCAGGCGAACGGCTATGACTTTGCCATTATATTACACGTCTGCAGTCGAACAATAATAATAATTATTGCCGGTTTCGAACGATAACGAACAGGGAAAAGCGACAGATGGTGGCTGTGACTTACCCACGCGATTCGGTCAAAGAAAAATAGCCATTCGCCATTGGCACGTTTAACGACATTCGTTCGGTTCGCCTCGCGTCCCGTCGGCTAGACAACAACATAAAGACGGCACTGTTCAAAGGCCGTGGGCGAGCGTGCCGAGGTGTCGTGTACTGGCGGTGACACGATAACAATTTGAAACGAAAACTCGGGGAGAAAATAATAAAAAAAAAAAGGTGAAAATAGTTTGCCGTACAGTACAGTACAGTGGCGGATCCAGGGAGAGGGCGAAAGGGGCGCGCGCCCCCTCAATTTTTTTTTTTAAGAGGACATTTTTAGTTTTGTAGCGATATTATTTTTTTAATGGAATGATTATAAAATGTAAATTTGTATTTCGTATGATGAAAAATACTATGCGGTTGAGTTTTAATTTATATTGGGTATTGTAGTATAATTTAAATTTAATACAGTACCTAAAACTTTATTTTCAGTTTATTATTACCGTTGTAGACGTCTTGTAGTCAACACGCCTACCAGTGCCACATCAAGATAACAGAATAAAATTACCGCTGTTACGGCAATACGCTGCGCTGTACGCACGTGGACATTAATAGCTATAAGCTAATAGCTTTACATAATATAAACAAATATAAATAAATATATTATATTTATTTATATTTGTTTATTAATGCATAATATAATATGACATAATATAAAATCAATAGAATTCGACGATTTGTTCCTCATGTCTATTTCGCCAGTCGCTGCAAATAGATACATTACCCAAGCGTACATATTGTTCGTGTCACCGACGTTTATTTATATAATTAATTTCTCCCAAAAAACTTCGGAGAAGTAAAAAAAGTCTTCTGTGCTTTACTTAAATTGATTGGAGTACTTGAATTTTGAGATAAATAAAGAATTTAAATCAATATCAAAATGCTGTGCCTGAGAGACAGAGTTCCATAACACGAGAAAAAAAGATTTTGAATTTTGAGGTTTGATTTCACATCTTTATTTACCTCATTTAATTATTATATATAATAATAAATTTTAAATATTATATTAAATATAATATTCAAATAACAGACGAGTGGAGAATGGAGATTAAACAAACAACCTAACCGTCTATTCGTTTATGGCCGATATTTTAATACGAATATCGAGCGGTCAGCGGTGGAATAACCGAAAAAAAACAATATTTTTATGCCGTACGCGAAACGGCTAATTCGGCGACGCGCGACGTACCTATAATAAATAATAATATAAAATATACAGTACTACTGTAACGTAATAATAATTTTATAATAATAATAGTTAATAATTACTATTAAAAGAAGATGCATAAACGGTCGTCAGTCCGTTCGTAAATGGCTGTTATTTTAATATGAAATATGAATATTAGCTACGAGCTGCAGGGCGGTTAGCGATCAAATGAACAGTAGTTTCGTAGTCCGTACTCTGTGTCACACTGACCCCCCCCCCCACCGCCGCCGCGGCAACCAAGTTCACGCATGCGCACATGGTCGCAACACAACGCGGTATTACGAAAGCGAAAAACTGGTAAATTCGGCCGTTCTCCATATACGTTGCATGTAAAAAAAAAAAAAAAAAAATAAACGGCCGTTTTCCTGTATATATATTATATATATCTCTTCGCTCTGTGCTACGACACCGGGCCGCCGTAAAGCACAGAATGCTCTCTAGCGAGATCTATCGATAATAAATTAATATTAAAACTTTAAATTTGTGTCAAAAAATACTTTATCACATTGTACAAAAATAAACATTTTTAAAAAAAATTCGAATTTGAAAAAAAAATTTGATGATCTGTAGTTCATAACAAAACAAAGTGCACCCCCCCCCCTTGGGAAAATCCTCCATCCACCCCTTGTACAGTATGGAAAACGAGAGACGGACGGTGGCAAGTAGGTCTCCCGTGCCTTGGTCACGTGGTCGGATAAAGTAAAATAAAAACCCATCTGGGTGACAATATTCTTCCGTACTCGCCGGCCTGTAATCGAAACGTCATTTTTTTGCTCGGCGACACCACTCACGCCAGGAGGAATAAAAAATAAATTAAAAATATCACATGTTGTCTTCATGTCGAATCCTACGATGCGATCCTCTGCGAACTTCGTACGCGTCTCGCACCCGTCTCGGCGCGGCGGCGGCGGTGAAGCGTCCCACAGGTTTTCAGACAGGCCGTTGACACGAGACACTAACGCACCGAGTTTTTGTCGGCCACGTGTGTCTGTCACTCGGCGGCAACTGATCTCCCCGTGTTTGAGATCCACAGCCACGATCAGCCGGCAATCTTCCACTCGATTCCGGTGAAAACTTTGTGAACGAAACCAACGCGTACCTACTGCGGTTAATATAATATTGAAACGCCATTTTCCCCTCGTATTCCGCTCTCCTATCGTTCCGTTATATCCTGCACTCATTGCCAAAGCTTAATCTTTTGTACACTCAGCGGTACGGTACGTTTTGTGAGATGACAAAAAAATCTTAATTGATGCGCAATAGTGGGAAAAAAGTGGGTAGAGGTTGTTTTTTACCCTTTTTCGAGTAAAATAAACGAGTATATCGTGCACCAAACTTTTTACCAAACCAGCGAACAAATAAAAATCGATTTTAATACGTATATCAATTTTTTATTTTTTTTGATGTGCAGTAAATTGTTACGCGTTTTTAATTTTGAATATTTAACTATAAGGCAGAAAGTTAATTTCAACTGAATTCCGTGGAGCTACAGTTCGTTCCGGGTAAAAAATATAGAGAAAATCAAAAATAGATTCTGTCCGCAGCTATTCAGTAGTGTTCGACGAACTCACCCGACAATAAAACGCGGATCGAGCGGTGTGCATCAACCGAGTATCGTACGGGGAAAAAATGAAGGGTCGATATTCCGAGTACTCCGTATAAACGAGAATTATTTCGTCGATTGATCCCACGCTTGGGAAATGAAGTTAAAAGTATCCGTACCGAACGATCGCCGTGCATTTGCGAATTGTAAAACCTCACGGACCCCGAGACTTAAAACGTTAAAAACCATTTATATAAATACGCTTATTTGCTTACGTCTTGTAAACATGGAAAGGAAAATGTTTTTTTTTTTTCAAAATTCGACGGGATTCGGTTAGTGTATAATGTATTACTCGTCCAGAGCTCGATAAGTATTCCGAACAACCGGAAACTCGATTCGTTCTAAAAAAATAAAAAAATAATAATAATAATAATAATAATCATGAAAACGTTTTGACGTTCGGCCGTCTCGGGGGTAGTCTTTCGGTTTCGCGTGTAGGTCGTAGACCCGACCTCGTCCGAGACCGCGCCGCGTACTGCTCGGCACAGCCGTGTATACAGTGCACGTCGGCCGTCACGCCCACTCGTCGACCCGAGCCCACGCGTCCCGATGAACGTCAAAACGGCGAAAAACGAAAATCGTATAAAAAAAAAAAAAATAAAAAATAAAAATAAAAAAAACGCTGTCAAAACCGAATATCGGATATCGACGCGGGGGTTAGAGGGTAATTTTTTCCGAGTCCCACGCGTACCCCCCAGGCCGAAAGCCTTTGAACCCCTCTCCCGTACGTCTCGCCCGGGTTTCTCGCCGGGTGTACTCGAAGCACGACGGAGACGGCGGCGTTCGGGGGGTCCCTCCACCCCGGTCAAGCCGCTCTCCGTGCAGCCGTCGAGCGCGGTGAACCTGCGTCGGTGGCCGCGGGGTGCGATTATTAATCACGAGATCCGCGCGCGGGCCGAGGGTCGGGCGCTCGCGTTTAATTTTCGGAAAACGCCCCGCCGACGTACCGCGACTTCGACGACGACGACGACGACGACGACCTCGAGTTGTGATTAATTATTATTATTGTCGTTCGCGCCGGCCGTCTGTCGGTCGACCCGCCTCTCCCGTCCTGAGTCGTCATCGTCGTCGTCGCCCGCCCGAGAACCGAACTCTGCCCGCACGACTCGACTCCTGTGCGCCGTGTGGGCGTCGGGCAGCCACTGTTGCGCGACGGCGGGGGCCTAAGTCTCGGCCGAGTGTCGTGTCACGGCGTCGTTCGGCCGACGAGAAAACTTCGTGTGTGAATTCTTTTGGTCGGTCGACCAGTGGCGGCTCGTGCATAGGTGTGCAGGTGTGCGCACACCACATAGATTATTAAAGATAATAAAAGTAGCTAAAATGTGTTTTAATTTTATTACAATATCTATTAAACTATATTTATTCCATAATACAAAATTGTTAGTTTTATAAACGCGAAACGCTTGAGTTCGAAAATATCTCTCCTAAAATTTAGATGAGTTATGTAATAAACACGCACCAACTGGTGTGCAGCTCGGGATGCACACCCAGAGTCCATGTAAAATACGTTTAGTCGATGAGTGGGGGTATTGACGAATAAATGGAACCGTGGTGTGCACCTACTGCTGCACACTCGATCATAAATTTAATCTGTGTGCGCTATTTCAATAATAAAGTTATAGAACTGTTTGCCAATACTAAAGAACGAAGACTTGACTTCATATATAAAAATATGTAATTTTTTCATTTATTTTTTAAAATTGTTTTTAGTTACGACACTGTTGCTTGTTCTGACAGTAGATAAAATGTACATATTGACTTGGATGTGACTAATTTTATTTTATTTTATTAATATACATTTTCAATAATTGCATACCACCAATTTTGAACATCACGAGCCGCCACTGCGGTCGACTCTCGAAATTCAACGGATTTCAAACGCAGCCGACGCCTAGGACTTGGCCGGAATCAATTCCGATTTCGTCGAAGCCGCGATAACTCACGGGTACATCGGATTATCGAAAATAAACGAATACACAATAGATATATTAAAGACGCGTTCTCCCGAGTCGAGTTTAGTCGACCGATTATAGTCGATCAACAAAAATTGAATTCAAGTTGAATCAATTTTTTTTCACACATTGCAACGGAACAATTTTTTCAATTATATTTTCAACTCAGTTTAACACGCAATGCCGCGGTCGGCACGTAGTCGACACCACTGTCGAGCTCATTTTACTACACATATCAATACAGTTGAAAATGTCCGTTTCTCTGATAATAGAACCCAAAGCACTTTCTCTTGCATCTCTATTTTTATATTTATCTAGTCGATGGTTCCATAGACAATCGCGCTTATGATAAAGTTCTAAGAATTTTAGCATCACGCTTTCAGACCACCTGAGGCTCATTTTTAAAATTAAATATATTTAGTACGTTAAAGATTTAAAAAAAAAACACAAATCACAAAATAAAACATAAAATGCACGTGTGATTGCCCACTGGTTGAAAACAAACTGAAGTTCAACTTGAATCAACTGCAGTGTAGGTTTATGTTCTCACGTGTCAAGATAGGTTTCATCTTCAAAGGAATTTGAAAACAATTCATTACTCGAACTGGGTCAAACTATTTTCGATCAACTAATTTGTTGTTCAAGTTTATTGAAACAAAGGTTCTCACTACATATTTAATTCAATTTTCGTTGATCAACTATAATCGGTCAACGAAACTTGACTCGTGAGAACGCGCATTTAAACGGTTTATTTAAAACCGACTGGAGTTCATTGATTTGGGTTTTTTCGACACTCGATAAAACGGATCGACTCTCCGGCGTATGTAGCGAAAAATAGACACTGTATCAATGACGAGTATAAATGAATAAAACGATAATAATAAACGATATTAAAAAAATCGTATGAACGGTAAAAAATAAAAATTTGTAAATTTTATTTTGAGTATCCGATTTTGATTTAAATATTACATTTGTTTTCTCGAATAACTCGAACTGTTGAATGGCTTGAAGTTTTTGCCGGCCCCGTTGACTCTGAGTTAATAAAAGTTCGACTGGAGTAGTAAAACTCTGTACAGTTCACCGAGATCGGTCGTTTGCCCGCGGGTCTTATCATATTTTACCGGGAACTCGGATCGGTCCCTTCGTGGCCGACAAGCCTTCGTGCGCGTTGCTCCCGCGAAAATCGATGACTGCTGAAGTTATCGCCTCAGGACAATGTCGATTACTCCGGGAAAAATACTCCCTCCCCACCCGTATCAACAATGTTGTTTTACGAAAGTGGCATAATCCGAAATTTATTAAAAGCGCATAAAAAATAATATTACACCGGCTCGGCTTCGTGGCACTTTGGATATTGAAACGTTAACGTCATAGGACTCGAGAGATTATTATAAGTTTTGCATTTCCTGAAAACAAGGCGAATTCCTAATATGTGTAATAGTTTTAAGTTAATTTAAAAGATAACATCTTTTTTTTTATTTTTTATCGAATCATTACTAAGTTTGAGCAACGGTAGATTAAATAACCGTAGAAAATGTCAGAGATTCTTGCACCTCTGTTGTTGGAAATTGTGACAAATTACAAACTAAAAACAACCACGATATGACAAACATCACATTTTTAATTTTGTTTTCTTTGGTGACGGCCAATTCAAGTTTTGTTTTTTGTTTTTAGTACCTACTTTAGTTCTTTGTAAGGATTCTCGACAAAATCTCAAAAATATGAATATTACAAACGTTTGAACTAATATAAAGTGACTTTTGTTTGACATTGAAACAATAAAATACAGAAATATGAATTATTAATAAAAAGTTAAGACGAATACAGCACGAGTTTTATTCACTTTCATTCGAAACAGTAAATCCTAATTAAACTGAATTAATTAATTTCAAACGAAATTCACGTGTAGAACAATAATTCGGCTCGTTCGGCGACCGCCGCCGCCACCGCCGCGTGCCTTGAGAATAACGAGTAACGAAATAAATTGCGAGACGACATTGTGTTTTGCCTTTTTTTTTTTTTTGTTTCTTTATATTATTTGGTACAGTTGACGAGGGCAGTACGCTCCCTCTAAATCCCGGCAAATTATTCCTAATGACGTAGGCTATTCTGAATATTGTTTTTTCCGGGACTTTGTAAGTCTAAATCCGGTCCTATACACACACGCACACGCTTACACACGCCATGCACGCACGTCAAATATGTGTTTTCGCGACAATATCCGTCACGTACGTAATCGCCTCGCTCCGGCCTTAACCTTTTCGACGTGTGCGTGCGTGTTGTGTGTGTGTGTGTGTGTGTGTGTGTGTGTGTGTGGGTATTAGCTCAAACGCGCGCGTGCGTGTGCATGTGCTTTCAATTGAAATGTCCTCCGCCGCCGCCGCGTTTGTTTGTCGAGTCTACACGACCATTATCGATAACTATGGACCGTAAACAAACGTTGCGGGTTCACGCGAGCGTGTTCGATAAACTCGCATTATAATTTAATATTATATTATTATTGTTCACGGTGTTGACCCGATCACATCGCGTGGTGTTTACCCGCGCACGGTAAACGTACACAGACGGAATCGTCGACGTAACTGTGACGCGGGCGCGCCGGGAAAGCCGACCGCGCCCGGCTCATATTGTAATAATTCTTATTACACAGTGCGCCCTATAGGATGTCCGATTTTCGTCTTTTCACACTGTAAACCGTCGTCGGATTCAACGGCCATTGTCACTGAGAAGCGCGGTAACAATGACAGTATATATATTATATCGTATAGCCTGCCGTTTACTTGATAATAATTGTTTGATCGAGATGGAATCAGATCTTTATAAAAAAAAAAAATTTAGTTTTCAAGTGGACTGTATAGCTTTATTTTACCAGTATAATTGTATGGTCGCTCGCTGTGCTCGGTTCGACTTTAGATACGCGACTAACT
Organism: Therioaphis trifolii; assembly: GCA_027580255.1. Taxonomy (NCBI): domain Eukaryota; kingdom Metazoa; phylum Arthropoda; class Insecta; order Hemiptera; family Aphididae; genus Therioaphis; species Therioaphis trifolii. Next base: position 28,116,339 of record CM050407.1, read on the forward strand.
TTATACAATACATAATGATTACCTGTAGGTACGACATTATACATCGATAATAATATATATTCGAGACAGCGTGCGATAATATGATAACAAAATAATAACAATCAAGCGCTAACAATAACAATTATTATTATTATTAGAACAATATCACAATAATTTGCTTACTATAAAACAAAACGAAAATGTCTCAAAAAAATATAATTATATAGGGGTGAATCGAGGCTGAGTAGCTTTAAACCAGTGGTTCTTAACCTATTTAGAGCCACGGAACACTTATAATTTTATTAGATCTTTGCGGAACACTAAGTCGTAAAATAAAACAATGCTTTACATTTTTTTTTTTTTTTTTTAATAAAATTACATACATAATGATACTCTTATTTAGTCAATGTTATAATATAACAAAATTACTAAATGAAATAAAATAAATAAAATTATAAAAGAAATTTTTAGATAATTTAATATTTTAATGTGATATTTGGGCATATATTGCATATATTTTCAATATTTGGTCTTATATGTGAAAGCGCTGCTCGCATTTCTTCTTCTATAATAGTTAGGCTATATTATTTGTATAATATTTTACAATAATTTACGGATTTACCTAAAAGCACTAATATAATTAATTGTGTTTTAATAAGTACAATTATTATTGAAAACGATGAAATCATAAATTAAATTGTCCCAGTAATTTTAATGGACAATAATGTTTAAATTTTTTTTTTTGATTTTTGCGGAACACTTTAACCAAGTTCACGGAGCACCGGTATTCCGCGGAACACCAGTTAAGAACCACTTTAAAGTTTAAATCCGATTTCAATTAACTCATTTGATTACTCAATGTTAATCCATCGCTTCATTTGCATTCTGTAAAAAAATAATATTCGTAATTCGAAATTGATATTTATATATATTTATTTGACATAAAGTCAGTTCAGGCCCTGGAAGGACTCGTTTCGCCCTCCTTATAAAACCCACTTCCGAGCGTGATGTGCATACGTTTCGTACTGTTTGTATTATCGCGCGCGTTTCATAATATTTAATAGAAAATATTAGAAATGTATTACGTTCAACGTAGCCAATAGAAAAAGCGGCTCGGGGCGGCAGGGCGTGACGCGACAATAATATTCCGCCGACGTTTTCAAAAAACATTAAACGAGTCACCGAGATGTTATGAAGCTCGAACAGTTGTATATAGGCGCGAACCTTTTTCAGATTTCCTCAAACGTTCAAAAACATTTTGTGAAAATGTTTTGTACGTGCTCGCGATAACTACGAGGAAGCGTTTTACGGCTTAGTGAAAAAGCCAACAGATTACATTTTAATGACGTAGAATAATATAAAAAACACATCCATAGACGTTACATTCAAATTCGTTTACTCACTTAACGCGTCAGCCGAGAAGAAAATGTTAATTATAGTATGTATTTCTTTTGATGATCTGTGAATCGAAAATAACTGTAGCTATTTTCTCGAAAATGTTTTTCCGATTTTCAAATAAACGCTTTTGGACTCTACACTAAAGGGTTGGATAAATCAGTCCGAATATAATACGTTCTGCGGCCTATACTGCCGAGTCTGGACGATTTAATTTTATTTCACTGTGCTCGTTCATACACACCGGTATACGTATTTCTTTTCCCCGCTTCGGACGCCAAGTCCCCGTCCATAGTGTCCTCTGTCAAATCGGATCACATACGTTTAACTTTTTTTTATTTACAAAACGCCAATAATTGGCCGTCGTTGGCGGAAAAGTGACAAAATCAAGACTGCTTATTCCGACCGAAATCCTGTTAAGTACGATTATCAATCTTATGTTGTTTAAACAGATCAGTAAACATAGTAAAATACATCAAGACAAACACTGGTAACGAAATAAGTAGTAATCTTGAACTCACAACGTGGTGTATCGGTGATTTCAAAGCGAAAACTAAGAGCTCCATTACACCTTTGGCGGCCGTCCATTGCTCGTACAAATCGGCGGCGAGTCTCTAGGGCAACGAACCGCATATTTTATTTAGTTTGTCAGTAAATTTCAAAGACGTTACATAAAATCGTGTATTTTTGCATAAATGTTCGCTTGTAACCCATACACTAGTAAATAAAACGTGATAACAATATGAGATGAACCGTTAGTTTTTTTACGTCAAAAAAATCCGTTTTAGAACGGCGAAATCGATTCGGAAGTTTCATATATACATAATAATACATACGTGCACGGCAACCGCGTCGATAAAATATGTAAATTAATGAATAAATCATATCGCCGTGTGTACACAAGCAACGACGTTATTGAACTAAACGCTGTATTACATCAAATAAATATCTCGAGAATCGTGGTAATTGAGACTAAACCGACGAGCTTTGGAAAAATAAATCTCTTAAACTCGAATATTCAAAAAATATATTTATTAAACGCAAAAAAATAACCGTATTGATTACTGATAAGAGATTTGTTTTCAAAAAAAAAAAAAAAAACTAGAAACGGTCCGATGACGTCGGCTGGAATATTCGTCTGCTACACACGCGACGACGGTTTATTCCAAACACTCGCGATACGGTGACCGATGATTCGACGTTCGCTTGGTGCAGGTACCGAAACAGACGCCTCGGAGAAGAGATCGTCGGGCCGTTTTCGTTTACGATTCGTCCCGTTATCGCGGTGGCCCGTCCCCGGGGACGATCGAATGATTTTCGGGATTTTTATCGCGGATCACACGCGGTCGGCGGCTGTGCTCTCCGCGTCACGAACACTGTAAACAAACTAATTATAAAGCTATAAATAAAACGTCGCGATAACATCGTAAACAGCAGCCGCCGCCACCGCCACCGAGAGAGCGTGCGACCGTGCAGGGCCGCGACGGGATCCCCCGTGCTCGTTAATGACACCGTCGTCGTCGTCGTCGTCGTCTGCGGAGAACGTATTTAAACGGTTTACGGAATAAAACACATGGCTGATTAGCGAACGCATTACGGTCTTTGGGGACGGATGGTATCGCGAAACGGACACGCGACTACGAGGTGGTGGGTCTGTTTGTATGTAGTAGGTACGCACGCCACGCCGCCGCGGCGGACATACGAGAGGAGAGTGTCGTCGTATAATCTGTCGGGTGTATATTAAAAAAACACAAAAAAAAAAAACACGAAAAACGAAAAAAGGTCCTAGTCCTCTCTGACTCGGCGGCGGCGGACGTGCGTCGAATCAAGTACCGTCGTCGGAACGACGAGCCGCAGTGCTTAATAACACACGCCGTGTTTTGTCGAAACGTCCCGCGCCGTTTTTTGGTTTATTTTTTTCCCCCTCGCCTTTCTCCTAGCCAGAATCACACGTCATAAACGGACGGATTAAAACCGAATCGCATGCGTCGTGTTAATTTCTCGTCTCGTCCGATCGATACGACGCGATTCGCCCTCGAAACACAACGCGTATACATTAGGCGTGGGCGCGATACATTATTCATTCGTGTTCGTACTTGTGCCGCGGTGACGGCGCGGCGCGACGTTTTAGCGACGACGCACCGCCATCGATTGTGATTTGTAACCAAAGACGGGAGCTCGGTAAATTTATCCGGTAAATTTTATACCGGTGAGGTGAATTCACGTGGATTTCACCGATGTTTCTTTACCCGGTAAATGTTTTTTACCGTTCGAAAAACCGAGTGACCAGTCGTTTCAAATGTTTTCCGCGTACACATTGACGTCAGTGACATTTCTATGAGGTTATCGGTACCTATATATAGTCGATACTTCGATATGTTACATATAACAAGTGTGCAGGACTGCAAGACGTGTGGCAGTGAAAATAAATTGTGCTATAAACGCGTTATTGAGTTCGTAACGAGTTTGTAAAAAAAAAAACAAATATACTCTGTTGAAAAATGTCCGTAAATTTGCGTGAATTTACGAGAAAATTTACCGAAAATTTTTTTATGGTAAAATTCCCATCTCCAATCGTAACATATTTTGACGGTCGATGTTTTCCGGAAAACACGACCAACGTTTCGAAACGGAACGAACGACGACGCGGGCGGGGCGAAATCGCCGTTTATCGACGGCGGGATCCGCGAACGGTATTACAATTCTCGCTTTGCATTTTGGAACCGACGACGGTCTCTTAACTCGTTTCATTTCGATCGTGTCCGGGGACGTTCTTACGGCTCGTGCATAATAGGTAATTCACCTCGGTCGATTTCCTAAGTATTTTTCGTTCTCGCGACCTCGGCGTGACGACACTAAACCCGATAATAATAATAATAATAACGATAATAACAATAACAATAATAACAACGACGACGGTATCACGACCGACTGTAATTGTAACAATAATAATATAGTGCGCGACGACGACGACGACGACGACGACGGTTATTACGACCGTAAGCCCCGAAAGTCCAGACGCGTATTGGACACGACGACGGTTGGCGGCGGGAAATACGGCGAAACGCATTACGCGATAATTTGTCTTCGTGGCGATTAAAGTCTTATCGACAATTCCGCCGCCACGCCACGCCACGCGCACAAATCCGTTTGCGACACTCCACGAATACTTACGTATTATTATTATTATTATTATTGAAGATGGTATCTGAGCGTTCAGACATTTAAATATTTATCCCACCGCTCACGCACATTCGTGCGGAGGATTTTGATTTCCGTAGAATTTTCGCGCGAATCACCACGGATCGAGCGGAAAGCCGTGAAAGGACCGGGGCGGGGAAACAAATGGATACGAATCAACCCGCCTGCGAGCCACGTGTTCGAGGTGGACGAGAAGAGGGTGGGTAACATCGTCGACACCGTATGACAGGGCCGGATTTAGAGAAGTGGGGGCCTCGGGGCATCAAAGGAGTGGGGGCCCCCTGGCGCTAAATTATTTTCCAAATAAAATGAACAATTTTTTTCAAAGTAGATTCTTTTTCTGTTATTAGTATTTAACAAGCATTAATTAAATATATATATTATTATAATCGGAAACGAGAAATTAAATTTAAGTGTTAAAGGTACGGTTTTTTTGGCTTCTTTGGCGTGACTGGCCGAGATAAACGTAACTGGAATATAGTTGGTTTTTCGAGAGAAAAACCAACTATATTCCATTTACGTCGTATCAGTAGTCGCGCGATAATTATATGCGACCCTAGATCGCGATTCGCGCTCGCGATCGCGCAAAGGAAAACGTACCTTTACCTTATCGAAATGATCGAAACGCGTGCGGGATTCGCCGGCGCACGGCGTGATCACACGACAAACGCGATGCGCAAATTTTCCCGATCCACGACCGCCGGATTTATTCACCTCGGCGAGACGGACGTCGAAAGACAAATTTATTTGTCGATACGCTAGTAATTTCAGTACACGTGTTTCCGTCAGGGCGTGCGTTGAAATGTACGTGTTTTTGAGCGTATCGATATTTCAATAATTTCGCGTTCACTGTTCGTAACGGTCTAATCCGGCGGTCCCCAACTTTTTAGACACTATAACCCATAAATCAGGTTAAATATTTACATTTAACCTCCCCCACCCCTCAAAAAAAGTGTTTTGAGTAATGAGGTAATACAGTCATCATAAAGTAATTGGGATTAGGACACAAGGTGATTTCCAAAACTATGAACAATAATTATATTTTTATATTAAAATTAATCATAACAATAACATCATTACAATAGTTGTACACGTGATTGATGCAGATTTAATAATAATTAAAATATTTTTATAAAGTACACACACAAAAAAAAAAAATAAGTCTAGTTTTTACCCAACAGAAAATCCTGTTTTACTGCTTGAAAGGTAATTATTACCCCCAGGTTGGAAACCGCTGGTCTAATCATTTAAGCCGGTCACTATTACGCACAAGTCATGGATCACCGCCCGTTCAAACACTTTACAAATCGTAGTCTTTGAACTATCGGTTGTTTCTTTTTATGTTATTATTATTTGGTCGTTTAGTATAATATTAAAACCACTTGTCACGTCCAACTTTAAACGCGTTTTATAATCGTCACTCACACCGGTCAAAAAATAAAAAAACTTTTATAAAATTGAAATTTTCTTCGTACAACGGTCAATTACTGTTTAGCATGTATCAACTATACATTTTACTTGAAAAATTAATTTAAATAAGAAAATTCAAAAGCCTCCGTAATTAGCAACAAAGGCTAAAGGCGTAGGGCGTTTGTTTTACCTTTAAATTATCTACGTTCCCGGATATCGCGGAAAACGTTTGAACAATTAAGCCAGACTAATTTTCGAAGCTGCGTGCTCGATAAAAATCGTAAATTACGTCAGACGGGTTATTGCCGAATTTTCGACGGACCGATTTGTACGTCACAAAAAATGAAAATATATAATTAATTACAATAAATGGTGTTTATTTTTTGTACGACCTTTTCATATTTTTATAATTAAATTAACGAAATAATTATTTAAATGTTCTCAAACGATTTTTTGTTTTTTACATTTTTATAATTTATCTATGGATGGCCAACCTTACAGGCCCAGGGTGCCAAATCTTGAAATACGTCAAAAAAATAGAGTAATTATCTATAAATACGCACCTTTTGCGTCTTTTCTTTCTCGCTATTTATTCCGTACGCGAGTATACTATTATAGTTAGTGTCCGTTTGCATCTCTCACCGCGCGCGAGCCGCGTCGTTTAATTTTTAAAAAACTTCCAATTTTTTTTTTTATTTTACATTACACGTGCTCTGCTTTCGATACAATCCGATTTTGATTTTTCACCTTTTGCCAGGCGTCCCGTGACGGTTATCGTTTTTAAATTAAATCAACCGGTCATCCGTCGTTCATACTTTTCATATCTGTATAGTCGTGAGCCGAAGCGGGCAACCGCTCAAACCCGCAACAGCCGTTTTGGCAAATACACAGTGTGAACACAAAAAAAATACAAAATAATTGAAAATATTGCCCTTTGGGCAATTTTCAACCCCCTTGCGCCGTGTCTTAGAATTGACTTATCATTGGCAAACTTCGTAGGAATTATTTTTATATGTTTCTTAAAACTATTGAGGGGCGTCCTGATAAAAATATGAATTTTTTTTTCCCCATAAATAAGGACCACCCTAATACACACGTATAATACTGAGCAGAGCAACGCGACGACAACGGCGTTGGGGGTAGCGACGACGTGACGACATAGTTCACTCGTCGACACTTTACACGTCATTTCAAAAACGCGATTATCACTTGCGAAAATACTCAAAAGCGTTATCCGTCCAAAGCCGAGATTGGGCTCAGCGTTCAATAATAAACGGTAATCAACTTTAAACTTGAAACACGTCTGATTAGACCGACGTTCTGATTCCCGGCTTCCCGCCGGTAAGCGCTTTTCGCAATAACAATTAGTTTACGGCGAGGCGTGTTCCAATTCGAAACATTTCTCGTTTCGTGGAAACAACGATCCGTGTTGCCGTGTAACTTTTATGAGAACGAACCGAAACGCCGAATCCCGTCGCACCGGGCGTATAATATTGTTATTTCACCGAAACGTTTGCCGTGCGAGCCACGAGGAGACGGTAGGTACAGGCGCGCACACAAGGGGGGATTTTAGGGGTTCAAACCCCCCCCCCGGAATTTCAGGAAAATTATTTTATATTTAACGAAAATAAGCGGTTTCTATCAATGAGTAAGATATTAGATACAAAATATGTTGGTTTTATTAGTATTTATTATAGTTTATTACTATAAACTTACTATCGACATTTCTAATTTTAAAATTGATACAGTGAATATGCACAGGCTGCATTGTTATCGTAAAATTTTTTATAAAACGAAAAGAGAAAATAATGAGAAACGAATAATTTTCCCATTGAAATTATGTAAAATTGTTCGTATATATAAATATGATGAAATTATACAACCTTAACCCCCCCCCCCCCATCAAAACAAAATATTTTTTTTTTTGTATACGTGCCAGGGTAGGTACGAAGGTGTGCGTAAACACGCGATTTCCGAGTCGACGGTTGAGAATCTAAAACACATCGTCATAATATTATACTGACATATTTGCATACTCCGTCAGCGTGGAAATCACCTCGGGTAGCCACTATACCGACGGGATAAATCAATATTAACAATAACTATACGATTAACGGTACGTAGTTATTTTCGTCCGCGCGCGTAACTCTCGGTGACGTCGGAAAAATGACGTGAAATGACGTCAAAGCACGAACCCTGCAGTTGCCTCCTACGGGGCCTTTGATAGTTTCTACGAGTTCCGTCAGTTTTCACGTCTGACGCAATGAAAAATTCGTTCGTTTTGTACATACTCGCGTCCGAAGCGTTCCGATAGTGTAGTTATATCGCGATTGTCACTATCCGATGCACGACGTTTTCGTCCGTTTAAAATCGTATTTCCAAATCACTACGCGTGCGTCCCAGGTTCGCAGTGAAAAAAAAACACTATAAAAAAATTAATAATATTTTAAAGCTTTCTAAACACTAAACGTTTTTCGCATGAAATTTCCATTATTTCAATGGGTATCACTGTGTGGTATTTGTTCATTTTGGTTTTTTTTTTTTTTTTTTTATGCAATTTTTAGTGATAATCGTACAACGGAAAAACCCACGCTCATTATATCGACGAATAAAGTTGGTATATTTAAATTATCTTTGAAAACTACTTTCGGGTTTTTCTTTTTTACACAATAGCGTGGAAGTTTCCGAGGTAAAGTTCTCTCTATTGTGTCATCAACGAACGTACGAGCGCGATAGTTGCGCACGTCCACGGTTCGGTACCGTAGCAAAATTTTCGCAGCAAAACGTTCGGTGCGGGCACATTGAAAATTCCGCTAAATCGTCACGTAGAGTCGGAGAATAAGTCGGAGAGCGGCCGCACGGAGGCACAAAAAACGTATCATCAGTGATAGTTCGTCACTCGTCGTCGCCGTGATCCGCGCGATCAACGATTTCGGATCAAGAGTTCCGTCACCGTCGGTACGGAAAACGCGCGGGAGATCAAACGACGAGCGTCGGTCCGATAATTTGCTCGGCTGCGAAACGCAAAAGAGTAACAACGGTCGAAAAGGGACCGTTTGGTTTAAACGTCTCGCGCGGCTTCCGGTCGCGCTTCTCGACGTGTTGTGTGCCCCGGCGAATACTTTAATTCAGTGGTTCTCAACCTTATTAGCCGGCAGTGCCCTTTTGTTTGTGCAAATTGTGTTAGGTGTCTACATTGCATATTAATGATGGAATATTTTGGATACATTTATATATATATATATATATATATATATATATATATATATATATATATATATATATATATATATATATATATATATATATATATATTATTAGGGTTGTAAATTTGAAATATTTCAAAATTGAAAATTTCACTCTCCTTGAAATATTTCAATGAAATTATGAAAAATATTTTTTTTTCTTTTAAACGTGTTTATAGATGATTAGAAATAATATATTGATAAAACACAGAAAACATTGATTATGAATAACTTATCAGTTACTAGTTAGGTATCATTGATCAACCAAGGTATACGAATAATTCAGGTTAATAATTTAGGTAGGGTTTTTAATTATTAAAAACCCTACCTAAACACTGTTAATGGTCAATGGTTATAAATTATAAATTAATAATTATATATTTATATGACATAATAATATAATATATATTACAAATATATACAATATACATAATATTTGATATTATCGATCGTGCAATTTTTCCCTGTTGGCATATGGCTGACTTCAATATTGTCTTATAGTCGGTCATCTAGTTTTTTATATGTCTATGTTTGTGTATTTTTATGTATGTAGTACGCAACTATATTACATATTTTCTTTATTTCATACAATAAACCAACTTTTAAAAATGTTCACTTGGAAATAAAAAAATATGTTTTTCATGGAAAATAAATTTCATGAAATTTTACAACCCTATATATCATGTATATGTGTATAGAAGCACGACTTTTATAATAATACACGAAAAAAACTTAAAAAGATAAAGCATTATACTCGTAAATTATTATTCATGTGCGTATGGTGGCGCGAACAGCATAGAAAAAGTGGCCCGAACACTTCGGTGTGGTTTGTGAAAAACCAAAACTGCGAGTGTATTGCGAACGGCAGTCGAATGACTAGTGACGGGAAAGATACCTCAAATATATAATAACGAGCCGGTCGACAAAATGACGTGGGCGAACGGACATACAAAGAAACGCGTTGAACCCGGGGCGAAGCGAGTAGACGGAATCCGGGAGGGGACCGGTGTCGGGAGCAGAAAACGACGGCGGGCTAGAATGTTTTTCTGAAATTTTGAAGACTAGCCGAAGGAGAACGAATACCGGATCGTGTTGTTCGCCGAGAGAACGCGACGACCCACGCTCTTACCCGGGGGCCCGGCAGCCTTTTCGCAGAAAAGAGGTGTTTTCTAAAAACTCGCCGAACGACGACCGATGCTCGTATGCACCGCCGTGCCGCTATTCCGTCGCGGTCCGGACCCCGGTCTGACATACACGTGACACGGAGTGATTTTCGATCGGTGAAACGACCGCTCCACGAGAACGACGTGTCGCCCTGTGCTCGAAGTTCGATCGGACGTCACCACGCGTGATGAATCAATCACGACTATGGCCGCGGTTACCTAACCGAAGGGGGCTCGGTCGGATAACGGTCCGACTTGAAAATCTCTAGCCCTCGCCGGGACCCGCCTTGAATTTTTTATTTATCGACTTCGTAATCGGTTCAACGCCAATGGTTCAAATTTCAACAAATATCGCGACCAAAAGTCGAGCATTAAAATTTCAAAAGAAGTACATATTATAATTTTGTATACGTTTCATATATATTTTGTGCCGTGCACGGAAATCGTACAAGGGTAAAATTAGAATACGTTCGATACATCAATTTTCAGACAACTTTGAACAATTATTATTTTACATAAACATGTAATGGTATCGAGTTGTCAATTTTTTTTATTTATTTTATTTTTCATTATTATTTCAACGAATATTTACAATCCGCATACATTAATTGTGCAATGAGTAAATGTATGAAGGGAGTGTCCAGTGACACCACTTCAGAACTCATGACTCGTTATTTTGTCAATGATTTAATAGGTCTCTTGGCCAGTGACGTTTTAAGCGGCGTATTTGCGTTTTAAGCGACATTGTCGATAATAGTTAAGGGGTGGCTGTTTATGCAGCGTAAAGTGAAGTTGTCATTTTATCCGATCGGCACATGATCATTGGAAACAACCGAAAATCATTGGAGCTGGGAGGACATTGATATACCTCTATTGTGTGTCCATACGACCGTATGCCGTATGCCAAATCGGTCCGCCCTGGAAAAAAATCCTAGGGCAACTAAAGCGTAAATCCATCACGTTCCGGAAGAAAAACTATTTTGTTTTATTATGATTATTATTATTACTATTATTATAATTATTATTAGGCTCTTAGTAATATACTATAACAGCTCAACAGTTATTAAAATAAAACATTTTATGACACATTTGAATTTAATTTCTCGATTGATATCAATCGGTAAAATATTTATGCAGTTTTCGTGATATGTCTCTATAATTTTTGTGAGGAGTGAATCGAGGACTGTTATGAGAAGAGAGGTTGGGGGGGGGCAATAACAGAATTAAGATCCGAAATGAAATCGGATGAATTCTATGGATCGGAGATGGTGTACGATTATCGTTAGCGATCGAGTACGATTCGTTCTTGGAGGGAGGGAGAAACGGCCGATCGAGGCGTTGACTATCGAAACAGATGGATACGTTTTTTTCCCCTGATTCGTTAGTTGTTTGTGTCACAGCGAAACGTTTCTCGTATCGAAATTCCGTCTGCTTCTTAAGCCTTGGCGTTTAAAGGAGAAACTATAATCCACCGACGAATACGCACGTTTCGCGGGGCAAGACGTCAACGGCCGAGAACCGTGGTGGTCGCTGTCGGTTTCCGACCACATCTGTGACCGGACCAGGTCACCGACACCGAGAACAGCCGTCGCGATGACTTTTCCCGACGCGGATCGTCGGTTACGGTTTTGACGTGATATCATCGTGTGCGTGAACAAATAGATTGTTTCTCGTTCTCGTCCTGGGAAAAGTCATTCGAAGGAAGATGACGGGGTAGTATCGGGAAGGGGGAAGGGACGAGAGACCGATAGAGTGAGAGAAAGAGAGAGAAGAAGAGAGAGACAGAGAGAGAGAGAGAGAGAGAGAAAGAAAAAGAGAGAGAGAGACAGAGAGAGAGAGAGAGAGAGAGAGAGAGAGAGACGGTGGCAGCAGCGCGACGTATTGATTGCGGTTTTTTCGTGAGTATTCTGCACGACGAAAGACCACCGCCGTCGCCACCGTCAGCAGTACACTCGATAATATTCGGCGCCCGTCGCGGCTCGCGTTCACTGACACCTATAAATGATAAATCCGCCATCCGCGTAAATGATGGACGGCCTTTTTCTTTTCGCTTTTCGTTTTTCTTTTCTTTTCGCGCGCGCAACGCCGTCGTTGTTATTATACCCCGGTGCTTTTGACTTCCGTCACGGTCCCCGGGTGGGTTTTTTGTTTTCCCGCGTTCTGCTGTCGTCGACGTCGTTATAACTTTACGCTCTCTCGACTCCACGCCCTTGGGCGGGGGTGGAGGGAGGAACAGAGAAATGCCCTCGCACGATGACCACGGGCCGCGAGTTCGAAAAACGCCGTCGAAATCGCGTACGACCGCGTTTTTCGCGACAGACGAACCGACCGTGACCGCCGCCCTCAGCTCTCCCCCCCCCTAAGGTTCACGAGAATTTGAACGAGCCGAAAAAACTTTGGTAGTAGTCCAGTTTGCTCGGAAAATCTCTAGTCGTTCACGCTTTACCCACAGTAGTCCGCAGACGAATTGGTTAATCGTTTGAACAATTCGAATTATTATCATGACGTGACTTTGGAGACGTAGTCCGAAAGAGCGTGGCGACCAGTAAACCATTTAACGTTTAACCCTGAAATATTATTACATTTGTACGACGTTGGCTGTTTAGCAGTTTACAAACAAATTAATCAACTCTTTACTACAACTATTTTAAATCGAACAAAAAATATCGAAGGGAAAAGCGTGTTGACAATTTTAACATTTAATTAAAAAAAAAAAAACAAAAAAAAAAGCGTTTAAGGGATTAATGTTTTCTGTCTACGATTTGTTGGTGTGTTATAAACTCGATTGATTACAGTATAATAAATATGCATTAGATGTTCTCGGATTAATTTATATGCTCCATTAAGACGACAAAAATATGTTTATAGGTATGCAGTTAATTTGTCAACAGGAATTGACATAAGCATTTTCAATATCAACACAGTAATTTTTAATAAAAACAAAAAAAAACCATCGGTCATACTATGTTATAATAAATAGTACATATTTCGGATGTTTCTGAAATCAAATGTTTCCTATAGCGAAATCGTCGAACGTTACGATTCCAGTTTGACGTGACAATTTAATATATTATTACTTTTTTTTCCCCGAACGTAATACATCAATTTTTATGGAACATTAATATTATATTATAAGGTGTTCACTGTTCGCTCTTTTATAATGTTTGAATAACTGAACTGCAGTTTAACATGGCAATATTAGTGTATTTACGTTCCACCGAACGCATAATAACTGACAAATTAAAAAAAAAAATTTAATTAAAAGTTGACGTATAATATTTTAAAATTCGACCGATTATTACTTTTGCTATTAACACACACACACACACACACACACATGAATTCAATATCAATTAAAATCATCAATCAATTTCAACGCCACTTTACTTTTGGCAGTGATACCGTCTGCGTTATCTACAGTGGCACGGTTCGAATCGCGTACGAAAACATCCCCTATTTGTCAATAGTTCAGAAGCGATTTATGAAATTGAATTAATTGATTCTCCGCCAACGTGAGCGCGGGCAATTTAGTTGAATTCGGCCGAATCGTTGCCGAGCATGTGAACATTACGATATTACCGTTACGTACTGTTATATACGTACATAAATAAATACCCACCGCGCAATTATAATGAATTACCGTCGTCGCAGCGCATAGTAGTTGTTACGTTACGTAAAACTGTTCACCTGATAAATCATTAATAATAATTGTGTTTAATGTGCATAATACATATTATGTATTGTGTACACGACTCGTTACGGTAGTTATGTCAATATGAATTATAACATTAAGTGGCTACGCGTAAAGTGCATCGTTGTTGCAAATACGCGCTTGGTACGAATGAAATACGTCCAGGCGCTCGTTGTTCGAAAAACTCGAATACGATTTTCTTTTGTGATTTTCTAAAAAAAAAAAAAAAAATCCATAACGTCGCGTTTTAAAATATCCCGAATAAACTCGAAAGATAATAATAATCATCGCTGCTTTTGTAGTCGCTGAAAAATATTCATTACGATCGCAACGAATAGATTATTATTATTATTGTTTACTTTTTTTTTTCTCGCCGTCGAGTTCAAAATCATTATCTCGTGACTCGAAGAACTCCGGTTGTAATAATTGTGATTAAATTCACGCCGCCGCCGACGAGATCAATACCGTCGAAAGTGCTTTACACACATACTATTATTATTACTACGAGCGCGCGGAATTGAATTATATTCGAATTCCTCTGTGCGGATAATGTATTTGATAAGGTGCGTTTATATGCGAACCGACACTCGAAACGCGTGCAAGTGAAACGGCCTTGGCTGTTCCGTAAACCATACCAAATTGGTTCGGACGGTTTTACTACGCTATATCATAATAATAATTAATCCAAAGGCGTAATAACTATTACTTATGAGTAGGGCCCGGATTCAATGCAAAAATCATTGTTAAATCTGCACATATATTATAATATAATATAACATTATGCGCTCAAAAATTCAAAAATATGCAAAAAAAATGTATTGCGTGTTAAAAAAAAGCAAACATTAAAAAAAAATAAAAATATAGTACTAAGTGAAAAAAAAATACAATTTAAATATAATTTTTTTTAATGTGTATTAATTATTGAATGAGTACCAACATGATGCAACGAAATGCGCTTTTAGATTATCAAATTGAAAACATCTACGATTGTCACGTACCGTCACCTTGTACTTCGAAAAACTTCTTTTCACGTCTGCTGACACAATGGGTGCATATTTGAAACAAGAAATATCTTCTGGTAGAAACTCTGCAAGGTCTCCATTCGTCGTTTATTATTTCTCCACTTGTAAATCCAGGATTTTTTTTTATTTGTGATAATCCGGAATTAATTAAATAATACTTTCGACAGTTTAACTTGAGCAAATTCAATACCTTGTCCTCCTTCACCAAAATTTATTTTCAATATTTTTAACCAGTTCTATACTTTTTACAAGATTAACACCCGATTTTTCTAGAAACTTCATGGTATCTGTTACGCATTGGAAATTTGATATAATTATCGAAAGTTCATTTTTGATCCACTTATCATCAAATAATTATTGTGCATCTTGAATAGCCTTTACATCATTTGATGTTAAATATGTCGATAACTTCTTTGACTTTGTCAAAGTTCTTAACCATAATAAAACTCGGCACCAAGCCACATTCCCCGTCGGATAATAATAGGTTGTGGGGGTGAAATTAAGTTTGGACGTTTTTGTTTAAAAGTACCTACCCGAGTAGGTGCTTTTAAAAAAACTTTTATGTTAGATATCATCAAATCTACATTTTAGAATATATCCCAAATCGCTTCTGATAATCTATGAAACCCGTGGGCCGTACGAGTAATATGAATTAGTTAAGGATAAAATACTTTAAGCGCATGTCCAGATTTTGACATATAATAAGGAGCGGCGTCTGTGACATACGATAAAACTTTTCTGTGCAATACTTTTTCAGGCCGTAATATACTCATTGAATCGTTGAATAATTTCGAAATTGTTTGAAAATTTGTCTTTTCTGAATGGTCAACAGTTAAAATTATCGGTTTTGTTGAATTTTCAGAAGACAGAGGACCAATTATTACACTTGTGACCTATCGTCCTCGGACATCAATAGTTTCGTCTGTTGACATTCGAATAAAACTATTCCCTATTTCCTCCTGGTCTTACGTAACACGTCTTCGTAACATAATGGAACACAGTTTTTGCGTACAGTCGATTCATCGGGTAATTTGTCTTAATATACTTTTCAAAAAAGAAAAAAAAAAGTTAAATTCTGCGTTTTTTAATTTCCATAAAGGGATGGATCATTTGCTACCATACACCTTGTTAAACCATTGTCAAACTCGTTTGAATATTGGTTATTTGTTCAAGCTTGAGTTAACGATTTTTGAATAAATAATTGTCGACTGACCTGTTCTTTATTTGATTTCAACTTATAGTTTCCGATGTGTTTTGAAGTTTCTAAATGTCGTTTAACCTAACTTTCCTATCATAATTGTTCAACATTTTAAAGGTTGAAATGTGATAACAACATAAAATGATAATATTATAGAACAAATCAAAATTAAAAATAACATAGCATTATCGAAGTCGGAAAAAATGTAATAGTGAAATTAAAATCGAAAAAAAGTAAAATAATTTTTAAATTTGAAATCGAAAATCGATATTAAAATCGATATATTACAAACAAATGAAAATCGAAAAACACTTATATCGATAATCAAAATTAAAATGAAAATCGAAAAAAACTAATATCGATAATTGAAATCAAAATTAAAACCGAAAAGTTTTATTTCGATTTCAAGCCCTGCCATTAGGAGACAGGGGCGGTGATACATTTTTCTATAAAAACGTAAATTATGAATGCGCATTCGTCTCGCGTACGACGGTTATTGTTATCGTTATCTTTATTATTATAATAGTCGTTTTTATTTCACGCGGCATCGTACAACAATAATTATCGTGTGTTACGACGGAGCGCGCCACCGGGCAGGTCGGTTATAGAGACTGTTATTATTATTATCATAAGGCACGTGTAAATAGTTACAGTCGTATAATACCTACTCGTGCGCCATGTGTGTGTGTGTGTGTGTGTGTGTTTAAAAAACTTGGGAGCGTACGCGGCGGCGGCGGCGGTGTTACTCGTGAAAATCAATGGGAAAGCTTATTTTCCGTTTCTCCGTCCGTGTGCCACGCGCCACCCCGGCCGGCCGGGCGGACAGACAAAATGCTTTTAGCGTTATTATACGCGCGGCGTCGGGGGTGTAATTGAGAATTATGCAAGTACGTCGTCATATGACGTCTGAATTATTTACGACGATCCCGGGCGTCGTCGTCGTCGGGCTAAATGGAATCCAAAGGCTTTGGACTTGACGATACGCGCGCGTGTCGAACGTGTTCGGGCGACCCGCGAGCTTTACGAGTTTAGTTTTATTTTTTTTTTTTTCGTATTAAGTTATTAATTTTTTACATTTTTCTCCGCCGCGACCACTGTTCGCTATGTCCGCAGTCACTCCGGTCAACGTTTCACCCGGGCGGCGTTTGCGTTTTATACGTCGTCGCACTCGTAAGTTACGAGTCGTAACGCACAGTCGACACACACACGCACACACGGGCTGTACACGGGTAAACACGAGTTTCTCGATTTTATCACCGCCAACACGATATGTTACGTGCCACGGTGTTTTCGCCGTTCGCGACCAGGTGTATTATCGTCACTGTTGTTATCACCCGCGGGCATCGACGGGGTATCGCGACGACGACGGTGCCGGAGGCGGTGCCGCCGTTACATAAATTACACGTTTCGATACGATAAATTCGCGTCGGCGAAAATTTCCACGTACGTCGGCACTCGTTACTGCCGTATCATTGTCATCATCATCGTTATGTTACTGTTATTATTATTATTATTAGTAATATTTTACGGTTACGTTCGGAAAAAAAAAATTCCGATACGATTTTCGGACTCTTTCATCGGCGCCATCGTATTCCGCCCGCTTTCAAACGAACTAAAACAAATAAATACCAAGTGTGTATATAATTTTAAATAGGGCAGAGCACTTGTAACGTTTTCATTATTTGTTTCGCACGGTTACGAAAACGGTAGAGCACGAAACAAATACGTTTCGTGCTTTTACAAAGCTATTTTTGAAAATTTATTTTGCATATAAATGCATGTTTCGAGTAATTTTTGTTTTCAGGGCATATTTTACATTTTTGCACGCTATTTAATACTTTTTGAGACATGTGTAAATTTAATTCAATTTTTTTCACTTCGAACAATACAGTCAAAACGTTTGGACGAAAATATTTTTACTTTTAATTTTTGTTTCAACGTCACACACCATACTACATCAGCACCACAGTGAACCGTGTGCCTACATCGTTCATACGGATGTTTTTGTTTAGTGCCAGAAGAAGGAATATAAAATTAACAAAAAGTCAATGAATAGAAATAAAAGTTATGTCTCGATTAGAAAAATTAAGAGAAACGCGTGTTTTATTTATTTGGCGACGGTATAAAATATATTTCGATTAAGTTATTGTTTCAACTTATTGTGAAGCCTGTTTATTTTACCAATACTTTTAAATTAAATCGCAAAAAAAAATTGTCGTATATTTTAAGCGCACATTATAGGGTTTTCAAGTGCATACGCGCATGCATATATTTAGTGATTTTTTAGAGCTACGAGTCCTCTGCCATTGATTATAATAGTATATGACGTATGAAAAAGCACGCGTAAAATATTATTCCGAGCTGAAAACAGTATATTATAATAAAAATGATTTCACGTGATGTAAAAATATTACTGCGCACTGCCCGGAAACAACAGTTCGAAAAAACGTCTGACACCGGTATTATCCGGTGGATACGTTTTGACGTTATGACACGCGCCCGAGACGTCAGGGCGATCGCACGGGCTCGTGTGCGGGACGAATGCGATGGAACGTTTACGGCGCGTGCGCACAACGTTTATATTATTACGACGTATACGTATCGCGCGAACAAAGCGACGAACAAAAAACAACGACCTACAAAAACGTACATTTCGTTTTTTTTTTTTTTTTTTTACGAGAAAAGTTAAATAAAGGATTAAAACCGTCCCGTTTTCGTTGTCCGTCTAATCCCGCGTTGTACGGCCGTGCGACACGAAGGTATCAAAACGTCCGCAACGCTGCTGATCCCTACTGCTTGTACACGGTTGAAATACGGCCCACGACTAGTGCTGATATTATACGACGACCGTGTGGACGCGACGGGCGGACGACGATAGAGTTCGGTAATACGACATATTATTATTAATAGTCTGCCCGTCGTTCGGAGTGTGCCGAAGAAAACCGTACCTGTGTCTGTTGCCTACAATCGATAATTACCATATATTATAGCGTCGATTACATTGAGCGAGTTTACAAGCTAACAGTTGGCAAACGCACTATCTGCTAGTAAACTCGCCTAGTGTAATTATGTTCACTAGCCAACTAGCAGATTGTTAACTATCCGCGAGTAAAGTTGAAAGCTGGTCTACTTTATTCGCTACTCGCTGGCATTTATGGTTTCAGTGATGACAAAATGTCGACGGGAATTGTACGTGCGAGTGTCATTATTTTAGCTCATGCTATCAAAAAGGAGTTAATGAACTGATGGCTCATTCCTTTAGTATAAAACGATTCTGAGCAAAGCTTCAGTGTAATATAATATATTATTATTTAAATACTGTTTGCGTATTTTACGGTTATTTGTATAATTTTTGGTGAGTTTTTTTGTAATTAAACCCTCATAAAATATTCAATTAGATATAACTCATTTAAATTTCAATTATTATAACAATTTTAACTCATTAGAAATAAACTTAAAAGAAATCAGACAATATCGAAAAAAATCGTATAATAATTTATTAATGTGTGTATAAAAAAAAATCCTGACTAACGATTTTTGAACTTTTGTTAGGATAATTAGGTAGGTATATGAGTAAGGTCATATTAAATTTTCAGAACTTTTTGTCAAATATTTAAAATTATATTACATAAAAACTTTCAAACAATTTGGTAAATTAAAAGTTCTATATTTAAGTCAAAAGTGCTTTAATTGTTCTGAAAATTTTGTCCAATATAAAAAAGTATGTATTTGATAGTAGAAAAAGAAAAGCGGAAAAGGCAAAGAAATATATGGGTGAAACAATGGATAGGCAGACGTGAGATGTATGGTGTATCGAGCAGTTTACTTAAACAGTTGAAGGACGAAGACGCTTCAGCTTATCGCAATATTTTGAGATTAGACTGTACCCATTTTGAAGATTCACTGAAGATAGTAAATGGAATGCTCAAAAAAGAAGATACAGTTATGAGAATGGCAATCCCAGTAATCACAAAACTTGAAGTAACACTACGTTATCTAGCAACTGGCAATTCTTTTAAGTCTTTTAAGTCTTCATTTTAACAGTAGTTACACAGAAATGTCAATTGAAAAACTTAATATCGGTTTAATTGAAACGTACCTAATATTCACAACGGCAAACCTCCTCGGGGTAGTACACGTGGTTTTTACTCGCTAGCTAGTTGGCTACTGAGCGAGTTGTACACGTTTTGCGTGTAATCATTACAATCGCACTAGCCGACTAGTCCGCTTCTAAAAAATGGCCAACTATCAGCTTGTAAACTCGCTCAATGTAATCGACGCTTATTATATCGTATACTCCGGTGCCGTAGCCGGGAGGAGGCACTGGTGGCATGTGCCCCCCTGATTTTTTTCCTTATTAAAAATCATTGAGAATTAAAATGAAATAAATTAGGACGGTATGACATACATGTCGTTTTACATACACTCAGTTATTTGTTGTAAAAATCAGGTATTTATATTTTAAATAACTGAGAGAAACGATTCCCGTGAAAAGCAGTTTTTACAGTGTCAGTATCAATTATATAAAACATTGAAAATTAGGTAATTTTAGAAATAAAATCATTGTTATAAAATTGTGACGATACTAAAAGTAGTATCGGTGTATCGCTGTTTTTGTCATTACTACAAACGGGTCTTGACGTCATGTTCATCGACAGAAAAAACAATATTTTGTTTGTTAATACGACACCACCAGAGACCTGACAGCTAATTTAAGTCTATCAATGCCTGTAAAGTTGTAACCATAATCGCCATATAATTGTTTCAAATAATCAAATCGTAATGAAAAAAAACACGAGCACAAATAATTTACTTAATTATTTTACAAAAAAACAAGTTATCATTGAAACTCCTAAAGAAATGCCTAATGACTATTTGTTAAATGTATACTATAACTGTACAGTTGAAAGAATAAGTAGGTAGCTACATATTTTATCGAGTATCTTATATTTTCTGTTATTGAATACAGAGGTCATAAATGAATAGGTTATAAGTAGATAAGGACCTATATTATCATTGAAAAAATTAAAGAGAAAAAATGCAGTCCCCCCTAAAAAAAAAAAGTTTCTTGCTACGGGGCACTGGTATACTCGATACTCGTGGTTACGATTCAGTGCTCCCATATTCTTCCCGTAATATTGTAAGTAAATCCCGTTCGATTTGCATATTATTCATTAAACCACGAACACGGTATAAAACATGGAACGAATTTCTAAGTCCCGTGAGATATTCGTGCGATCTTGGATCGTGTAATTTTTTCTCTCTCTCGAAGCGTTACACGTATACGCTATGCATACGTGTGTGTGTGTGTGTGTGTGTGTGTGTGTGTGTGTGTGTGTGTGTGTGTGTGTGTGTGTATGTGTGTGTGTGTGTGTGTGTGTGTGTGTGTCAATTATTTATATTTTATTCGTTTCACAGGCACAACAGATTGCACGCAAACTCGTAATCATTTGTTAAACGTAACGTTTAAATTGCTATACACGCCGTGATGCATGCGCTTTTAAAAGAGCTAGGGTACGATTTTTTTTTCGTTTTGTTTTTTGTTTTTTTTTTTTTTTTTTTTTTTTTTTTTTTTTTTTTTTTTAATGTGACGTCTTGATGATTTGACAACGCGACATTACGTGCTGTGTGATTTTGCATACCGAGATATCGGTTATTCGTGCGAAAAATTTGGTTTTTATGCAAAACGACTTATAGTTTATTCCATAGAACGTATGCACTATTGTAATAACAGTGTGTGTTCGCCAAAATGTGACTTCAAATATTATTATTTCGACTTCCACAAATGGCACCTCGTCGAGGTAAACAGTAATTACAAACTTCGATGGTTACGAAATATTGTCCATCATGTCGAAACCACCAACTCGACATTCTAGATTACTTCTTATCTGTATTTCCTAGACACATACATTTCGTTGTATAAAATTCAAATTGCATAATATCTGATCACAATCCAGTCATTTTAGACTCGATACGTTTCCCACTTACGCCCCTCTTCAAACTTAACTGTTAAAAGGTCCGGTGAACTGGAGCGAATTTGCGACGTGCTTGGAAATTAATAAAACCTAAACGTATTTTTTTCAACTAATGACGGAATCGAAAATATCACATAGGACCTAGTCAATATAATCCTTTGGCTTCAACTCGTTGTGCACTGCCGATCAAAGCCACTCGGTAAAAAAAATCCATACGGACTACCCTCTCGCATTAAAACACTAATCGTCGAACAAGGTAGACTACGATTTTGCCGGCAAATATACGGTTTCTCATCAGACAGACGAATACTAAATCGCTTGTCCCCGGTACAGTCAGAAAACTAAAACCGATCTGACAGCTCTGAATTAAATATCCATTCTAAAATGTACTAGATGGTTCCTGATAAAAAGTCATTAAAAAAACATTAAAACCAAAACATCATTGACACCTTCGAAAAAAAAACGGCATACTACTCGTAGCTATCGTATATCCATCGAGAAAAAAGCGAAAATACTATCGACATTTACTTTTCCGACATTTGTACACCCTACACCAATGTAGCTCCCGAATCTAGATATTTTAACGAAATATTTAATTTTCTAAACAGCCCACTATAAATGTCACTTTACGTGAACTACACCACGTCGCCAATTGAGATAAAACACGAACAACGACTCCATCGCCAATAAAATACTCGACTTCCTCCCCAATTAATCTATAATGCTCTTTGCGCACTTATCTCATTCAATAATTTTAAGACTATCTTATTAACCACTAATCTGGAAACTTTCAATTATAATCCTTATGCATAAGTCAAACAAACTAAATAATGAGGCCTATATTAATATTATATCGTCTTATCAGTTTATTATCGCCGTAAGCTTAACTATTCAAAAATATTCTACTCGGGAGAATCAGATCAAATACTAAAACTCGAAGTATCGTTCCCGACACTCAATTCGGTTTTAGATCCTAAAATCCGCCCATCCAACAAATACATAAAATTACAAACATAAATTATTATCTTCTTCGTTCGAAAAAAAAAATTCCCAACTTGTTCTCGACGTACCCAAAAAGTTCAATCGAGTATGGCACTAAAGCTTAATTTTCAAACTTAAAAATTATTTTGGCTCTAATTTATTTACTAGTAAAATCTTATCTTTGGGAAGTCGTCAAACGAGGTAACTAGTCTTTTCTCTATTTTAAAATTCAAATGGCAATGTCCCAAGGTGATCTGTTACCCAACCATTACAACATACCTTCTGATACATCTCGTTGATATACCAAGACAACATAATAACTATCAAATACGCTGATGCCACAGCTTTACTTGTTGAATCCAGTGATACCAAAGTAACACCCTCCACTCTCCAAGCATATCTTATCAAAGTAAACAAATGAGCGTCCTATTGGGAAATTGAAATAAACGCCGATAAATCTTTTTTGATACCATTCTACTTAACAATTAAGTCTCCTCTTGTTTTCCACATTGATGGAACCGAAATCCCTGAAGTGATTCAAATAATATACTTTAGCATATTCTTAGATAACAGTCGATTTCTCAATCTCTGCCCAATCTTCAAATCATATCCTTCTCCTCACAACGGAGTCATATAATTCAATGCTTAAAGCTTATTTAAGTCTATGGAATACAAATATGAGACTTTGAAAAACTATCACAGCCTCAACGAATTCAGGCATTCAAATCCATCACCCTCTGATAACCACAAATATCTCGAAATCGTAACCATCAACCAAATCGCCCACATCCATTAGACGAAATTCCACGTAAAACTAGCCATTTATTCCAACTTCCTTGTTGCTAGGTAACGAAAAAATCCTAGACTAATCCTCCAAATCGCCGATTTAAAATAAACTGGTGTAGATATCAATTGAATCCCGCACCTTGAAACAAATAATAATAAATATAATGAAAGAAAAATGGAAAAATATTAATTCTCAGGGTTCTGTCACTGAATAGCCTACCTCTACACAAAATGTATGCCCTGAAAATATTCAAACACATTTGCGTATTATAAATATTCTATTTTTAATTAAAAAGAAAAAAACATAAAAACTTCACTTGATTCCAATACTAATTTTGACAAAAAATTGTCTTAATACTTCCTTGTTTTGATTCGTTCAAACGCAAAAATACATAAACGTCGAACCTATTAAGAAACTGAATTTTAAGTAAATTGTAAAAAAATGCATTTTTCGCTGGTAATTGTTCGTGGCCTGTGTGTTAATGATTATTTTGTCGTTGTTACGTTGAGTGGCGTTGACGTTAATTACCTATTTCATGAAAACGTCATTTGACGACCGTGTTGAAGAATTTCACCTTCGATGTACCTGGAAATTTAATTTATTTTCAAATTACGGAAAATTAAAAAAAGTTAAAATTTTTGTTTGAAAAATCCCAATTTCGTATACTGTCGTTAGGTATAAATAATAAATTAATATTCTTAGGGTTTAAACCTACATTAAATTTCGCTAAGTAACAACGAAAATTAATTAGGAAATCTCAAAGGACTTCGTGTCGCTGAAATTCTGATTAATACGCAATGATTTATAACGGCAACGGTAATACTGAGCATAACGTAATAATTATACTGCAGTCGACGGTTTACTACAAGACTGTTTTTCCTATTATACCGACGAGTCTCGCGAATTTCCACGTTTGATTTTTATTTATACTACTTGACGTCTCGACGTCGTATCCCCGTCGTCGTCGTCTCGTCTTTGATCATCACTCGACGACGGGCACGGCATCCGCCGGTCATTCCGCGTCACGAGAAATTCCAATGGGTTTCCGAAACAGTTAATTTACAGTGTTCTGTGATCATTCAGTGAGGTTCTGTTGCTGTTTGCTCGGAAAAAATATCGACTGTTTCTTTTTTGGATGACATCGTACGCGCGTGATTTACGCTCAGTAAATCATGTCATAATATCATACACGTATACGTTACGATTTCCGAATATTGTGCATGTCGCTCGTCAATTTCGGGCTAAACAGAATCCACATAATATATTATAAATTAGTTCCAATGCCAGTGCCAGTGATGGATTTAAGGGGGGCAGAGGGACCTGCCCCCCCCTTTAAGAAAAGTAAGAATATAACTATACCATTATACTAATAAAAGTGTTTTTAAAACATGTACTGATGTAAAAAATATTGCCCCCCCCCCAAAACAAAAGCCTAGGTCCACCACTAGCCAGTGCCTAAATGTTTGATTCTACGTTAAGAGTATTTTGTATTTCACTTCATTCGTTTTGTATTATTTCGATAAAATTGTTATCCTGTTTGTGTGCGTTCGTCCGTCATCATAACCGGCGATGCATCACACTGAGGTTAGACACGGTCATAAATAATATAATGACTATATTATGACCGTAACCGCAGTATGAATTACGGCATATAAAAACAAATAAATTACAATTAGTTTAAAATTAAACAAAAGCTATTCGATTATTTTTTAATATAGCCACCTGCTGAGTTTTGGACATTGTGTACGATGCCTAGGCGAAGTGCATGATTTCCAACATTGATTATTGAAATCGGACATTTGATATATTTACTGGATATTGCAATACATTTAATAATTATACACTTTGACCATAACATATGCACGTGACGTGAGTGTATATAACATAATATATATATACTCAATAAATTGCAAAAAATTATGTTTTGTACTAATTTAATTTGTGTGATCTTGGGTTTTTACGTTTATTTAATTTTCATATCCACCACAATTAAAACATAGTATTATGAAGGAAAATATATTATAGTAAAATGTTAACTCAGATTGGCATTATTAATATGCAAAAATAATTCAAGAGATATAAACGTTTAAAATGTTAAACGTATATTTATATGCGATTAAACTGTTTGAAGATCGAGCCAAGCGAAGTGGTGAAACAGAAAGAATTCTGACAAAAATGTACTGACACTACTGTACTTCACTGCTCTAAATTTAATATAATATGGTCATCTGTTCAACTATTGATCCAATAATTCAAAAATAATTAATCGAGGAAATTTCGAAAGAAAAATGTCTTCTTTCATCGCGTTTCGTAAACGTAGTGTTTTGTATTTGAGAAAAGCAAAAAGAAAAACTAAAAAAAAATATCACACCCTGTATACACCTATCATGGAGTAATATTATACTCTGTCGGTCGGCCGACGTTCTCACGAGGATTACGTCTCGAATGAGCCGACCGAATCGCCATATCTCACGTTCTTGGAAAATAATAATAATACAGTGTTTACAATAACGTCGCCGCCGTTGAATCCTGACGCGCGTTTGCTTTGCACACACAGACACAGACACACACACACACACACACACACACACACACACACACACACACACACACACACACACACACACACACTCACACACACACAAACTCTATCTGTTCTTTATTGCAACGTAGTTTATTGCATAGATCGTCGTGAAAACCGAATCCTTTGATCTGAAACATTTTTCGTCGTACTCTGGCGCTCCGTGGAACAAGACGTATAATATGATTGCGTTCGAATACGTACGGGGCGCGTGGGACGAGCGTCGGGAATTTTTCCATTTTTTTTTTTCCTATCTTGCCACCGCCGCCGTCGCAGTAAATAATACGTCACGTGATAACAACCGACATAAATCATCATCGTGCCGAGCATTTACGGCGTTATTGATTTTCTCGACGAACAATGACCGATTGAAAATAAAAATAAAAACTTTTAATTCGTCTCCTGTTCGCGACATTTTGATGTATCCCCGTTTCGCGTTTTGCGGGCGCACGCCACACGCACGCCGCTTTCACGGATTTGCATGCGAAAACGACACGTCTGTGTGCGTGCGGTACACATTTTTGCGCGTACACAAAATATCGTATGGGTTTCAGCCCGTAACACACGCACACGCGCACGGATCGAATACGTTTAAAATTATTCCACGTCGCTTACTTACACGTTCGGCGGGTACATGTCGTTTTTACATAAATATGAGCGTTTTAAAATAATAATAATAATAATAATAATAATTTACCGTCGCACCCGTGAAATAAATCAAGTCTCGCCCGCAATTGTCGCCGACGCGCGCGCAATAATTATTACACGGTTTGTGTGTTCAGCGTGTTAAAATATTTTATGCGGTCGTATTATTATATAATTCACGACGTACGTCTAAAAAGCGTTTGTTTATGCGCGTTACGTCCTGCAGCACACACACGCGCACACACACACACACACACACACACACACACACACACACACACACACACACATACACACACACACACACACATTACCGTATAGAACCGTATGATCGCGTTTCCGCGTTTTGAATGTGAAAACGAATGTGAAAAAACAGTAAGTAATTAAAATCAAACCGTGTACGCAAAATACAACACAACGATTGATATTGTTTACGAACCATAATCATTAATTCCACACGACCTTTGCTTTGATTTCGCCATCATGATTATAATTATTTATTATTATTTTTTACATTTTTTTTTTTTTTTTTTTTTACTTTATAAAACAACTTAAAAACACACAAACGTTTTTTTGTTTGTTTTTTATTTGAAAAAATACAGTTATAACAACAATAATATTTCAGCATTACAGGACGCGATTTACATTTTTAAATAATCTGACAACCTCATTTAGTTAATAACGCGATACGATTTTACACTCGAAAAGCTTCATAAAAAAACCGTTATAAATCTATGCAAGAATAGCGAATACACCTATAATACGCGTGTCGCGATATTTTTTTCACTTCAATTTTTTTAATTTCGTACTAAGCAAACACAATAATAAATTGTTATTACGAACAATATCGTTTAAACTATACGATATTTTCAGTTTTGATTTATATATTGCTATTCGTGATGATGTACAACTATAATATTAATCATGATTAAGATAATACACAATACGGAGTCGACGACTTTAGAGTTTTAACGGAGGATTTCGTTATTTTTCGTCTCGGCTATATGCCTAATGAATAAGGTTTTTAAATTCATCACGTTTTAATGAAACGTTTTAGCATGAAATATTTAACATTTTAAATTCAAGCACATTTTTTTTTCTGTTGGTTTTACAGTGAAAAAATTGTCTACAACATAAAACTTATACAACAACACTATTTACTAATTGCTAATTTTTCGATCAAAGTTCATGAAATTGTTACACCCAAACAATCTCTAACGAGTAAACGTATAATAGGTGTGATATTGTCCAAAGTGATATTCATTGACTGTGATACTTCATACTCGTTCGAAACGTCTCTATTTACAAACCGATTTAGTCGTATTATAGTCATATTATACAATTGTAATTCTCACACGACTTGACGTATTTAATTTATATTAGGTTCGTTTTCGGTAAGTATACATTTTTTTTTTTTTTTTATGAACAATTTGTAAATTTCAACTTTTATTAGTACTTCAAAATCAATTTAAAATAAACGTAATACTCCAAAGTGAGGTTTTGGATTGTCGCAACGCTGAACTTAATACTTGTTGATAATATCGTAAAACCGAATATAGAAGAAAATTGCTTTTCATTAGGTTTGACTGGTATTTGATTATTATTAAATTGTTGTTGGATTCCCAAAAGTTCTCATAACTCAATTACTCTCTCAAGTGGATTTTTCGAAAACATTATTGCGCGAACGTAAATTTAATCAACGGCCAATGAAACAAGAGAATATGTCAAATTATATTCGACTCTTGGATAAGTAAATATTAATCACTTTCCGATCGAAAACTTTGACCGGTTTTTATTTTCAAAATTTAAAATGTAATATCAGGACCAGAAACCAAGTTAATTTTAAGTTTATTATTATTATTATTATTGATTATATTTATTTGTGTGGGATATTTAAAAACCACAGCGGTTGAAAATACAAACGGCTAAGCTAAAATTATGTTCAACTCGGTGGTAGACGAAACGTAGACGTTCAGCGAGATAATACGTTTATCGAGATTATTCAACATATTCATAAGGTTTCTTTAGTGGATCTATACGGGATCAAACGATATTTAAGACGTGTTTCTTTATGGAATGCTTATGCAGTAGGTACGTTAACGTTCACGGAGGATATTTCATTTGATTCTACTTGCACATCCATTTCCTTCGTGGAAATCACGAGTAATCGGTATTATTGCATTCGGAGTTTCGACCCGCGGGGAAAGTCAAAAACTGCTATCGCGAGGACGTACGAGGAAAACCCTCCACGTCTATAGGTCTTTAAAATAAACGAACAATATCAATAAATACACGTCTAGTACCATCGAGCCTTAACAATAAATTCTATAATCAATACTCGAGAATTTTGAGTTTCGCGTGAATCGCGTGAATACCGAATTCGTCTCGGACCGTGTACGCGATTTAATCCCGAGTGAAATCCCTTGATTCCTAAAATCATTGCCGCGATCGGACGCCGTTAATTCCGGATACGATAACTGTAATATCCACACTCGGGTACGGGACGACCACGGCGATACACGGTCTATAGGTATAATTTGCGTAGGTATTTTTTTCGTATTCGCACGCCCGATAAAACGGAATCCTCGGTAACGCAAAAAATTGCGCTAGTCCCGTTTTAATTACACAATCAACTCCTACCCCGACCGGACGGAAACTTCGCTAAGCCCGAAACGGACACGTTTCCACGTTCGAATCGGCTGATATCTCTCGCTAAGACGGAAAAAAATACCCCGGAAAACCAAACTCATATTACGGCTTGTGTAATATTGTAACATATTAGTAAACGATCGACTTTCGACGTCGGTAGAGTTTATTTTTGTCATCGTATCGTCAACACCAGAAGATTATCGATTATCGATATGCACGTACAAAAGTCTTAACGGTGACATTGAAAACCAATGGAATCGATAACTGAAAATACCTGATTATTTTCGATTTAACTTCAAGAGCAAAATAATGTGTAGAACGTGACGCGTTTTTAAATTAAAAAAAAAAAAAAAAACCAAAATCAATCACCGATTTTCGTCGAAAATCATAAGGGTGTTAATATGTATATTTACAAAATATATGAATAAAAATAATATTTGCATCACAAAAAAAAAAAAATCATAACAACAAAAAATTACTCTGAGATGAGTTTCGTTTCACCAAAGGCATTTTTCCGTACTGAAGACGTCACCTCGTGCCGGTCCTTCCGTCGGGTAGTGATGAAAAATCATGTGATGTGACAAAAACCATCCGTCTCCGGCCGCTCGCCAATATGACGCGACGCGTGTTACTACGGAACGGATGAGACACGACTCGGAGTCCACACCGAGTTCGGGACGGGAAGTCTCGACACGTCCCGTCTCCTTGATTCGTTTTACGAATCAAAATGTTTTTTTTTCATATTTTGACTTAATTATAATTCAAGGTGAAAATATAATATAAATATAAAATACAATACAAAACAGTACCATACCATGCGGCATGAAAACAGTGTTGCACATGTTATTACTGGGGCCCGGATTTTAATGCACTTAAAACCATCTTTAAAAAATTACCAAAAATGCCCTTGAAAAATACATTTTTCCACAAAAATTACCTTAAAAATGAAAAAATGACTTTAAAAGTGACATACCTATATTTTTTTATACAATTCGTAATTTATAAATAAGATTAAATTATTTTTTATTATTTTATTAAAAAAAAAAAAAAAAACTGAACATTTGATTGATGTTGACTCGCATAAGTATGTATTCGCTGAATCGAATTTTTTTTTCAGCTGCGACATTAATATTACAAATTTTACAAAGTAAAATAGTCCCATCTGTTATAAGGACGTCTGTCTTTTCCGAATTCATTTACGGAGTCACGCAAGCGAGAAGAAGTAGATGATTTTATTTTGGTTATTATGTAACAGAGTAACACATTAAAATCACAGAACTGATTAATTATTAAATAATTTTGTAATTTGACCGAATACAGTCAATAATAAATTAAGATAAGATAAAAACTGAATAGAATAATTTATTTTTAGATAATATTTTGAATTGGCTAATTTTGTATAGTACATTGAACATATATGCATTAAAAATCAACAAAATGACCCAATAATTCTAAAAATGCTCTAAAAATGAAAAAAACGTCAAAATATTATGCAAAAAAATGCATCATAAAATTTGTAGCTATGAAACCCTTGTTACACGAAACGAATTATGTACTTGGAACTCATTGTGTAGGATCAACCAAAAAAATATGCATTTTGCATTGAAATCCGGGTCCTATGCCTATTACGGAGCAATAACCGGGTATATCCGGAGATACCTGGTTATTGCACCGAACACTGTAACCAGGCATCTTCATTTTTATGATATTATTAGCTTACCTAATAAACGGATATACCCGGTTGTCGCGCCTAAATGTAGACAAAATTATTCTTTGTGAAAAAGTGCAAAAACATCAATTTCGAAAAAAAATGGAGATAACCGCGGTTCTTGCACCGGACCCTTCAATTACGGACGTAAAAAAAAAAAAAAAAAAACAGAAAATAAAAAATAACGCGGGTTTTCGATACGGTCGACAGAGACGGCGGTGCCGCGTGTACCGTCGAGAATATCATCACTAAAACAACAGTGGCGATTTCGACGGTGCTTTAATAGCCGTTTTGCGCGCGCGCGTGTGTCGGTAAAAATAAACCGTATCCGCCAGTTACGTGTTCAGGCCGTGTACGCGCATCGATAGGATTAACACTCGCCTCCGGCCACGCGTACACACGGTGCATCTCGCCGGAGACTTTCGTAAACGACACGGGGATATTCGAGTGGCGGACCGCGGGCGGGGCGGATGCGCCGGTAGAGATAATAATCCCGGGCGAGAGAGCGAGGGGTGAGCCGCGTGCTAACGCACTATTACTCGACGGAGACGAGATGACGAGGAAGTGGGAAAAAGTAAAACAAAACGAGAAATACCCGCCGCTAAATGATATATCGCCGACGGTTAGTAGCGTGCGAAATCAAACACATTGTGCGTTTGTTGCGCATGTGTGCGTTTGTGTGTGTGTGTGTGTGTGTGTGTGTGTGTGTGTGTGTGTGTGTGTGTGTGTGTGTGTGTGTGTGGGTGTGTGTGTGTGTGTGTGTGTGTGTGTGTGTGTGTGTGTGTGTGTGTGTGTGTGTGTGTGTGTGTGTGTGTGTGTGTGTGTGTGTGTGTGTGTGTGTGTGTGTGTGTGTGAGTGAGTGCGAATATATGTGAGTGTGTGTGTGTATGTGTGTGTGTGTGTGTGTGTGTGTGTGTGTGTGTGTGTATGTGTGTGAGTGAGTGCGTATATGCGTATGTGTGTGTGTGAGCGCCTATATGCGTGTGTGTTGTTTGTGTGAGTGAGTGTGCGCGCACGTATGTGTGTGTTTGTGTTTGCTCGAGTATGTCCTATATTGGTCTTGCAACAATCGATGAAATTCAAGTGACACGAGTTATACGATAATATTATATCGCGTTGTAGTGGGCTCATTGTTTACGCACGGGGTTCTGGGCGAACGTCAACAAATAATTTTCACCCCCCTTTGGTACAAGGTTTTTCATTAGTTTTTCTTCAATTATCTGCAAAAAAAACTCTACCGGATTCAGACAAAAAAATTTTATGAGTGTTTGAAATTTAAATTTTTACAAAAACACGTTAAACAACGGTTTAGCCTCAAACGATTTTTGCTATTTGTTTTTTTTTCAAAAAGTATAAGTTGTAGAAACTTGAAAATTTTATCAGTTGTTTATATTGGCATTTTCTTTATATAGTTTCATTTTCAAAAGATTTCACTCATTTTTAATCAATTTATAGGCATTTGAAATATTCGATTTTTTTATTTTTTTTTTTTATAAATGTTGATAAAAAAAATGTAGCTCGGACGAAATACTTGAAAATTTAATAGAAGGGTCCACATAAGTTGTTCTAACTCCCATTCAAAAATTATAAAAATACATAGGCACAAAATTTTTTTATAAGCGTTTATAAGTGCTAATATTGACAAAATTCGTCAAAATCATGTATATTTGCTATGTATTTTGTAGGTAAAAATTCATAAAAAATTTTTTATTAGAAGCTAACAATTGAAATTTTAATACAAGGTTGGCCATAAGTTCGGCTTACCATAATTGTAAAAAATACGAGGGTAATTCATTGTGATTAATTAATTAAATTGTATTAAAATTTCAATTTCAGGCGTTAAATTACGATTTACTATAAACATATTATTACCTGACAATTCATCTTCGTTCAGAATCGTTTTTTTTTTTTTATAATATAAAATAATGTCCTAATCTATCCTATAATGCCTAATCTATCAATACATCTCGTGTATCCCACCCAACTCCTGTATCTCTACTCATCACCATAATCTTGTCCGAGGAGCGGAGCGACGATGGACGAACTTCCACCACCATTGTCTTACCGGCTTTTTTTTTTTTATAATATTATTATAAACATCTAACATCTAGGCTATTTAATATGTAAATTTTATTCTATTTTTTATTAAGTTATTATCAATTGAATATTATTGTTATTTATAAATTTAGCTCAATGCATGTACTATATAATATACTATATAAAATGATGATGGTTCGTAAATGTTGTGTTTGCTCACAAGCTAATCAAAAAGGTATTAGCATGTTTAGGTAAGTCTCTTCGTTAAATAAATAAAAATTATATATAAACGTACGTTGCGGAAAAACATATTATATACTTTTATTATAATAGAGTTCCTCTAACTGATCCTGCTCGTACAAAATGGTTTGAAGTAATTGGTATTAAAGAATCTATACCAAATAAGTTGTATTTTGTGTGTGAACGTCACTTTGAAGAAAATGATATTCAAAATTTAAATTCATACACAAAAAAAAACTGAAATTAACTGCATTTCCAACGCGTTTGTTGGTAAACAAAAAATACTTTAAAATTCATTACATTTGTAGCTTTTAATTAGTCTAAAAATAATTGAAAATTAATTTAATATAATATATAGAAAAATAAACTAACTTCTTGGTATAGATTTTCCATTTATTATTATTAAAAAATTGCTTGATAAATATCTGTTATATGTGCATACTACACCTAGACTATTTTTCTTTTTATATGTTCTTTTTGTATTGAAAAAATCAATATTTAAATTCTGTTTAAATCCATGTAACCCATATAGCCGGATCATATCTATAAAATAATAATAACTATTAATAGTTAGTACCTAGATAGGTTCAAACATATTTTTGTAACATTAATTTGTACATTATATATATATATATATATATATATATATATATGTATATTAATATTATAATAAATTAAATATTATTTGTTTATTAACAATGTAGATTTCAGATTCCTTATTACCCCATATTTATTAGAAATGAAGGATATATAAAAATAATTCCCTAGGCAACTTAATATTTTATTAATGTAACTATTTGTATAAAAAATATATGAATAAATGCATAAAGTTTTAAAAAATATAGATTAAATTAGCTTAACTTGACAGAAGAAAAAAAAAAATAAAAACAATTTTGACAGTGAATTGTTTTGTCAAATTCATACATAACAAATATATGATGGAATATTTTAATTTTTGGGGGATTGTAATGCAGTTGCAGTGCTTGTTATTAGACATTAGTACCATACGTATAGTTCACTATTCCTACTACAAGTATGTTTCACAGTACCCTATTCTCCTAATAATAACCTATATGATGTGATTCACGGCAGGTTAATAATTTTTGATATAAGACTATAAAATAAAAATGTATGTTATTATTACTTGCCTTGAGTTTTCTGAAACAGAATTAATATTTGTATTAACATTGGTGTTAACACCATGGGCATTTTCTTGATGACAATTATTATTATTTTCTATAGAACTTGATATTGGCTCAATACTATTTTGTGAAGTTTTATCATTGGTTGAATCTAAACCTGTATAAATCAAAAGTTATGATAATAAACAATTATTTGTAAGTAGTGACTAGTAATACACATACTTAGCATTGATGTACCACTTGAAATAAAAAGTTAATTTAGAATTTTTAGATAGCAAATGATCAGTTTTAATTCGTTTTTCTTTTGTAGCTTTTTTTTTATTTATTATTAATTATTAATTATTCTATATACAGCGCCATTTGGCTTTATTTTTCTACCAGACATAGCTACATGCGTTTACTTGCCACATAAATTAAAAGCTAATTCAATCTACAATAAGCTATAGGCAATCAACATAATGCGCAAATATTAATAAAATAATCTTTAAGATTACGTATTAATCTTACCTTTGTGATTGAACGTTTTTATTACAAGGAGGCTGATACTCTCAGTTATTCTTCAATAAATATATTTTAATTTTTAATAAAGATAATATTGTATTTCGTTTGTGTGTATTTTTTCTCTTTTTTTTTTGTCCGTTTTCCATCAAATACACACACACACTATAAATTAAACACTATACACTGCACGTTTGACGGCGTGTGCATATCAAAGAAGTACGAAACGGTAACTAATACAGCGTGATACGGAAACAACGCGACTTTCATTATATTTTCTCTCCGGACGATGAAAAAACTCGTCGCGACACGTTATTAACACGTTATAACGCTCGTTCTCGGATGTGCGGATATACGTGGTATAACATAATAAAGACGTGAAAACGAACTCACTTCTCCGTACGTTTATTTCCCCGCTCTTATTTCCAATGATTTACTGCGCTTCGCCGTCGTGCACGTTTAAAACAACATATTTTCATTGCGCGTGCAATGCGGGGTCGGTCCAAAAGGTTCGGTCTTTCACGGTTGAAAATCTACCGATGAGCTATTTCTCCGACGGTTGTTCTTCGAACGCGCGCAAAGTTCTTCAAACCGTCAACTATTACAGTCGTGGATTGCGAGCTTACCAACTCATATTTACTCAATATTAATGTACATAATTGTCGAGATTTTATAATATTTAATGTTAAAATCTTATTTACGAAAAAAAAAAAATGTATATATAACAAAGTACATGATACTGTCACGGATGAATAATAGACATAATAATTTGATAGTAAGGTAGAATTGGTGAAAAATTCAAAATATTTAGGGGTGGAATTGAGCGTGTCGGGCAATAAACATAAATACAAAACAGTACAATACAAAACACAACAAACTAAGCTAACAAGTGCTTCTTCGGATTAAAGACAGTATTAAAATCTAAACTGGTTTCAACCAGGTCTAAGCTAACTCTATACAAGTAAAGATACGCCCGATAGCGTTATACGCGTGTTAAACCTGGGCTACAACCAAAACAGATGAACGAAACCTAACATGGTTTGAGAGAAAGGTGTTACGACGAATTTTCGGCGCCAAAAGAATCCAAAACACGGGAGAATATGAGCGAAGGAAGAATAAAGAGGTAATAGGCTACTATGAAAATCAAAAGGATAAGCTGGGCAGGGCATCTATCGCGAGGCCGAGGACAATCGATCGGCCAAATCACCTGCTGGAAGCCGAAGAGCAAAAGACCACTGGGTCGCCCAAGTCGATGATGGTTAGACAGGGTCCATAAATACTCGGATATGCTGGGAACCCTGAACGGCGAAGAGCTAGCCACGGATAAAGACAAATGGCAAAAAGTGGTGGTTGTGGCGAAGGACCTGAATGGTCTATATTAAGCCAAAGAAAAAAAATATGAATTACAGTCGTGACGAAAAGACGCGTACACGTTGTTTAAATCGCACGGGGAGTGATTTTACATCGGTTTCGTTCCGACGGCGATTGGACCGTGGAAGACATTATTAATTGTTACACACACACACACACACACGTGATTTAACGCGAGTAAAACGAAACTATTTATTAATTTGTATCAGCTCGGCGTATCGACCGATTCAGGGCAAAATAAACTACCGGATCCAGGGTGTTCCCGTATAATACCGTGTACATTCTTTCATAACCTCCAGCCGAGTCTGCACACCTAATGGATGAACCCAATATTGGTCTTTATAAAATATCAGTCGATTGGAATTGATGCGCCGATGAGAAACGAATAACTCGGAACAGATAGGTAGATATATCGGCTCCGAGTCGAGAGCGAAATACGTTTTCGATGGTTTTTACGTACGCGACGCTCGAAAAAATATTCACGTATAATCGTAGTTCCCGTAATATCTACCGTGCGTCTTAGAGCTTTTGTCATTACAAGAATTCTTTTCTGTTCTGTTTTTTTTTTTTTTTTTTTTTTTTTTGTTTCTTACACAAAGCTATAACAGAATGGTTTCGGTGACATTTCAATAACTTGAGATATTGAATTTCGTTTCTTGGAACACCACTAAATAAATTACATTTTACCAAATGCAAAATCTGAAGTCTACGTCCATCTAAATCCTAATTCTATATGTGTTTTTTTTTTTTTTAGATTCGGAAATTTGTGAAAGAAAATCTTCGAGAATACAAATTCTGATGTTTGAAGTTCGAAATCCGGATTTCCCGAATCGTCCGAAAATCTGGATTTATGTCACATCCGTAATTCCGATTCGACATAAAATGGGTATGTATAATATATTTTTGCTGTCGATAAAAAAGTCTTATCGCACAATGGCATGGACATCGCTTTTATTTGTATTTAAATTTATAATAATTATCGATAAAAGAACATATTCGACGGTGAGAATAAAACACAATACCTATATTATTTATCGTCACACTTCCTCCTCGATGTCGTAACGTTTATTTTTTGTTACTCGAATAATTCATGATTATATTATTATATTTCTGGACGTATAAGCTTTACAAAGGATAATATAGTTTCATATTTATAATTTTATCTGAATCATATAGTTAATTTATGTATTAAAAAAGATTTAAGGTATTAAATTTAATTATTTAAATTATTGTCAACTTAATAATCTTATATATTAAATATTATTATAATAAATTAAATAACGGATATAATTTAATCCGTGAAAAAATGGTGTGAACTAATACATTTGTCCGAAAACATTATTATTATTATAATCTTTAATTAAACTTTTTACCATCGTGATTTTTTATTTAGTTACTAATTAAATTTTTGAGGATTAAGAAATCCATCCAGTAGTGAATCCATTAAACAAGTTTGAATTATTTTAAAATATAATTAACTGTAATTAAAGTATCCAATGAAGTTTTTAAATATGCATGATCCATTTTTTGAATTTCGTATTGCGGAAAAGGAGAAATCTATTTTGTTTTATAATATTGTTTTCTTTCCATTATATTGTCGCATAATATGCTATAGACACAATATATTGACTTCAAAAGAATTCGATCCGTTTGTTTACCTTATCGTTACAATACCAGTAATATTAACAATACTAATACGACAAGTGATCTTTGATCAATACGAGTAAAATTACCCTGCAGCATTGACGTGTACGGCAACTGCGATATTAAGTTAAGGCTTAGTTTTGGCGTATTGATTTTTCAATTTTCATTCTGTCGCTCATCAGTTTCCCTTGTTGAGCCAAAATAAATATTGAACGCTTCAAAATAATAATGTTCTTTGTTTAAAACATACCTCGCGTTACAACGCTTATATTACGTTTTTTTTTTTTTTTTTAAGTATTTTGATTTTTTATGTGTTCAGTACATTATTTAAAATTAAACATTTCAGCGTTCAACTCGAATAATTATAGTCAACAATCGTTATCGCCTCGAATCAGTTCTCGCGTGCAATTAATCACCTCGCAATCTTGTACGGTATACAACTTTAAACCTACAATTTACCATTTAAAAAAATATTACCCGTTTGACGTTAGTGATTTTTATAAACTTAACATGTAGTGATTTATAAAACAAGTTTCTACCTACAAAACATATTATAAGTACTCGTATCTATTATTCAGTCCGACGATTTAATTATATATAAATTATACATTAATTAAATACAGATATTATTTGATCGTCCTATACTCGTCTTTTTCCGTCGATTTTGGATTTTCAATATGATTTGTTTTTCGACATTTCAAAAGTTTAAATATTTCAATTTTCGCAAAAAAATGTAAATTCCCACTATTTTACAACAAAGTCATTTTTTAAGCATGTAATTTTCTTGTATAGTAACCACCATTTATTACATCACATTAAAAAAGAGAACCACTATTTTTGTGGAAATTTCGAATTTAAAATTATTATCTTTCATCAATAGTTTAGGAGATATATTAATTAAAAGTTAATGAATTATTAATTATTAATTATTCATTAATTATTAATCGTTCCACGTTTTAAGTTACTTAAATGATTACTAAGGGTAGCTCTACGTAAGTATATTATATTTTTTTTAATGTCAGTACGCACTTTAAACATTTCTAAAAAAAAATAATTACGAAAAACCCGAAATCGGCTAAAAAAATTGAGATCCGTCGAAAAAAAAACGAATTTTTTATTTATTTTAGATTCTGAACGGAGTGAAGAATGTATTGATTTTACAATGATGTGTGTTTTTTTTTTTTTTTTTTTATTTATTTTTTTTTTATTTTTGTGTCTGTCGACACGATTTGGGGCAGTAAAAATGCTTCGATTGCCTTATATAGCAACTTTTCTGAAAGGAAATTGAATCTAGTTGGTACTTTGGGGGGTCAAAAGTTAAAAATTTTCAATATTTTTTTAACGCGCCGGGAAAAACCCTTAAAAAATGAGGGAAAAACGGTATATTTTACGCAAAACCAGTTTTCGACAAAATCAAATTTTTTAGTTTGCTATAACTCAAAAACTAATCGATGTAAATACTTGAAATTTTCACCAAATGTTTAGATTAGCGTTCTCTATACACCGTTAAATTTTCAAAGTATTTTGACTTTTATTGAGCTAATTATAGACAATTGAAATTTTCAATTTTTTTAAGTATTTTTTTTTAAAATAACGATAAAATTTTTTTTTTTTGCCAGAAAATCTTGAAAATTTAATACAAGGTTTCTTATAAGTTGTTCCATAACTGATAAAAAAAAATCCAAAATCGTAAGTCACAATTTTTTTTTATAAGTGCTCAAAGTTCCAATTTATACGAAATATGTAAAAATTGCGAAAATTTGAAGTTATTTTGCAGTTGAAAATTCATAAAATTTTAAGTATTCAAAACTAAGAATTGTAAATTCGGTACAAAGTTTGACATACGTTTTCCTTCAATTATCTGTAAAAAAATTTGCACTGGAATAAAATCAAAAATTTTTATGAATGTTTGAAATTACAATTTTTTCACATAATCGCGTAAAATAACAATTTAGGCATCATTGATTTTTGATATTTGTTCTTATTCAAAAAGTATAGGTCGTAGAAACTTAAAACTTTTACAAAATGTTTAAATAGGCATTTTCTTTACATAGTTGTATTTTCAAAATATTTCGTTTATTTTTTAGCTATTTATAGGCATTTGAATAATTCGATTTTTCTTAGATTTTTTTTTATAAAAGTCGATAACAATTTTTTGGCCCTACCAAATCGCTTGAAAATTTAATAGAAGGTTTTGAATAAGTTGATCTAAGAGTGATTCAAAAATTATTCAAATACATAGGCACAATTTTTTTTTATAAGCAGTTGAAGTTCAAAAATCGACAAAATTTGTCAAAATCATGAATATTTGCAAATTATTTTGTAGTTGAAAATGTATAAAAATTGTTGTATTCAAAGATAAGAAATGAAAATATTATGTAATATCACAGCTGATAAAGATAATTAAATAGATTAAGTTTATTATAATATAATCAGTAGCTGACAGCTGTTCTATACAAAATATTGGTAGATTGTAAACACAAGGTGTATAACGTACCTTTACATGGTTGAATAGAACGTTACTAACTTCCAATTTCCAGTTATTTTAATGTGTGTATCAGTTCCATAAACATGCGGATTTTATATATTATTATTAATTATTAATATTTAAATAGACGTAGCCACGGAGCATTCAGCATATATGGACGGCGGGGTCGGGTGGTACCGTCACGATAGTGCAATTAGGCAAATAATATGGTATTTACCTACGCCCTATCTATGCACATCCTGGTTTGTCCAACGCTCACGAGCAGAAGTCA
Organism: Therioaphis trifolii; assembly: GCA_027580255.1. Taxonomy (NCBI): domain Eukaryota; kingdom Metazoa; phylum Arthropoda; class Insecta; order Hemiptera; family Aphididae; genus Therioaphis; species Therioaphis trifolii. The sequence continues at coordinate 28,157,660 of CM050407.1, forward strand.
CATGAATAGACAAATGTAAATTTAACCCAATCTAGGATATTAAAATAAAATATATATTACAATTTATGGCTGACATCTTCATCTTCGTTCAGAATCGTTTTTTTTTTTATAATATAAAATAATTCCAAAATCTATCCAATAATGCCTAATCTAGCAATGCATCTCGTGTATCCCACCCAACTACTGTATCCTGTACTTAACTTACAATGATTTATCATTGCATTCAAATGTAAAGTACCATACAACTAAACTATCGTAAACCAGGTGATCCCATGATAGAAAGTGCTATACACTCCTCACCATTATCTTGTCCGAGGAGCGAAGCGACGAAGGACGAACTTCCACCACCATTATCTTATCGGCTTTTTTTTTTTTATTATCTTTGAAAATACCATTTAGCGAAGAGCATGCTCCGTGTTTCGAGTTAGATAAACGTCACGAGTTTAACCCCATTACCGTAAAAATTAAATGTCCAAAAGACCACTTACGGGTGGATTTTATTTCTCGTTTCGTTCGATCAACCGTAATGCACAGCGCACGACGCGGTCGTCCAATCAATGGAATTATTAACATTCACTGTTTTCCCGAACCAGTAGAGAACCTAACCGAATACCGGAAGCTGCTCTCTGATTGGCCCGTCCATTATAATATCCGTGTGTAGCGATGAATCCAATGCGGCGGTCCATTGTTGCCGTAATATCAACAACAATAATAATAATAATAATAATAATAATAATAATGTAGTAAAAAAAAAAATAGCTAGAACCGACATAATAGTATTTGATTATTGTTTCCGGTAAACGTTCGCAGAAACATTTTTTTTCGCGCTACTTTTTTTCCCCGATAATTTTTTATTCATAACACTCGTACACAATAATACACGAGCATTATATCCACGAGCAGATCTTCTCCGACGGTGCGGTTCGACGAGAAAAGGGTTTTGTTTGTTTTTATTTCACCACGTCGGTGCCACCGATTCGTACGTTCGTGCGCGGTAACTGTATTATTAAGTCGGATTCCCACGACCAGAAGGTGGTGTACTTGCCAAAACGCCAATAAATTGTACATCGGACCTAGCGAACGATCCGGATGTTCCAACCGGTGACGGATCCAAAGTTGGGGGGCCAAAGGGGACATTTGCCCCCCCAAAGCTACCCATAGTAATACACAAACATCCGAAATACCTAATTGCATTTTGAATATAATATTGAACAATTATTTCACTTATCACACTATGTCGTTGGAGGGGAGATTATAAATTCCCCTAAAATAATTTAGTAAATTCCCCTGGTAATAAACTCCCCTTGAAATATTTTGCTACCGTATTTCGCGTGTGTAAACTCCCCTAAAAAATATTTTACAAACTATTCGTGTATAATCATTACTGTTTTGTTCACTTTACATTACAGCCAATTAACCTATTTTTCGAATGTGTTTTCATTTGTTAGATTTAGCAGTTGAGCTTTATTAAATGTGAAAATTATATAAATATTCCAGGATGAATAATATTAATGTATATTATGATATGGTACTATAATATTATGGCACTCAGATAATTTTAAAATACTAATGGCATGTGTTATGATCGCTTGGACCAATTTCATAATTATTTAAAATAAAAAACTTACTGTGAAAAAGACTCTATATTTCCTCCTCGAGACTGGGCTGAAGGTTCATCTTCTTTGACAAAATCTTCTTTCAACAAATGCATGCTAATCATTTCACGCACATACGGGGAACTATACTATACTATGGACAGAGTAAATTACTACTGCTACCTAGAACAACTAAAAATATACAGAAGATTCAGCACGTTTCTATCTACATTTAATTTATAGAATGCCCTAAATCAATTTGAAAAACGCTATATAATTTTTCTCGACTAATCGCCTTATTTCGATTGAATGAATTTCTAAATAAACCTAAAGCACCATTTACAATAATTATTACAAACGTTTAAAGTTAATTCCAAAGAATTTTGAGAAATTTCGGGGGGGCTGTAGCCCACTAGCCCCCCCATATACGCCACTGATATATATATATATATATATATATATATATATATATATATATATATATATATATATATATATATATATATATATACAGTAGAACTCCGACTATCCGGACTAATTAATGTCAATGGTGGTTCGGATAAGCAAATATTATAATATATCAAAAGTTATATGATTGTATGTATATATTGTATGTTTGTATTAATTATTAATAATATATATGTAATATAATTTAAAATTCGCAACTATAAACAAATAATTTTACTATATATTTAACTGAAACAAAATAAGCCTTAATTACAATATGTGACATATTTTAAAACCAAAAAAGAGCTGACTAGGCTCATTTTTTTCTCGTTCGGATGATCGGCGTTCGGATAATCGGAGTTCTACTATATATATATATACAAATATATATTGTGTAAACAAGGTTTTACGAAACAGTCTGTCTACGCAGGATTTCCGAGGAAACGGAAATGTAATATAGTAATATGCCAAACGCGTGTCCGTCAAAAATACTATCGTATTCGACCATGTTCGCGGTACTGGCCGCCGTTCAAACGGGATCGCGAAACATTACACGGGCGTCGCAACGTCGAAACGTGTTATTCGCGTAAAACGCGGGTTGTATACCGCGTAGTACGTATAATAGTTTATTACCATAGAACATTACGTCGATTGTGCGATTCGGAGGAGTGTTTTGATATTTCATCGTGTCTCGTGATAAACTCGGCGTGCGTTTCGCGCATAAATATTTATGTTTTATCCGTGTGATGTGTGCTGTGCGCAGCAGAGGGTCCGCAGGACGGTATCGCGAACGCAGACGAACGTGTAATAACTGTAACTGCGGCGTCGTATTAATTTCGTGAAATCCATCTTTCTAGAACACTATACGTCCTTTTCGCGCGCGAACTTTAAACGTTACTTATTCTTTTTATTTATTATTTGTATATTTATTTATTATTATTTATTTATTTTTTATTTTTTTTTGATAAAAGCCGTTTCGTTTGGTCCACGAACCGAGTACTCGCTTTTCGCCCGTTTCGAGAAAAACTCTGTTTTAAATAATTTTAATATTGAAATGAAAAACCCTACCGTAAAACGAACACTTAATATTTATTTCACGAGTTCATTTCCAAAAAAAAAAAAAAAAAAAACGGAAAAAGCATACAGAATACGATCACGGACTTTTTTTTTTAAACGAACACCACGACAGTGCCGTGTTTTGTGATGATACTCGTACTTTTTATTCGAAACGCTATTGTCCGTTTCAACCGATTTTAAAGTTTTCGATAATTTCACCTGTGTGTTTTATTTCATGTTTTTATTTTCGATTAAAACCGTGGATTTTGTTTGTGAAAACGAAAAACTACCCTCTCGCTGTTTATTCAATAATGTGCGACTCAGGGTTTGTGAAGGTGCGGAGGATAAATTCATTTCCGCGAAACGATTTATTTTGCGTTAATTTTTTTATTTAATTTAATTGAATATACGCCTAGGAGGGCTCAAAACCGTAAGATTATACAATAAATAATAAATAAATAAATAATAAATAATAAATACAAACATGAAACACAGATAAGAGAACGACTTTAGTTATACGTACGATATTGAGCGATCGATACAGAAAAATTATAATACTATTAATAGGCTAAGAATTAAAACACATAATGCCGTGAGCTCAAACTAAACCTCATCAAAATGTACGTTTCAATTATTTCAAAATCACATTAATGATTTTAACCCGGTCAAGTTGTCGAAAAAAAATTCAAAGTTATTTATTGAGTTTCGTCGAAGAAAGCGTTCTGTTGATTGGTGCAAATAAACCGTAATTTGGACGATAGGTGAGTGCGTAAAACGTTCGTGACACACGAGTATTATTTCGAGGGACGTTTATTGGTATTCGTCTAAGTGATTCGGGACATTTGATTGAAGAGTTGAGATCGCTTTTTGCGTGTACGTCGCCGAGCCCGCGAGTCCGTTGTCTCGAACCGTACGAGCACTCGGCAAAACGGCCGACATTGTCGTCGGACTTGGTTATGTAGACACGGTCGTACGCGGCACGTGACGGGCCGTACGATTATTGTTGCAACCACACACGCGCCGGCAAACTGACAACATCGGACGGAAATTTAATGATTACAGGAACTCGACACGAGAAGTGGTTCGTTTTTCACTATCGATTTTGAGTGCAACGCCGAAAAATCAAAAAATTAATAATATGTTTATTATTTTTTTTCGTTTTTGATATTTCGTTTTTGAAAATGTAAAAATTAATTAGCGTTTGAGAATAAACTAGAGCGTTTACGTAAATAATAAAATGATTACCATAATGATTAACGGAATTTGTTGATTTTATTATTATTTTTTTTTTTATAAAAACAATCTTAATACTTGACGTGTCGTTTTTACCGAAAAATAAAAATATATATTAGGCACATAAATATTAAGTGAAAATAATTGCTCGTCTAATCTTCACACTTAATTATAATTTTACTATTATGTACATACAGACATAAATACATTTATATGCATGCATTCACGTTTTACATATAAATATGGTTTTGGGTCATACGTGTGGGTCGAGAACCGCCGTTATACACAATAACGTTAAGTCGTTTGATCGTGCGTATCGGCGGCAACGGCGTTACGCGAAACCAATGTAATATTTCAGTCATAATCTTTCCGCGAAACCCTAAAATTCGAGTTGTCCATTGATATTCCGTTTACCACTTTACATTCGTGAGTCTATGCATCTGACCTCGTACCACGGACGCGACGTAGAAAAGGCTACACGGGGATAAGCCTTCTCCGCGCGTTCCTTCCGCATCCCCCGTCGGTTATTTTTTTGCAGTAAAATGTTCTTTCCGCCGTTCCTTTTGCAACAGCTGCGACATTCGATCGTGTTTTTCGTTTTTTATCGTTATTACTAGGGATGAGAAGTTATAGGAGCTAAAATAGACAAAATATGCAAGGAAAAATTATGATATATGCGTCAAAAATTTGAAAACATGCAAAAAATATATTATAATATGCAATTTTTTTTATAAATAAAAAACTTGTTTACAATAAATTAATATAAATTATTTTTAACTGAGTGATAAATTGACAATTTTATAAGTTTTGTAATATATTTAATAATTATTTTACATATTATATTTTACATTGACAATTCTACAATTGTCAAATTTGCTATCTGCATTTTTATTTTATTGTTTATTGACTACAAACATATCAAATTCCATAAAGTAACACATTTTTCAAGTCAATTGTATTAAAATCCACATAATTTTACTAAATATGCATTTTTATGGACAAAAAAACATGAATATACAACTTTTAAGAAAACTACCAATATATGCAAAAATATGCAAAATTTAAATACCAAATTTCAATTCATTAGGTTATAGAACAGATTTTTAGCTCACCTAGCTGTAAATAGAAGATACAGAAAAAAATATAAAAATCCTATAACTTCTCATCCCTAGTTATTACCTATCGCGTGAAAATGCGTTCTCGATAACGTCGATAATTTTTTTTACGACCAAACCGTATGAGATACGCGTTAATAATAACACATCGATTACCTATTAGATTCGATTGATGCCTAACCTTTTGAACCAAAGCAAATATGACGTTCACACTTATTCGAACATTAATTTTATTAATTAATAACATTTATTATGAATACACCCTTTTTTTCCCAAAGATAACGTTCAAATGGTTTTTCGCGTCGTACTGCACGCACGGGAACAGCAAGTGGTACTCGTGGAATTCACGAGAAAAAAATAGGTACTCGTCGCCCGGAAACAATAATAATAGTGTTTTCTCGTTTTTTAGTTTTCTAGTTGCGCTCGTACCCAGTGGCGTATTTAGGGATTTTCCGCCTGTAGACACTTTCCGATGCGCCGCCTCTTTTTTTCACAAAACACATTCAAGTCCACAGTCTGAGAATATTCGAACCCGCGTTGAACGCGCGCATTTTCTCGCTATCCACAGTCCACACGCGTACTGGTTCGTGCCGTATCGCGTGTGCGTATGAAGTTTGTATAGCTGTTTGATTTAGAGCGAACAGACGCACGCGTTTACGGTCCGAATCGTCACTCCAAATCGTAGAACTTGTGATTTTTAAACGGATTTCTCTAGTCGAAAAACAATTCGAATTTGACGCCGTTGGATGAAAAATACTTTTTTGTAATTCTGTAAAAAAAAAAAAATGTTAAAATTTGCCGCCCTCCAAATGTCGCCGCTCTAGGCCCGGGCCTAAATACGCCTCTGCTCGTACCACGTTTATTTTAAACGTGCTGTTGATCGATTTCACCGAACGGATGCAACGCCCCCCCCACACACACACACACACGCACACACAGTGTATGGACTTGGTTACCACCGCGTTTTCGTGCGAACGTGCGAACGTATAGCCCGTCCGACGTTATGACAACAGTAATATTATTACCATTATTGTTATTATTACTTTTAGTTCGATAACACAACGTATCGGTGTCGCGAACTGTGCGCACGGCGATATTATGTATTAAACTATTAGTTAACAGTATATTATTTGTCGCTTCATCATCTGGATTACGTCAGCTGCTATCACTTTGTTTATCGCGCGATCAACAGACCGTAATTTTATCGTCCTGTAAACGGGCAGCGCCGCTCGCACGGGGCAACGATAACGCGTATGCAGTGGCGTTTCCAGGAGGGGAGGGGCACAGGGGACATGCCCCCTTCTCCAGTTGGCCGTATTTCACAGTGAACAAGCCTCAAACCGCTATTGAGACTTAACCTTATTGTATAGATATTGTGCGTGATATTAAATTGCTTTTACAAATATTCACAACTCTTCCTGTCGTAAACAGCTACGCCAGAACGTAATTTTTCTACCTTAAAACGAATGAAAACATGTTTAAGATCAACAATGACTAAATGGATTGGCTTTAGTAAACATAAAGAAAAAAAAAAGTCATTTCAGAAACTAAAGTCATTGAGGATTTTGTAAAAAAAAGCACCAAGAAAATTGCAACTCGTAGATTGGTGAAAATAATTTCATACAATTATTACTCGTATTGTTTTATACACTTATAATTTTGATTGGACTAACCCGTTTTTATATATATATAAATAACTTAATGACTGACTGAAAATATAAATAAATTATTTTCATTAAAAACATTAAATATTTGGTTTATTTTATTTTTTTGTTTTTGGTAGTATATGGTAACATATTAGACAGTGTGTGCCCCCTAAAAAAAATTCTGGATATGCCACTGCGCGCACGTGTGTGTGTATGTGTGTGTGATCGTCATCGTCGATAAAAAAAAAAAAACACGGCGGCACCTGCGCCAATAAAACTACAAGGTTTTCGCGCGCGAATTCGTTAAGGCCACGCGATCGTCGTAATATTAATAATAACAACAATGATATCATAATCATATCGCAATTAGCATAATGACGTTGCCGAGAGGTTTTGACGTTAATCGTTCGCTCGCACGGTCCCGACGGGGGGACACGTATAAATGTCACTCGCGTCGTGACAGCCGATTATTGCGCCGGACTGGCGTCACGCGGTAGTCGACGAAAATCACTTGATCGCCCCGGAACACGACAACGCAATTTGCGTACCTACGATACAATTTGCGTACCTAGCGATCGCACCACTGACAATACGAGGACGACGCCTAACCCTCGGATCACGGCCGAGTGTTTCTTTTTCCTTTTTGTTCACCTCCCCTTACGTCCGTAATGAAGTCAGTAAATCGATTGTCGTATAATGTGGCACAATTAGGTGAGGACTTGGGAGGCTAAGTCCTCCAGTTATTATTTTAGCCCCCTCCCCCTCTTCAGATTACAGAAGTGATTTGAAAAATTTCGCTCGAGCTAAATATTAGTTAATATTTATTTTATTCATATGATATACAACTCTTACCAAGTAACACAGGAAAATATTTGAAAAAAAATAAATTGTGAAAATATTAAATTTCGTTCCGCTGGACACGTTCAACATTATTGCAGACCATCGGAAATAATTGACCGATTTACCAAGGTTGAAAAAAAATATCATTAAAATTTCAATCGTTTATACTAAATAAAATGTGTGTGTGTGTATTGTTATGTTACTCCGTAAATTCTGTGGTCGAGAGCCAAAAGCTGATGTGCGAAAAAGTCAACTTTTCAGGAGAGCAATTTAAAAACGTATACAAACTATATTTTCTTTTACGAAACATATCATTTTATTAATTATTTAAAAACTTTTATATTTTGATTAAAACTTTTGACTTAAAAATAGATTGACAAGTGCTAACAAATGTTCTATCTATTTAGCTTATTTAAACTACTTAAATCAAAGCACCTATCTTATGAATCAAAGGAAATCCTATACACCAGTTACATTAGACCGATCCTAACATATGGATGTGAGACATGGTCAACCACCAAGGGAAACCACCAGAGCCTAATAACCTTTGAAAGAAAACTATTAAGAAAAATCTATGGCCCTCTATATAATAGAGAAACAGAGCAATTTGAAAGAAGACATAATAACGAATTACGGGGGCTACACGGAAGACCAAATATTCTGTCATGTACAAGGAGCAAAAGGCTCGAATGGTTAGGACACGTATGGAGGGCGGATGGCCGAATTATTAAACAAGCTCTGATGGCGGAAATGACAGGTAAAATACCGTTGGGCAGGCCCAAAACAAGATGGAAGGACTAAGTCGTGAAGGATCTAAGAGCACTTCGAGGAAGGGCTCAGTTAGACGTGGCGTACGATAGGGAAGAACGGAATAAGTTTGTGATGGCAGCGTTGGACCGAAATGGTCCCTGAAGCTGTATAATATGATGATGACATATATTGATACTAGAGCTATAGATATCATAGATGATATCAGAGCTAAAGATATCATTAACTCTATACGTGACATGTAAAACCTCAAAGTTGCATTTTTTTTTTTTTTTACACTACTCGGATTTTGGCTCTCAACCACAGAGTTGCACAAAGGTGATTAATAAATGTTTGTCCTCGATATCGTGCGAGTGAACGATACCTTTTTCGACCTACGTACACAAAAATGCACCGGTAGTTCAAAAAGTCCTCAGCCCCCCCCCCAGAAAAATCAAAAATTTCAGTCCTGATTGCGCCACTGGTCGTATACGTATACGTCGGTTCGACGGTGGGAATCGTCGTGTGGTACGGTCCGTTTGTGAAAAATCATCAGGAAAATCCAAGTGTCCGTACGTCTCGACGTTCGACGAAGGACGACTATATCGAGTCGTTCGCGACGAAATCGAAATAATCGCACAGAAGAAATCATTTCCGAATACGAGCGTGGCGGACGACCGGCGATATCGTCGCGGTTCAAAGAGAGCAGAGAGTACGGAACGCGACTGGGCACGGTTTCAATTATTCACTTCGGGGTAGTAGTGTTTTATTGATACGGGGTGTAAATAATTACCGTGCGACGGGTGAGAAATAGGTGTACGATTTCACGGCTCTGAGAGAATATAATATAATATATTATTATAAACGCGTCGGGGTAAATAATCGAATAAGATATCCTAAAGAAAAAAACGTCACACGACGAAACAGCCGTTTCATATTATTTATAATAATATGCTCCGTTCGATAATTTATAATTATTATTGCGATTTTTTTACATTACTGTCAAAATGTTTAATACCGTCAAAAAAAAAAAAAAAAAAAACGAAATATTTTCCCTTGCTATTTATACTCGTACACTGAATACTAATGATAAAATTATAACATTATTATTGTTTGATAAACGACGAGATAAACGTTTTTTTTTTCTTCTCCTACCCGGAATTTCCTCTCGTAAACGGCGTAAACGTCTTATTCTATTTCCTCCCGCTCATCGATTTCAGTAGAATACCTTCGTTTTTTTTTTGTCGGCGTTACAATTGAATCTATACAGAGTAAACGTAATAAACCATTAATGTACATTTATTTTGCACAATGAAAAAACATAAAATCATAATGCGTACCCTATACATATCTGCGCCGTATGCCGAGAATGATGAATGATCTTATTTATTTTTTATATATATAAAAAAAAAAAAAATAAAACACTTTGTTTCTGTAATTCAACATTATTTTTCTCGCGAACATGACTACTACATTTTTTACTGCAGCCTTTTTTTCATACCCTTTTTTGATAACTCGAATTCGCACGAACTTATATTTTCTCTATACTTTTACACATCGGTAAAATTCAATTCGAAACAATCAATGCACACAGAGTGAGATCACTGTAAAATATTAGTTCTCCTTCGTGTTTATTTCGTCGTGCTCGTGATAGAAACCCAGTCGAAATCAATAACGAATAAATATCGACACACAATTTAATAGCAATGCAATTCATAAAGACAAACGGTACTGTATTTATTTAAAATATACAGCGCAATATTTGTTATTTACAATATTTGATGTATTTATTTAGGTTGACAAATAACACTTTTTGAGTTAATAAAATGGCAACCTCAAAAAAAAAATAGTTTAAATTTTGTTTGTATTGACATATACGTATTATATATTTCCATATATATAATTATTTATGTATATACCAACAAATGTGCTTATATATAATATTATATTGAGAGCACCATCCTTGACCTATTTATAAAATGAAAAATTTCCCAATAAAATTCAAGAACACGCATTCACTCTGAAACTATTTCGGCATATAAAGAATTTGCTAAAGTAATAAAAACCGTTCTGTCCAAAGGAAAATGGCCCTTGCGCAAACGATTATGCACGAAAGATTTTTAACAGATATTCGGTATATCCCTGTGTTCATAAATAATGAAAAAAAAAATAAAAATGAAATTATACAATAATATATGATAAAATATAATAATATTTAATTTTAACAACTCCCATTGAAATCGTGAGCGATTTTTTAACACTGTTCAATACACTGGATTATAAAATACATTAAACACATTTTTTCTCTTCTTATGAAATAGCTAGCCAAATTCCGTATATTACGAAGTAGATTTTACAAAAGTAGCTCCAAATTATTTTATAGCACTTATTTTAAGTATAATATTTTTTATTTGTTTTTTTTAAGATTCATTTTGTGTTATCATTAAACAAAAACTATACTGATGAGGCCATTTGAAACATAACAATGGTTAAAGTAATCAAATTATTGATTAAATATAATTATTTGAAAGTGAATTTAGTGCTGTAAAAGTTCGAAATACAAAACGGTTCAGACAAAATCACATTCGATGCCTTACTAATCGTGTTTCTATGTAAGCAATGATGAATTATTTACATTTTATAATACATTTTCATTTAATATTCTCGGGTTATTTTACTGAACTTTTTTTCTTTTTTTTTTTTGTATTAAAATAAAAAAAGCCGATAAGATAATGGTGGTGGAAGTTCGTCCTTCGTCGCTTCGCTCCTCGGACAAGATAATGGTGAGGAGTGTATAGCACTTTCTATCATGGGATCACCTGGTTTACGATAGTTTAGTTGTATGGTACTTTACATTTGAATGCAATGATAAATCATGGTAAGTACAGGATACAGTAGTTGGGTGGGATACACGAGATGCATTGCTAGATTAGGCATTATTGGATAGATTTTGGAATTATTTTATATTATAAAAAAAAAACGATTCTGAACGAAGATGAAGATGTCAGCCTTAAATTGTAATATATATTTTATTTTAATATCCTAGATTGGGTTAAATTTACATTTGTCTATTCATGTGACTTCTGCTCGTGAGCATTGGACAAACCAGGATGTGCATAGATAGGGCGTAGGTAAATACCATATTATTTGCCTAAATGCACTATCGTGACGGCACCACCCGACCCCGCCGTCCATATATGCTGAATGCTCCGTGGCTACGTCTATTTAAATATTAATAATTAATAATAATATATAAAATCCGCATGTTTATGGAACTGATACACACATTAAAATAACTGGAAATTGGAAGTTAGTAACGTTCTATTCAACCATGTAAAGGTACGTTATACACCTTGTGTTTACAATCTACCAATATTTTGTATAGAACAGCTGTCAGCTACTGATTATATTATAATAAATTTAATCTATTTAATTATCTTTATCAGCTGTGATATTACATAATATTTTCATTTCTTATCTTTGAATACAAAAATTTTTATACATTTTAAACTACAAAATAATTTGCAAATATTCGTGATTTTGACAAATTTTGTCGATTTTTGAACTTCAACTGCTTATAAAAAAAAATTGTGCCTATGTATTTGAATAATTTTTGAATCACTCTTAGATCAACTTATTCAAAACCTTCTATTAAATTTTCAAGCGATTTGGTAGGGCCAAAAAATTGTTATCGACTTTTATAAAAAAAAATCTAAGAAAAATCGAATTATTCAAATGCCTATAAATAGCTAAAAAATAAACGAAATATTTTGAAAATACAACTATGTAAAGAAAATGCCTATTTAAACATTTTGTAAAAGTTTTAAGTTTCTACGACCTATACTTTTTGAATAAGAACAAATATCAAAAATCAATGATGCCTAAATTGTTATTTTACGCGATTATGTGAAAAAATTGTAATTTCAAACACTCATAAAAATTTTTGATTTTATTCCAGTGCAAATTTTTTTACAGATAATTGAAGGAAAACGTATGTCAAACTTTGTACCGAATTTACAATTCTTAGTTTTGAATACTTAAAATTTTATGAATTTTCAACTGCAAAATAACTTCAAATTTTCGCGATTTTCTACACATTTCGTAAAAATATGAACTTTTTATGCTTATAAAAAAAAAATTGTGCATTACGCTTTGAATTTTTTTTTTATACCGATAAGTTCGACATATTAGGTACCTTGTATTAAATTTTCAAGAATTTTTGTCCAGTCAAATTTTTTTTATCCACATTTCAGAAAAAAAAACAAAGAAAAGTTGAAAATTTCAATTGTCTATTAAAAGCTCAAAAAAAGTCTAAAGTTTACAAAAATTGTACTACGTATAGATTATTCCAATATAAACATTTGGTGAAAGTTTCAAGTTTTTTCGACTTATACTTTTTGAATAAGAACGAATATCAAAAATAGTTGAAGGCTAAATTATTATTTTACGCAATCATGTAATTATTTCGTAAACGTTTGAACTTTAGATGCTTATAAAAAAAAATTGTGCCTATTTATTTTTATAATTTTTGAATGGGAGTTAGAACAACTTATGTGGACCCTGCTATTAAATTTTCAAGTATTTCGTCCGAGCTACATTTTTTTTATCAACATTTATAAAAAAAAAAATAAAAAAAATCGAATATTTCAAATGCCTATAAATTGATTAAAAATGAGTGAAATCTTTTGAAAATAAAATCATATAAAGAAAATGCCAATATAAACAACTGATAAAATTTTCAAGTTTCTACAACTTATACTTTTTGAAAAAAAAACAAATAGCAAAAATCGTTTGAGGCTAAACCGTTGTTTAACGTGTTTTTGTAAAAATTTAAATTTCAAACACTCATAAAATTTTTTGTCTGAATCTGGTAGAGTTTTTTTTGCAGATAATTGAAGAAAAACTAATGAAAAACCTTGTACCAAATTTTCAAAACTTAATTATAAAAGAAAAAAATTTTACGATTTTTCAACAACAAAATTATTTGCAAATTTTCGCAATTTTTACATATTTCGTATAAATTGGAACTTTGAGCACTTATAAAAAAAAATTGTGACTTACGATTTTGGATTTTTTTTTATCAGTTATGGAACAACTTATAAGAAACCTTGTATTAAATTTTCAAGATTTTCTGGCAAAAAAAAAAAATTTTATCGTTATTTAAAAAAAAAATACTTAAAAAAATTGAAAATTTCAATTGTCTATAATTAGCTCAATAAAAGTCAAAATAATTTGAAAATTTAACGGTGTATAGAGAACGCTAATCTAAACATTTGGTGAAAATTTCAAGTATTTACATCGATTAGTTTTTGAGTTATAGCAAAATAAAAAATTTGATTTTGTCGAAAACTGGTTTTGCGTAAAATATACCGTTTTTCCCTCATTTTTTAAGGGTTTTTCCCGGCGCGTTAAAAAAATATTGAAAATTTTTAACTTTTGACCCCCCAAAGTACCAACTAGATTCAATTTCCTTTCAGAAAAGTTGCTATATAAGGAAATCGAAGCATTTTTACTGCCCCAAATCGTGTCGACAGACACAAAAAAAAAAAAAAAAAAAAAAAAAAAACACACATCATTGTAAAATCAATACATTCTTCACTCCGTTCAGAATCTAAAATTTACAATCTGTAACATATGTACAATAAGCAAATAGGCTAAAAATAGAATAGTATTTACATCACATGACTAATATGAGGAGGGAGGCTGTCCAGTGACAGTACCCTCACTTTACTGAACTTTAACACTGAAACACTGTATCACATTTTTATTTTACAAGTAGAACTCACGGTACCGTGAAGATAATTTCTTATGTACGTTTGTTAAATAAATATGTTTTTGAATTCTCCGAAATACAAAATGTAATTTAAACTTTCCTTTACAACTTATTTATTTTTATACGAAATTTATGAACTTTCAATAGTTAATTGAACATAATTTCATGATAAGTTTATAAATATTAGAACAGAGAACATCATTCGTCGAAGCGAGTTTACATTACTAACTGCTTCGCCGCAAGTAACATTAATGAACGATTTAACGTTACTTACACATTTTACCGAAAACTGCCAAATTGCCCCTCTAGAGATGGTAAGTTATTTAAAACATCCGAATTTAAATATTTGTGTGTTACGTTAACCATATTTTTTTAATGTTTCTAGCACGAAAATTCAAGATGAAAAGAGAGTTTTGGTTATTTTTCGTGACAAAGATAAACAAAATAAATCATTATTATGTTAAATATTTAACTTTATATTAAAATTTGTTTGGCAGCCATCCTTTACTCAAAGTTTAGACGTTGCGTATTTTATTGCTTTTCTTTGTAAAACACACAATAAACCCGACGAAATCAAAAACCGTTCTCCCACACAAAAATAATGTTTATTCGCACCGTGAATAATGTAGCCATAGGTTAGGCGATATTCTTTAATAACGGTATACGTTTTATCACACGCCGTCGAGAAGGCGTCCGAATATCTGTTTTTTTTTTTTTTTAGCCCTACGTTTTATACTCGCCGAAATAATATGTCGCACCATCGAATCGATATTAATTGTTTATTGGTCTTACGCAAACACGATAGCACGACGTCAATCGGAAATATTTCACAATAGGAATGCGCGCCCCTAAATCATTTTTACCGATCGACGGCTAGATTAGGTAATTAATAGCCTCCCATCCCCTAAGAGTTCAGGTCTAATTTTTCGTCACTGGTTTTCGCAGGTGAATTTAAGACTTTTTCAGTTTCACGTGTCCATGTACCATGCAGGCGTTTTGACCTGAACACAAGTGTAAAACCGAATAAAGTTTCAAAATAGAGTTTTTTTTTTTTAGTACGACTCATCTCCGTTTTCTAAATATAAAAGCATTCTATTTTTTTTTTTATTTTGTAAACATAGAAAAAAATCGATTCGTAGTGAGTTCAAAATATCACATTATCATTGACCATTTTACGGTCGAAAATAAATGAACTTCTTCGTCACGGGTAATCGTGACCGTGTGGCAATAAGGATTTTTTTTTATTTTTCATCGCGCATCCGAGCGTTTTTACGTATTGCATTCGCACACGGTTCCCGCGGTACATTAATTACATTATTACCGTGGTGTTTTGAAAATATTACATTTTCCCGTGTGAAGTCCGAAATAAAAACCGCGTGGCGCGACGGATCGAGAAAAAAACGGACGCACGCCCAGTGCCGCCGATTTTCGAGCGTAACCACCGGTCAGCAGACCGTATTGTATCCGGATTATCGCGCCGGACCCGTCGCCGCCGACGGCTCGTCGAGTCCAAACGATGTTGACGATAAAATTCGTTAAACTTTAAACGCGAGGAAATCCGTGCCGTCGAGTTTCCGTCCGGAGCGCATTCGGCTCCGTGTCATCGGCACGGCGTATACACACACACACACACACACACGGTCGCGCGAACATATCGACGTACTTCGTTCATCGTTACCGACGACGGATCGATTCTGCGACCTAACCCGACCGAGGTGTCCGGGGAAACGCATTGTGCCCCGACACTCGAACGCGTGTGACGCTGCGACGGAAATCACTACGCCGCCGCCGCCGCGATTAGGGATGGGTGTGAAATCCGAATATCTGAATAATTATCCGAATATCCGGATATCCAAATCCGGATTTGAATCAAATTCTAATCCGGATTTCCCGCACTATCCGGATTTATGGATTTTCTTGACCCTCCGTTAATACACCTGATAAGTGTTACACCGCTACTACTCCGGGTCTCTCAGACCCAGTTTTCAAATTTTCGTCAATTTCAAATTTTATTCCACTTAAATTTCCAAATATGTTTCTAGAACATTTATTTTCAACAAATCCAACATAAAATAAACAATTGCATTACGATAAAAAACATTGCAATACATAACATTACATTACAAAAATGTACACAACTTCAGTAGGTACTACGGTGGGCAGAGCCGGATTAAGGGTCAGAGTCGCCCTGGAGCAATATATAACAATTGATACGAAATTTCTTATCGACAACCCGTTAAAAACTCAAAGCATTATAATATGCATTTCATGTAATATTGTATGAATAATATTGTAACAATAAAAAAAAAAAATCATAAAAATACATCCATTACCTTATATTATTACGTAAATAACTACTACATGTTTAAAACTTTAAATTTTTTATATTTTATCTATACATATACAATAGGCCCAGGTATGTATATTTCAACAGAAATAAGATGATAAAAAGCGTAGTCAACGACGCGGCACAGTGAATCGATTAGACAAAACTACACAAGTCGTTTATTTCTAACAGAATTTTACAGAATCGTATGTAAACTGTGAATCTACAGACTGTTTGTAATTAATACCACTATATTCATGGTTATACTATGCCGCCAGTCCATCCTTATAACATGGTAGATACACTATTCAGTGCTATAGCTCATAATTTTATATTTGAAAAATTAGAAAATATATTATTATAATGAAATGATGTAATTTTTCAATAGCCAACCTTGTATTGCTCGATTTGAGCATATACTCGTATAAATTTAAATAATTAAACATACACACGATATTTAGTATTTTTATAATAAAAGTTATATGCCACCCCCAAAAATTTGCCACCCTGGAGCAAAAGCTCCTTTTGCACCTATGTTAATCCGGCTCTGACGGTGGGTCTCACAGACCGATACAAAATAACGCTATTGCTACTATAGTAGGTACTATATGGGTCTACTGGACCGAATATTATCTATTGGTCCGATCTATTAATAAATAACTGCACGTTTTTACCGTTAAATGATATAATCCTCTTCAACATATTTCACCACGAAGGTACTCAGGAATCAGGATAATAGCACTTTACACAGTATAGCCAACATAAGGAAAAACATAATCTAATTTACAACTCGGTCTATTATACCAAGTGTATTGACGGAGGGTTAATAAGCGCAAAACATCACTGGCGTTTAAAATTTCGTTCGAAAATTGTACACATGTGTCCGAAAATTATGTTATAGAACTAAAATATTATCAATATATAAATATAAAAATGAGTCATTGAACAGCAAAATCGAGTTGAATGATCCGGATACTCCGGATAATCCGTGAAATCCGGATTTACTGAATTCGAATTTGACAAATCCGCGATTTCGTCACCGTGCGATCCGACTTGTGGCGGTCTGACCCGCGGCGGAGGCGTGCCGGTGCCCACCGGGACATCAAAAGACTATACGCGTCGAACGAGCGTGATCGCCCGAACGGATTGTCTCCGGTGTTTTCGTGTTATGCTCGTTCCCGCGACACTCGAGCAATACGATGAGACGTGTATCCGTCAACACGGACGCCTTTCCGGCGTTTCGAATGAAAGTCGTTTAAAGTGACGACGTCACCGATGTGATTTTAAATCGCTTAAAACGTCCGCAGACGGTTTTCTGCGATAATACGGCATGAAAAATTAAAAACGGTAGTGATATTCCTCCGGTGATAGTGTACCCGGACCCCGTGTCATGTTACACTGTTTGAAAAAAAAGCACACGTGGGTGATTTCGAGTAGAAGAAAATGCATTTGACGACGACAGCGGTGCGTGGAAAACAAAAGGAATTTACATAATATCTAAAAAAAAAAAAAATATGAAAAAAAATGTAAAGAAGCGAAATGCGTTTTGAACGCACCTATAATACTCGTTCTTAATATTATACGCAAAACGATCAAACGGAATGCGTAATAAGACTACGAGCCTCTTTTCCCGTTGCCGTTAATAGACATTTTGATTGATGTCGTGAACGGTGAACGCGGAAAGCTATATTTACGCGTACACTATACGTTTCGTATTTATAAAAAAAAAAAAAAAAGTTAGCCGAAACGCTGCGTTTATCCAATTCCAAAGTATTTTCATGCTTTTTGCATTATATATTACGCGTGTGTTCGAGTTATCATATATATATGTATATGTGCACGTGCGGTACAAATCACATCTTAAAGTATATAACGTTGTAATTCCGTGCGATTTCAGAAAATAAAGGCATAAAGCGAACGGGAGAAATACGAGGGCATACATTTCTTTAAGACGAATTCGCGATGGAAAAATAAAAATAAAAAAATCCACGCCCTTTTCGCTCGGCGGTGATATGAAATTACGGTGTACCGTATTCTTAAAGGATCAACACCGTGTCACTGTTATCTGTGGGTCCGAGCTTTGGCCTCTCGTCGCAAAAACCGAACTCTGTTCGAAACCTTGAAACGTGGCCGTTCGAGACGAAATAATAATGTCGTACGATAATTTAGCCGTAGATACACGCTCGTCGTTGGGACGAGTAACGTACGTAAACGCGACGAACGCGATCATCGCTCTACGACACGACCGATGCGATCCTTAAAATTAACAAAATAACCACAACGAACGGAAGTGGCCTACGTGACTCGATAAATACGACCGATGAGTCCGATTTTTCGTATACGTTTTGTCGTGCGAATCGAAAAACAAAATAGTTTGTGTTCAGTCGTTGCGTCGTGCGATTTATTGATATTTAATAAACGTATTTATACTATTTTACTATGGAATTTTTAATGTCGGAAGTACAAAAACGAAAAGTTTTATGGAATAAATGGGACAAAACTTATAAAGACAGGATAATTTTTGACGAGCAATGTGATGAAGTAGATGGCTAAAATAACGAAAATGAAAAGTACGTGTTGTATATTTTAATATCTTTGACTGGGTGGCCCGTCAAAATATCTCCGTCAAAAATATCTTCATTTTATTGAAAATTATTAAAATTTACAATTAGTCATTAAACATTTCACTCGCACTCCATTATCATATTTTATCAACTTAAAATTTTAAATTATGAGCAATTCCTCTTAAGTATTGAAGAGCGGGCGTTTCGTCGAGATTCTCTACTGTTAGTAATAATCTTTCATCATATTTACTTGTTTCATCCATTTTCGATGTAAAACACGAGGTACATTTGTACTTTTGATAATCGACACAACGTCATATAAATTAATCGTTACCACGTTTAAAAAATATATGCATATAGCTATTATGTAAGTGCTTTACCTTTCTGGCTCTTTACGAATTTTAAAGGCATTTTTATGAACATACGTTTATAAAATATTGAACCGTAATGACTTAACAATATACTAGTCATATTTAGCGTTGATTCAAAATATGTTATCGATACCGTAAAAAAGATCGTCTTTATCGACTAACCAATAAAGTTATTCCCCTTGCATGAAAGAGTCATGGGACCTAATTTAAAACATATTTTTAAACTTCTCTTGGAAAATACTCTTATTGAATATTTATTATAATTAACTGGAATACATAAATACAATTAATTCGTTTTGACTCTTTAAATTATTTATATTGGAGATGTTTCGATGAAGATATTATTACTGGAGATATTATTGCTTGAGATACTTTTACTGGCGATATTTTGACAGAGATATATTTACTAGAGATATTTTGACGTAGAACCCTTTGACTGACCACATAATATTAAATACTGGGATATAGACATAGAAGCTAAAATAAATAAAATAAAAAGTACAATTAACTTATACATATTAACATTAATGTTTATGGAAAATAATCGAAAATTACTGAAATTCGATACAAAAAGCTACTTGCTTAATAATTAAATACAATAAATAAGATATTATCTTTTTTTTATTAATCCCCTGCAATCATTATCACCATTTATTTTTACGCTAATTTGTTGATTCAAAAAAATTATACAAATTTATTTCTCACATCGATTGCATTGCGATCGCCGCAAAATCGTATTCGTCGTATTTGGATCATTGGACACCACCGCGACAATCGCATTGACGGACGACAACTATGATCGCGTTCGTCGCGTTTACGTAGGACACGGCGTAACACCGAGACATTCACGATAAAAGCGTCTGGATGATCGCATAACGAACGCTGGGTGATCTGGAATTTGGAAAAATCCTCGCGGGCGTACTCGAGGCGTGGAAATATACTGTGTACGGTTATCACGGTTTTCAGACGGTCGCGTCGTCGACAATACAGGAAAAAATTTCGACGTCAAATCGGTAGTGAAAAAGTGATACCGATATAACGTATCGAATCCATACTACGGCGCGTACGTGTAATTAAACGTGTACCGATGGCGCAAAAGCTTTTGTGCAGCTTTTAACGTCTACGGCGTATCAAAAACCGTGGTTACGTTCTCTTTCTATAAAACCGGTTTTTAATTAAATTAAAATCTAAGGTCTATTGAAATATATTCCATAAAACATGTGAACGCTTTTTAGTGCTGTAAACATACGGTAATTGCATATCGTTATGCACATTCCGAAACGAATAAAAAACGCTGTTGCTCTTTCGTTACTGATTCGCACGGATTCACGGAAAGATAAAAACGTACGAAATTAAAAACCGCGCTGGTGCGATAAATAAAACAAAATGAAACCGACATCGGCGCATGCCGTGATTTCGCATTGTGCCAGACGAGTGCCGTCGTAAAATATCGATTTCGCCACGAGAACCGTAATCGAAAACATCGAAGTTGACAGCATTTTTAAAGTCTAAATGCTTAATGTTTGCGACGACGACGTTTGTTATACAGTAAGAGAACATTACGCAACCTAAAACCGTAATAGAAGATCGGTAATTTTCTGTCGCATTCCGTTACGTCGAATACCGTTTTCCCCTGCGAGTGCGTAATGTCATTTGTTCTTGTTAATTTTATCTCGAAGAAACCGCGCGTCTGTACACGAATAACGATTTACCGGGCGTAAGAGGGATCACGTACGTATCGGCTCTACGTGGCATAAAATATATTGTTGTTTCGGTTCCTTGTCTCCGGCGTTTCTGAGCAGTGTCTCTATTCCGGAGGAAATCTTTGGAAATACCGCATTACACGTGAATTACAACGCACAGGTTAATGTCACAAAATACCGTATTCGTTTTTTTTTTCCTTATGACGATTTTCGCTGTGTTATTAAAGTTATGATCGGTTGAGCTGTATTAGTGAGAGAAATAAAAAAACTCGTTTCGATCTTGTACACACACACACACACACACACACACACACACACACACACACACACACACACACACACACACACACACACACACACACACACACGAAACAAAAATAAAAATAAATAAATAAATACAAATCATAACTTTCATGTACGTGGTTCATTAAAACGGCAATAAAGTAAAAGGAATTTTCAAACAGTTACAGTTTAGATGTGAAAAATAAAATGGTTATAAAGAAAATGTTCAAATGAAAACCTCTACCGGATCGTAAATGACTTTTCTTTCTAGAAAATTATATAATTTGACCGATGTAGTTAAAAACTAGGGATATGTGTGCGCGCGTGTGTGTGTGCGTGTGTGTGTTGACGTGTTGGCGCGTGCATGTATTTGTGTATTTGTCTGTAACACTAAGGAATAAAATTCCCTCTTTTTCTGCGGAAAGTAAATTAAAATCTGAGGGCTGAATTCTGGAACTCGTTTCATTAAACTCGAACAATACGGTTACACGTTTATACGTGTAATACTTTTATATGATTTTAGCGTTTTAATCGAAAATGCGTTATTGCAACAATAATTCAAGTCGTGTCAAATAATATAAGAAACGTTCTCCTAATTGGAACCATTAAAAGAAAATAATAAAATACAATAATTGTAAAATACTTAAGCGTAATTTGACGTTATTTTTTATTTCTTTTCGTATGAACGGTTCGTGAGAACAATTCTCTTTTTTAATAACTGAATTTAATTTCTGGAGTCATTTCCTCCGAATGATTATTATTCTCATCGACATAGAAACTGCTAATTCCGTTTGGATGGAAACTTTGATAAATAATTATATGATATTTATCATGTTATCTTTGTAATCGAAAAATATATTTTCTTTTTAATACAGCGCACGCAAATACAATAGTATAACGAAGTATTATATGATATAATTTAGAAAACATTAAATGTATTAATTTATTTAATTGTTTTAAAAAATAATAATTCAATATCGAATAATTCGAATAAAATATCAATACAACAATGTATTATATTATACATGATGTGTTATTTAAGTTTTTTTATAAACGTTATACGATACTTACAATTTGCGTGTTTGTTAGAAAAGTGAATGTTTATAATCTGATTCAAAACAAATATGGTTTATATTACATTTATTTATTATTAAATCATTTTTATGACATTTATAAACCACGCAAAAAAAACCATTATATTTAACGTTGTACAACGAATACAACTCGGTCTTATAATATATATTTTATGCTTATACTTCAGGGTGTCTCAAGATGATTTGACAGACGAAATAACTTTTGTTGTATTTATTATTTCATTTTTGTTTCTTTTGATGAATAATAAAGTACTGCGCTGCAGTAAAAATGTTTTAAAATATTTTTTTATTAATGAATTCCAAGTTTGAAAATGTTACCTACACTTTACAACAAAAATCAAAATAGCCACTTTGTAAGCCAGATTTTTACCAAAATGTTATTGGTAAATAATTGTCTTTTTTATGTTACACTATTTATTTACCATGATTTTTCAAACTTTTTGAATATGAATATTTTGTAGAATTGTATATTGGTCAATCAAGTTTAAATTAGTGTTATTGGTTTATTTTCAGTAATTATTATCAATTTGTAATAAATGCGAATCATTATATTCACCACGATTATAGATATTATGTTTTGTATTGTTTATTAATTATTTTTCATACTTATGATATTGACAGCCATTAGTGCAGATAACGAAATTATTTAATTAAATTTTCATTAACCATTAATTATTATTACCAGAGAACGGTGACGTTTTGTGACAGACTATATTTTTCACATTTTCAGACAACATTAAAACAAATCGCAGTAAATAAACGGACAAATCCTTATTGGACTTTTAAACACTAACAGTTTTCTAAAAATCATATTCACAAAATGGCAATTTTGATTTTTCTGTAATACCATAGAATACAATTTTTAATTTTTAATTTCAAGAAAACAGAAATTACTGCGTTTGTAAAATACAGTGGGACTTAAATCACACGTTTTACTGTACAACAGTATGACATACAAAATATAAACTGTATTTGTAAAAGAAGTTTGAAAACAATTGTGATATTATTGTAACATAATATTGGAATTACGAAAAACACTTCTCATTGATCATAAAACACGGATCTCAAATAAAGACCTTTTTTTTTTTGACACATTTTTGACAAAATGTATGTCTATAGACGATAGTTTAAACAAAACCCAATGTATTATATTAATCGAGAAGTTATTTATATTGATATTTATTTTTAGCACGATTTAAAAAACATATTGACTGTTTCTAAATCCATGTTTCTTAGAGTCCTGGATAATTATATTCCTATATTCTCATTCACACAATCATTATGTATTGGTTTCAACCAGGGTTTTCAAACTTTTCAGACTCAGTTATTCTTTTCAACCTAAAGCCAACATCTATCTAAGTATAAAATGTTATTTGAAATATTTCTTTCTAATAAAAAATGTTCGATTTTTCTACGCCAAATCGCATCCAAATTAAGACTATAGTCATATACCATTTAATAATATTAAAATGCCAAATTCAAAATTGGAGGGTTATGTATATAAATGTGAAACTAATGATTTTATATTAAAATAATTATGATGAAAAAGACATTCAAAAAAGGCATACGCACAAATTATGATTTCATATTATATCGATCAACGATAATGCATAATTATTCGTTTATCGCTTGAACGGGGTTTAATTGAATTTCTTTGCGATTCCTTCGTTTTTATTTGTCTTTTAATCGACGGGTATTTTATCTCTTTATCTTTATATCATGAGATATTACACGAAAAGTCTCGTTTTGTATCATTGGCATAAATATTAATTAAAAACGCTAATTTTGTCTTTCTGGTTGCAATTTAACAATTCAAAAATAAACACTACCGGTACAAGTTCGTTTATCATACTCCGTACTTCAACATCAAACCGTCAAACGTTTCCGAAACATTAATAATATCGTAAAAGTAATAAAAAATAAAATAAAACAAAGTTTTGTTTCAATGCAACCGTTCCGCCACTATTCAAAACACTCGTCGATCGGCCCTTTATACAATTCATAAGCATCGAGACTCGGTGTTGTATACATATATGAGTTTCACCACATTGTCCATTACAGTGCACAAATATTATTTCATGCGTGCGAGTGTGTGTATATTTGTGTGTGTGTGTGTGTGTGTGTGTGTAATAGGTGCATAAAGTGCCGGGTCCTGAGGTCCGAGGTCACGGGCGTATTATTATTTAAATTGCGCGAAATTCGGCGCACCGAGTCGTTTGCGTTTGGCGCGCGCGATAATTAAATCGCGGCCGTCGCCGTACAACGGGCGACGCGTGACAAACGCGTTTTGCAGCCGGTCCGAGGAATGCTCTTGAGGTCGTTATTCGCGCTCTTAATCAGGTGTGTGTGTGCGTGCGCACGGGACGAGGACGTGTCGCGTTTCGTCGGGGCTGGGCCGGGAAGGCGGATAAATAGACGTGGAAAATGAGAATAACACAGAGAGAGAGATAGAAATTATGCCACGGTGACGCGTGGACAGAGAGAAACAGATAGAAACTGAGAGATAGATAGAGAGAGAGAGATAGAGAGAGAGAGAGAGAGAGAGAGAGAGAGAGAGGCAGAGAGAGACACTCCGTTGCCGCCGGAATTCCGCGAAAACTAGAACGCGAACACGATTCGTGCGCCAGAAACGACCTTTCTTCGGGTGGTCTCTCCGCCGCCGCCGCCGCCGCGATGCAAATGGTTTGTTTTCCACTGAAACTCTACGCACTGTTATCTCGTGTTCGACGGCAATTAAAACACGACGACAATACATTAAAACGCGTAACAGCGGCCGGCCGGGTAGAGAGCCCTATAAATAATATCAAACCGTAATTTCTGGTGGAGGTGGTGATGGGGGTAGTGGAGGTGGTGGTGGGGACGGGGGTAGTTGTGGCGGTGGTGATGGGTAGTTGAGAGGAGAACCGAGGGCAGCCCGCGCCAATCAATATCAAACGTGCCACACGGTGCCCGGTGGTGGTTTATAAATTATAATACACGGGACGGCGGTGCTGCAATTGTTGCATACGATATTAACCTGCAGATCGAGTGATCACGGATGATGAGGTGATTGCGCGAGGCAACGGTTCCAGAGAACGCGACTTCCGGGTGGAACGAAAAAACTTTTAAAACTTTTGCTGAGTGCGCGGTATAAACCCGGTTTACCGGGTCGTGTTATAAACAACGCGTGCAGTATCAAACCGTGGCAGAAGTGGCGAATCGTTTTTCTGATCGAATGCCACTGCGATATTGCGACGAACGTTTTGAAAACATTTGACGCGTCCAAAAATGTCGAATTGTTAATACGGGTCGATTGAAAATTCGCATCGTATGATATATTATTTGAGTTCATAACAAGGTTTTTTTTTTTTTAGTGTAAAGTGAGACGCGTTTTGTTCTGCAGTGAGAAAATTAATTGTGCAGTGAAAATTATTACTTTGTGCAGTGCAAAAACAGTTGCTCGTTTTTTTTTTTTATAAAGAATAATTGAGTTAACCATAAATGAAAAATAAATTGTGTCGAAAATCAAGATTAATTTACCAAAAATGATAGGTGATACTCAAATATTTTACACTCGGGCGAAGACGAGCAATTTAGCTAGTAATTTATAAATAACTGATTTATTTAGTATTTCATGGGCCATATTAATAATAAGTAGCTGTTAACTGTTGAGTTCCCTATAACATTTATAATATTTCCAGAAAAAATCATTAAAAAAAAAACCCTGGTTCATAATACGATTATTATGTAGAGCGAAATTTCTATACATCACCCTGTTCGATATTACGTACGGTAAATGTATGGGAAAACACGACGAATCATAATCATATCAACAACGAGTGTTTTGGTTATTTTAAATTAATAAATTATTATTATTTCAAATTTCAAAGCGTCACGTAAACCCGTCCAGACAAATTTCCAAAAACATTACGTCCCTGTTCACCGCAGGTCCATGTCGCTGGCACCCCCCATTTCGAATTTCGGGTCCGAACCCGGGGCGATCGTTTGTGCTTCGTTAGTGCACGTTAGTGCTTTTTATCCCGTCGTTAGTGCTTTATCCCTTCCAAAGTTATTCGCATTTCGTACAGGGGGGTGCTGAAGACATGCCAGCACCCCCCATTTCGAATTTCGGGTCCGAACCCGGGGCGATCGTTTGTGCTTCGTTAGTGCACGTTAGTGCTTTTTATCCCGTCGTTAGTGCTTTATCCCTTCCAAAGTTATTCGCATTTCGTACAGGGGGGTGCTGAAGACATGCCAGCACCCCCCATTTCGAATTTCGGGTCTAAACAAACTTTAATCGTTTGTGCTTCGTTAGTGCACGTTAGTGCTTTTCGTCCCGACGTTAGTGCTTTATCCCTTCCAAAGTTATTCGCATTTCGTACAGGGGGGTGCTGAAGACATGCCAGCACCCCCCATTTCGAATTTCGGGTCCGAACCCGGGGCGATCGTTTGTGCTTCGTTAGTGCACGTTAGTGCTTTTTATCCCGTCGTTAGTGCTTTATCCCTTCCAAAGTTATTCGCATTTCGTACAGGGGGGTGCTGAAGACATGCCAGCACCCCCCATTTCGAATTTCGGGTCTAAACAAACTTTAATCGTTTGTGCTTCGTTAGTGCACGTTAGTGCTTTTCGTCCCGACGTTAGTGATTTATCCCTTCCAAAGTTTTTCACCTATCGAAAGGGGAGGGTGCTGTGTATGTATTAATTCGAGTCCAGCCCCCAGAGTTTTTTTCTAAAACTCTTCTATGCAATGAAATTAATATTGCCCTTGGATGCATTCCAGTTAAATCTCGTAGTTTTGGTGTTAAATTACTTAAATTTGAGTTATATTTTTACGTATTATTACGCAAAAAATGTATTTTCTAAATTTCAGATTTATGGTAATTTTCACCAATAGCTTTATGACTCAACTTAAATTCGTCTCTGCGTATGACTTATCGATATAGAAAAATATTGTTTAAGTCATTTGGTCCCATAGGCGGAGATTTGTTTACATTTTTGGGGGGCTTAAGTCCTTATAACAAATAAACACCTCTCCAATCGCTAATCAAAAATTCCCAATGATGCACTTCTAACTTTATCATACACACAGAAATTATTAATTTGTAATATATTATATTAAAAATGTATTAACTTCAAATAAAATAAATATTTTAATGTAATAAACCTATTTTTACTTGCAAAATTATATATAACAATTGCAATATCTATATTAATACATTTTTAGATTCTGAGTGAAGCGAATTATGGTTTTACAATGAAGTTTATTTTTTTCTGCTAACATTTTTTTGAATAGAAATCCTGGTCCAAAAAATTTTCAGTAGCTATTTTTTAGATTCAAAATACTTAAGAGAGGTAATTTTTCGAAAATCTTCATAGTTTTTCCAGAAACGAGGAAAAACTGCCGAAAAGTGAGTAAAAATGGTAAAGTCGGTAAAAATCCGCTGTAAACGAGATTTGCAATTTTCAGATTTTAGTTATTTAGTCATGGCTCGAAAACTGTCGGCGATATAGAAACCTGAAAATTTTACCTAATATCAAAAACATAATTTTTTTATATTACACAACATTTTCAAAACAATTTGAGCACTTTTTACCTAAATATAGCATTTTGAATTTATCTAATTGTTTGAGAGTTTTTATCTAATAAATTTTGTAATATTTGATATAAAGTTCAGAAAATGTAATTTGAAAAATATAAATTTGTATACGAAAATTGACCGTTTTTACGTTAATTTTCAACTTAAAATGTGTATAAAACTTTTTTGGTGTATCCGATCACTATGAAACTTTGAAAATAGATATAAAAACATGTTTTGAATCTTTTGGTAACAGAAAATGTATGCCGAGTTAAGAATTCAATATATTATGAGGGTTTAATTACAAAAAAACTCACCAAAATTACTACTACTAGGTAACGGTAAATTACGTTAACAGATTACAAATAATATATATTACCTACTCCGAAGCTTTGCTCAGAATCGTTTTTTCGAATGCAATGATATCACATTGCATTCAAATTTAAAGTACCATTCAACTAAACTATCGTAAGTCAGGTGATCCCATAATGAAAAGTGCTATACACTAATCACCAATATCTTGTCCGAGGAGCGAAGCGACGAAGGACGAACTTCCACCACCATCATCTCACTTTTATTTGTTGAATCACAATTTTTTATCAGTTATATAAATAACTATAAATGGTGTTGAGCAAATAATTGTTTTTATTAGTTGAACAATTTTATTTATTTATTATTTACTTCATAAAAATTGTATACTTACCATTGTATAATTTTTATTCAATTTTCACAATATTGATTTTTTTTTTTTTTTAATTAATTAAATGTATATTAGCATTCACTGTATATTAAACAACCATTCACAGAATAGTGAATTTTATATTTTTTAAATCTGTTAATATGTACAAGAACCCAATTAACATAATATAATTAATAGACATTTAGACCGGTAAGTAATACATATTTTATATTTTTATTTAAATATCGATTACGTATAGGTAATAATTTTTGTTTGGGCCCACGCTGGAAATTTCCTGCAGAGCCTTAAATCTATCAATTGTCTGCTAATAGAGGTCCTTGCGTCCGCACCAATAGATGTATTTGGTAAATGGTAGTTAACGTAGTGAAGTGGTGGTAAAGATTTTTGTGTGTGATAAAAAAACATTTATATTATGTTTTTTATAAATATAAAAACTACTATTTATGTACCTCGCTATTAGAAACATTTCAATTTCTTATATCTGATACCCTATCTCATGGAAAATTTAATACAAGACTCCTTATAAGTTGTGTTTATCGGTATAAAAAAAAATCCAAAGCGTAATATACAATTTTTTTTTTATAAGCGTCTAAAATTCAAATTTTTAGGAAATATGTAAAAATCTTGAAATATTGAAGTTATTTTTTAGTTGAAAATTCATAAAATTTTAAGTATTCAAAACTAAGAATTGTAAATTTGGTACAAATTTTTCCTTACGTTTTCCTTCAATTATCTGTAAAAAAGTTTCTACTGGACTAATATCAAAAATTTTTGAGTGTTTGAAATTACAATTTTTCCACATAATCGCGTAAAATAACAATTTTGGTATCATTGATTTTTGATATTTGTTCTTATTCATAAAGTATAAGTCGTAGAAACTTTAAACTTTCACCGAATGTTTAGATTGACATTTTCTTTGCAATATATTATTTTCAAAACATGTCATTAATTTTTAAGCTTTGTATAGGCATTTGAAATATTCGATTTTTCTTAGATTTTTTTTTATAAAAGTTGATAAAAAATCTTTGACTCAGCCAAAACTTTTGAAAATGTAATATTAGGTTTTAAATAAGTTAATCTAAGAGTGATGAAAAAATTATTCAAATACATTGCAGGCATAATTTTTTTTTATAAGCAGTTGAAGTTCAAAAATAGACAAAATTTGTCGAAGTAACGAATATTTGCAAATTATCTTGTTGTTGAAAATGTATAAAAATGTTTGTATTCAAAGTTAAGAAATGAAAATTTAATGCAAGGTTGTACATAAGTTTTTCTTACGAAGAGTATAAAAAATATCGTGATCGGTTCAATTAAAAAATTTTAATGAGCGTCTGAAACTGTAAATGTTATTACATACATTACAATTTAAGGCTGACATCTTCAACTTTGTTCAGAATCGTTTTTTTTTTTTATAATATAAAATAATCCCAAAATCTATCCTATAATGTCTAAACTATCAATTCATCTCGTGTATCCCACCTAACTCCTGTGTCCTGGGCTTTTTTTATATTGGCACCAACTCCGTCATCGTAAGAAATGGAAGAACAGTGTTGCCAAACGCAGCATAAATATGAAAAACATTATTGTGTGGTCATACTGGTGCTTGCATTCAATATGTCGGATCGTTTTTTCGCTTATCAAAGGACGTGTTGCCACAGAATAAATGAAATCAGAAGCGACACTTTTGATAACGTTACATTGCTCTTATGGGAATATGAAAAAACCTGTCCGACATTTTGAAAATCAGCACCAGTGTGACTATGAAAAAAAATCTTAAATATCTTTATGTTTTTTACGTTGGCGAATATGTTTACAAGTCGAAATCACTGATTATATGAATATAATCTGTGCCGAAATGTGATATCACGTTTGTCTTATCAATTTGCCACCAACTCCATCATTGTAAGAAATGGAAGAACAGTGTTTCCAAACGTAACATAAATATGAAAAACATTAATATTCAATGTGTGATCATACTGGTGCTGATTTTCAAAATGTCGGACGTTTTTTCGCTTATCAAAAGTGTCGCTTCTGATTTCATTTATTCTGTGGTGTTGCTTCTAAATTCTGATATCACTTATTCTGTGGTGTTGCCGTGTTGGTGCAACTGTGCAAGCGTGCTATGTTTTTTCTGGGCTTTAGTTACCACGTCCACGTTGGCACATGTTCTTAATTTAATTTTTCAGTTTGTGTTTGCTGTCTTCTGTTTTCCTGTTCAGACAGTATTTACTAAGCAGGACATATTCATAATTATCCATAAGTAAGAATGCACTTTAATTTGCTCATCTTATTTTCGCCCAAAGATAATTCTTTTCAAATATAACCTATGCATTTATTAGGCCATGGTAGTCTAACAAATGCGTAGTTTTGAACTGAGTTTTCTTTGTTAATGGTCTGATACATCCGAAACAACACTCATCTACTCCTCAAGAAATTCTGATACTTTCACATTTCACTGAGATTTATTTTGTATAGATATTTTGGTGTGTAATAGTATAACATATTTATTTATGCCTATAACGACTGTTGCGAAATAATTCGTTGCACTTTTTCCTTAGTGTATCTAATGTTGAAAAATGTTTCATAATACTCATCAAGATTTCTTGTTAGATATTTTTGTATCTTTATGAGTAGGTAGTAGTTATTTTTGTTGGTGTTATCGGACCATACTAATATTTCCCTGGTGGAAAATTTGTTGAGCTGGTCTCAACAGTGCTTGATTATGGATGAAAGATTAAATTAGTTCAAAAAAACTTTGATTTGTCTACTGTCTAGTATGATATAATATGAATAATAAATAAGTTTACCCTTACCAATTACTTTTTTATTCCCTTTTTTAAACACTCTGATTACTTAAAAGTCAAAATTTATTTTATATGTGAACTTAAAACATTTAAATTATTTGTATACTTACCTATGTTTTTCTTAAAAAAAATATCAAAATATATTAAACATTTTCCAAATATTTGAGTATAACAATATTATTAATACTAGAAGTCTATACTCAAACAATTTTTAAATCACTACTAATATTTTTTTAAATCAAAATATTGATTCACTAAAACAATCTCCAGAAGTATTTTTAGAAATTCTGAATATAATTAAAATTATTGGTACTCTTCAAGTCAGTAAATACTACATAGACAGGGTTGGACATATCATAATTACTTGTAACTAACTTATATAACTCTGGTACTTTTGTAACTTGTAACTAGTTGCACATCTTCCTACACTCATTTGATAGTATTTCATAAAGTTGTATCTTATAAACTTTAAACCCATACATGCATCTTTGAGCAGAATACTTGCAATTATAATGATGAATAAAAAATTATCATATTAATATTTTGGCACCCATGTCAACCAACTCTATTCTTAGAGACCTTAAACGGTAGTTGAATTTTTGTATAAGTTTATGATGGATATGTAAAAATACCTATTTTAAAATATCATCTTTAATTTTCAACTTTTTATAGGTAGATTAATACTTGAGTTTTATTAGTTTTTTTGTTTATAAATATCGATCCCTTTTTTGTTTGATAAAAAATCCTTAATAATTTATATAACCTGTTTTCAGTATTTATTTATGTCAAATTTTTTTTTATAAGCGTTTTCCTAGATAAAAGATTTTGATAAAAATTTTTAAAACCCTATTCTAACATTCAGAATAATTTATTGTTTTTCCAATTTCTAATCATTAAATTCCAATTATTTTTCTATTGAAACAAATGAAAATTATTTATGAGTATTCAAACTTAATTATTCAGCCCTTTAAAGATATTTCACATTTGTGTTGAATGATACTTTATAATTTTAATTAACAGAGGTACTTGGTAAAACAAGCACCAGTTGCTTGTGTTATTATAACAAGAAAAAAATATTTAAAAATTAAATAATAAAGTTAGTAATATGCCTAATTATTTATAACAGACATTTCAAGCTTTCCTTCAAAATGCCTAAAAAACAAAGCGTTTGTCAAACAATTCTAGTTGAAGGTATTTTAAACAGAAAAGAAGAAATCTTCAACACTGATACAAAAAAAATATGGGGTCCTTCTCACGTTAGTTGGAAAAATATTTCAAATGACTTAAATAATGTTGTTTCATCAAAATATATATACACTGTTGTAAAACAAAATCGGTTCAATATTTTAAAACAACTAAATTTCCCTGAAAATGATTGTGAAGTTGAAAAAATAACCGAGACAATTATAAGTGGTTCATCTGATAACGATGAAAACGAACCACAGACTTTGGAGTTCACTATAACTTTATCACCACAAGAATGGAAGCTTGTATATGATTCCAAAAGAAGATTTTACAAAAGAAGTGACAGAAATAATGGGGTACGAGAATACGATGTTTTGATTCCTTTTCAGTGGACGAATATTATTAATGACCATTTTTTTGAACAAACTAAAAAACCTTGTAAGATAGTGTATAAGTATGCAAAAATATATGTTATGGGAAATATTTACCTAAAAATGTCTGGTCACTGTGCTGCTTGCCAAAGTATCTTTAAAGGTTTAATACAAAATCCTCCCGAACCAGATTCACGTGTCATAATACAATGTTCTTACGTTGGATTATTTGAGAATTGCACAAGTGGTTTAAAAAGGCGTATTATTGGTAAAAGAAGAGATGAATATTCTAATAAATTAATTCAACAAAATATGTCAGCTTCTTTCATTCAAAAAATGGAAGCATATAAAGTCATGAGCTACGGTGATCCCGAACCCAGCAGTTTACCTTCACTTAATGCTCTCAGAGTATTAAAATATCAAAAGCGTCAAAAAGATAAATTGCATCAGGATTCTATAATGACCTTGGCTCTACTTAAAGGAACTGCACCATTCAATCAAATACTTCAGGACATCGGTTATGATAGATTTTTTTTGCATTATTGGACGTCGACCGAAATTAACACTTATAGGATGTATACAGCACAAAATAAATTACCTAGAATTTCGATTGACGCGACGGGAGGACTCACGAGAAAGTTAAATTTGATATCTGGTAGAGAATCATCGTCAATTTTTTTGTATGAAATAAGTGTTATGGACTATAAAAATAAATGTCAGTTTACTGCAGCACACATGTTATCTGAACGACACGACAGTAACTCTATCAGTTATTGGCTTACTGAGTGGTCAAGAACTAATATAGTTTTACCAAAAATAGTAGTCACAGACCAGTCTTTGGCTCTAATGATGGCAGTTGTAAAATCATTCACTCAATATTCTTCTCTGTCAAAATACTTAGCTGTGTGTTCATCGTTGATATTAAAAGAACCAGCTGAAGTACCTACTTGTATGCTCCGGAATGATTTTAATCACGTAATGCATCTTATAAGTAGTTGGTCTGAAATTAAGTCGTGTAAATATCGAATAAAAAATTTTTACTTAAGATCTATTGGTTTGTTGATCGCAAGCACAGATTTCGATGACATTAAATTTATATTACGTAATATATTTATAGTAGCTTTAAGTGAAGAACACGGATTGAATTCTAATGGAGTACCCAACCCGTGTCAAAATGCTAAAAATTATTTAAAAGAGAGGATAAGTACACATATTATGATAGATATCGATGACAATTTATTACAACCTGATAATAATGCAGCTATAACAATTGAGTATACCGATGACACTATTATAATACCCGAAGAAATAACACCAAACAACATATTTGAAGAACTGCAGTCCGTTTACAATACTTGTCTGGACATATGTAACGATGTATCAAGTCATGGAGATGATTTAAATGCATTCCATAACGAGGGTATCTCAAAAAAACTTTTAAATTTTTGCAAGCTGTTGCCATGCTGGTCAGCAGTCATGACACCTATTTTTAAATACGGCGATATTACCGAATCCAGTTCAACTTCCGAAAGCCTCTTTAATGAATTGAAAAATAGAGTATTTCAACATAAAACATTGCCACTTCGAGTAGATGAGTTCGTGCAAGATCATATTAGTTACATCACAGGAACTATGAATATAATAGGAGCTAAACTGAAACAAAATGACATAGACAAAAATAAACAAAATAACACAGACAAAAATAAAATAAAAGAGATAAACGACGAATTACCCGACACCCACAACATTCAAAAATCTTTAGAACATAATGCAGATAAAACTTATTTGGTTGAAGATAACACTCCTATTATTGAAGAATGTTTCAAAACTATCAACCAAGAGTTTAAAAATGATTTTACTTCAATTGCTCTTAATACCGATAACATTAACGAGGTTGAGAATTGGAAAGGTCTAGGAGAACCGAAAAAAAAAATTAAGCGAGGAAATTATTTGGACAAAGATTCGACTGTATTGTATTATAATGACAAAAGCAACACCAAATCTCCAATAGTTGGTATTTTAAGAAATGGGAGTACAATGGATTTGAGGAGCATTAGAATTAATAGTCTGACATATACGCTTACGAACACGTGTGCTTTTGATACCATATTTCAGATATTATGTTGTTCATTTGTCGATAGTGTAAAGTATGCTGAATTTGTTACATCAAATACATTTTCAAAACTTTATGAGCTTATTGCTCATTCTATAAGAGATGGAGTTAATGTCCAGTCTTATAAAAAGAGAGCAATAATTCTAAAAGATATTTTTTTGAGTGATACACGGGAAAAAGCACCACAACAGTTAGCGGAAGGTCTTATACATATTGATTGTGCTTGTACAGCCAACTTTATGTTTCAAAGTTTATTTATTGATTTCCCATCGTTTAAAGAACGTCGTTTATGTAAAAACTGCGATTTTCAAAGAGAAATTGAAGAAAAAACAATTACAGCGAATCTACCAACAAATGATATGACATTTATTCAGGACGTAATAAATAATAAATTTTCAGAAGAGATGCATAAATGTGAGTTTTGTAATTCAATATCATCAAAAAGTGACTACACAACAGAAAACCACATATTTATAGAAATTAATGTGCCGTCATCTGATCATCAAAGGAGTGTTCAACATTTTGATTTATCTATAATATTATCGACAATACCTCAAAAAATGTATATATTAAATAAAATATATACACTGCGTGGAGCTGTGAGCTTTCTAGCTCCAATATCTAAACTTAAGAATGCTATTGGACACTATGTTGGTTATTGTTGGAGAGAATCGATTGATAAGTGGGAAAAATACGATGACTTACAAAGATCGGTTAAAACAGTTAGATCATCATCCATCGCTAAAGACTGTCAATTTTTAATTTATACCTTATAAGATATCTACTTTTATATAATATATTTTAATTATTAGGTATTTATTTGTTTATTATGTTTATTATACAGTATTTATTTATTTATTTCATGAATGTTAATCCATATATTAGTATGTTATATTTTTTTTCAGTTTTATAATATATTTACAAACAGTTTTAATGTAGTTGTGTAAATGTCTATTGATATGTGAGATAGGGCATCGGAGGTAAGAAATTAAATTTGTCTTACAAAGAGGTACATAAATGGTAGTTTCGAATTTATCAAAATCATAATATAAATTATTTTGTCTTCTTTTATTGAGTAACTTAACCTCTTACAGTCTTATATCTTACCAGTTCCATGATGCACGGTATGACCAACCACGATAAGTCACTAAAGAGCTCTATTTCGGAAAAACCGTGAGATAGGGTATCAGATATAAGAAATTGAAATGTTTCTAATAGCGAGGTACATAAATAGTAGTTTTTATATTTATAAAAAACATAATATAAATGTTTTTTTATCACACACAAAAATCTTTACCACCACTTCACTACGTTAACTACCATTTACCAAATACATCTATTGGTGCGGACGCAAGGACCTCTATTAGCAGACAATTGATAGATTTAAGGCTCTGCAGGAAATTTCCAGCGTGGGCCCAAACAAAAATTATTACCTATACGTAATCGATATTTAAATAAAAATATAAAATATGTATTACTTACCGGTCTAAATGTCTATTAATTATATTATGTTAATTGGGTTCTTGTACATATTAACCGGGTTCGGACCCGAAATTCGAAATGGGCGGTGCTGGCATGTCTTCAGCACCCCCCTGTACGAAATGCGAATAACTTTGGAAGGGATAAAGCACTAACGACGGGATAAAAAGCACTAACGTGCACTAACGAAGCACAAACGATCGCCCCGGGTTCGGACCCGAAATTCGAAATGGGCGGTGCTGGCATGTCTTCAGCACCCCCCTGTACGAAATGCGAATAACTTTGGAAGGGATAAAGCACTAACGTCGGGACGAAAAGCACTAACGTGCACTAACGAAGCACAAACGATCGCCCCGGGTTCGGACCCGAAATTCGAAATGGGCGGTGCTGGCATGTCTTCAGCACCCCCCTGTACGAAATGCGAATAACTTTGGAAGGGATAAAGCACTAACGTCGGGACGAAAAGCACTAACGTGCACTAACGAAGCACAAACGATTAAAGTTTGTTTAGACCCGAAATTCGAAATGGGGGGTGCTGGCATGTCTTCAGCACCCCCCTGTACGAAATGCGAATAACTTTGGAAGGGATAAAGCACTAACGACGGGATAAAAAGCACTAACGTGCACTAACGAAGCACAAACGATCGCCCCGGGTTCGGACCCGAAATTCGAAATGGGGGGTGCTGGCATGTCTTCAGCACCCCCCTGTACGAAATGCGAATAACTTTGGAAGGGATAAAGCACTAACGACGGGATAAAAAGCACTAACGTGCACTAACGAAGCACAAACGATCGCCCCGGGTTCGGACCCGAAATTCGAAATGGGGGGTGCCAGCGACATGGACCTGTTCACCGCGTGTGTTGTACGAAAATTCGTGTCACGTAAGGCGTACCTCCCCGCGTGAGCGACACCTTTGACTAAAATTAGATTTTTACGTAAAAAAATTCATACAAATTAAGTGTGTCGACGATTCCGTAGGTTTAAGCGACTACTTCATCGGGAATGGATCGTTTTCACTGTGAAAGTTTTCGTTGTGGTGCGTAAAATGTTAAATTTTCATAAATTTTTTTCGTGTTTCCGGACACGTTCGTCTAAATTTTGCTTGTACTAAGGCTAGACACGTTTTGGTGTACGGCGCGAGAAACCTGAAAAAGATGCGGCGGGGAGGGTGGAAAAAGGAGAGTTGTTCGGAGAGACAGTGCCGTCGAGCGTTCGGAAAACGCGACACGCGAACTGCGCGCAGATTTATGTGCGGCCGTCGATAACTACACCGCCCACCCCGCGCGCCAGCCACTGCGACTAGAGGAACGGCGCACGTGAGGGGCGCCGGGAGGGGAGGTGGTCGCGGGCGACGAGGTTTTTTTGGACCCGCCACAAGAGAGCTGGTCATCTGGACGTTCATCCTCGAAATCGGTGGCCGGCGTCCCGGTGAAACCCCCCGATAACGTCGTCGGTGTAATATATATTCATTTTTTTTTTTTTGTTTATTGATTTTATGCAACTTCACGAGGGTGAAAAATGTGGACGATTTATCTATCACAGAGTTTGTAGAAAAAAATTGATTTTGCATATTAAAGCATATTTTGGACATAAGAGAATATTATTAGCCTGGTTTTCATATTTTAGAATATATTCTATTATTGTTTATAAAAACTGGCGTATTTCGTTGATTTCTCGAAATGTGATTTTTTCTGGCAATAATTTTTTCTAGGGAAAAAAATAATTCGATTAAAGAGTGATGAAAATTCAAAATCATTCAATTGTCTTATTGTCTGTAATCGAATTGGTTATGTTCCTAAGGAATGGTGCAAAGTTATCTATTATTTTTTATTGAACTATTATGTTTTTTTTTTATTTGTTATTGTTATATTTTATTATATTTATATACCTCTGTATCAACTAATTTACATTTTTTATTGTTCAATAATTTCATGTTACCGAGAGAATGGCGCTTAACAGTTTTCTATTGTTTTTATTGAACTATTTTAGAAAAAAAATCGTATTTGCATATTTACAAATATAAGGAATATTTAGAGGATATTTTAAGGTTTTAAGAACCTAAAAATCCGATCTTTAACTATCACTAATGAAAAGCGTCGTATATTCGACGTTAGCGAAAGCGTCGTCAACGCTGCGGAGTTGACGTGGAGATCGTCCGGCGTCAGTGGGTCGACGCTTTTCGGCTCGTTTGCGACCTCGTTCTCTCGGCGAACGGAGTGTAGACCCGTCAAATTCAAACGGTACGAATACGTTAAACACCTACAAACGGCATTGTGTTCCTTACGCGCTCGACGTTCACTGCCAACCGACCCCGTCGTTTTCTTACCCCGCTCCGTCTCGACGATATCTCGGCGACGTCACCGGCAGTCGGATGTACCGTACGGCGTGTCGTATACCGCGACGCGTGTTGAGCACCTCGACGTACGCCTGTCACGCGGAGTTTCCGGCACAGATAAAATCGCCCGGTACCCGGGAACGAACGAGGTTTTTCCGTGGAAATCTTCGCACACACGATGCGAGACGTGTACGGTTGACTTTGCGAAAAAAAATAATAAAATAAAAATGTCTCGTAGTAGTAATTATAAATTTAATAAGCGACCGAAACCGCCGCCGAGTAACCGTGCATCGATCCGTTCGTCATTAGCGGTGACTAAGAACGGGACTTTGGTACGGCGATATGCGAAAAATAATATATATGCGGAAAAACATTTCAAAAAAATTATTCACGCCCGCGCGCCACACGGAGAGTTTTGCTTTTTGAGTACGTTTTCACAAACTAACGGGATAACACACGGCGGCGTCAGTGTACACGTCGCGAGAAGGTAACTTTTTAACGAGTCGGTTATTGATGAGCGAAATTTTGACTTGTAAAAGTTTTATAATGCACAACGAAGAGGATGGAAAACTATTGAATACAATAGCCAAAGTGGAATTTGTTACGATTTTTTTTTTTTCAAGTACACTAATATTATCTTCACTGGTACTTATCTCGTCACCCTTTTTTTTCGTAACGTTCCGACTAAAGTAAGTTTTTCTTTTGTAAAACCTCTTCTGCAAGAGGCGTACTTGTAAACCAGTTGTCAGCTGTTACGTATCTACCGGTATTGATAATAATTGGTTTTATTAGTCTATGAACAACATCTTTGGAAGAATTAAAACAGACGTATATAGACATTAATACAAATAAAAAAAAAAAAAAAAATTAAAAACAGCTGTAAAATATGTTTTTAACCATGTGTATTTAAGTAATTAAATACGGATGTGGGGTATTGAGAACACCGCAAGTTTGATAATGATGTTACTATAATTCACACGTAATCAAAAAAAAAAAAAAAAAAAATGATTTATTAGTAAAAAAGTATTATGTACTCGTATTATATTATAGAAGGTATCGAGGGAAATCAAAGTGTAACCAACTTGAAACATAATTTATTTTCAATATTATAATAGTGGGATGTTGTAAACACCCCTGGAAACGTAATTAAAGATTAAATATTTTTTAAATTTTTTGTATATATTTATACATAGTGTCATGACTGAATTGTAAATAAACGCATTAATTGACTACGATTACTTTTATAAAACTAACCCTATAATTGAGGGATTATATTTTATCGGAAATATTTTGACATATTTTATATTATGTTTTGGTTATTTGTGAGTGTATATACACTATATTCATAAACCAATATATGTTTACAGTATACATTATTCTTTTATTCACGAACGATTTTCTAACAAGCCTAAATAAATAATTTTCAACGGATTTCTAGAGAAGATAAATCACGAAAATAGCGTCTATTATACTCAGAATAATTCATCACGGTATGATTGAACACTTAATAGCAGAAAAAAATGTTGAAATATTACACCTTTAGTATGAAATAAACTTGATATTCTTCAACGCCGACACGATACAAAGATTTTGCTTTTTAACATTAAACTCGTGAAAATGTTTGTTATTACTACTCGCGGTCTATAGCAACGATTTTTTTTTTTACCGGTTCATTTAAAATCGTCCAATTAATCCCACACATGTTTTAAACAGTCAACGCATATATTGTTATATTACATTCGTACTAAATGCTAGAGGCTTTCTTTTGGGAATTTTTTCGCATTCTGATATTTACAAAGAAACATATTAATGCCTACCACAAATTTCTTAAAAACGTCAAGTCAGTTCAACGTATTCCCTATGTGTACATTTTTTGTTTACTCATACTCATATTATGCTCTACACGTACGGCATACACGTCTCAGAAAATATAGAGTTCATAGATAACGTGCACTCGGGGTAAACTTTCAGTTTTCTTTTTTTTTTTATTATTATTATCAAATACTATATAGAGGGTTTTTAGATATGTACGAGAAAAGAGCAATGCGAATATACGTACTAGCTGTGTAGAAATTTTCATTAGCCGCTTTTTTTTTTCTGTGATACATGATTATATCACGTTAAGACAGAAATAATTTTTCAAAACTAATTACAAAATTAATTATTTAACGCACAAACAGTATTATAGAATCTATTGTTTTTACAGTGATGTTTATTTTTTTATTTTTTTTTTCTGTTAACACTTTTTTGGGTAGTAATAATGCTCCAAAAGTTCCTTCTAGCGATACTGTGGATGGGAAATTTCATTTCGGTGGTACCGTTGAGAGATAATATTTATTCACTCTCGATGGTTTTTCCAGGTGTGGAAAAACACCGAGGAAAAACGGTAAAATATATCGTTTACGACAATTTTACTGAATAGATTTCAGTTATTTAGTCATGACTCAAAAAGTAATGTTCCTATAATCTTGAAATATCCACCATATACTAATGGCGTATTAATAAATTGTCCAAAAAATTTTGAAAAAAATGTATAACTTGTGGGCTAAAAGTAGAATATTGAAAATATCTAATTTATTACCTTTATTAGAGTTTATCTCAAATAACATTTTTGATATTTTGACAAAAATGCAATATAATCACATTCATACTTTAAACTAATAACATTGAAAAAAATTCAAAATTCGTTCACAAGGATATTTTTTTATAAGCATTTAAATAAGCTATTATATTAATTTCTACGGAACAGACGGTTTTTACATTAATATTCCACTTTTAATGTGTATTTAGAATCATTGGTCCATCAAATCGTTATGAATTTTGGATACAGATAAATGAATCTTTTAGGTGAAAACGATGTCTCATTTGTAAAACAAGAATAGTTTAAACAGATTTCATAAAAAAAAAAACCTACTGACAATTTGATTAAAAATGATAAAATAATATGTAAATGGTATATTTTTATTCTGAGGCTTTGCTCAGAATCATTTAACTAAAGAAAATATGATATATCTTTTATTTCAAATTCAATACACTTATATCTATTACCTTATATGAAAAGCAAAAAATACCCCATGGTACTTTTTTTTTCTTCTTTTTAAAATTGCAAAACTACTTTGAAATTTACATTTACGATGTAAGTATTGAAAAAAAACTTTTTTTTTATTCGAATTTTTTTTCTTTACAGCTAAAATAAAAAATGAATATAATAATTGATTTATTAATGACACTTATTATTGTAAATTCGATCAGTACTACACGTGTATATTGGTCGGGGTGTGCATATTGATGTGACGTGCAAACAAATATAGTCAATGATAAAACTCCGTTCGCTAAATAATTGACCGGCTAAATCATTGTT
This sequence comes from Therioaphis trifolii, assembly GCA_027580255.1. NCBI lineage: Eukaryota > Metazoa > Arthropoda > Insecta > Hemiptera > Aphididae > Therioaphis > Therioaphis trifolii. The sequence goes on from CM050407.1 coordinate 28,200,357, forward strand.
AATATACGAACACGAGTAGAATAATAATTATTTATGTTAATCGGTTCCGTGTACAGACTTGATTGGTCTTGTAATCAAAAGAGGAACTTAATGACGAGGTATCCATCAGTCTCGGCTGACAAATCACGCCGTTGCAAAAAAGTTGATCGTCTAACCGTCTTTCAGATATTATGCGATTGCAACTTAGGTCACTGTTTTATTAACGCTAATTTATCGTCTCAGATCAGTTTAATTATTTTACGTAATTAATTAACTTTGCCGATATCGTGTACAATGCATCACTTTAATACACCCACGTAAATTAGGTTTCGCGATGAATACGATGACCATTAAAATCTGCCATTATATTATTGTATAATATACATTACGTAAAGTACATGTAATTTTTCGTGCTAGAAGAATGTACATATTTACAATACACCTCTACCGCCTATTTAAAAATGTACTCGAATCGATCACTCTGCGATCACTGTCTGAATAATATTACACAAATGTAAACAATTCGAATTTAATTTAATCTTAAAAACCTACGTCATAAATTTATTACAGATCAAGTAAATCGATATGAATTTTAGAGTAGTGATAGTGAATTCAAAAAGAATTAGTTTTAGTTTTAACCGAAATAAGTGCCTAAACAATAAAAATTAATATTATTCGATGTTTAACGTGATATCATACGAAAATTAATTTTACTGTTTTCTTTGTAGCTTTTTAATACAAATTAATGTTTTTCTAAGAAACCCTATTTGTTTAAGCAATGCAAGCAACATACAGTTTAATAAAATAAAATATCACGTCATTATTTATTCAATAAAATCGCATATTTCAATATCCAAACAATAAGAATCAATATATGAAATACACGAAACGATTATAGATATAACGTCATTTTTTTTTAAATTAAATAAACCTTAAATAGTTTTACGGATCGAACTATGCATTGATAATATGACGTCAATGCGGTTCAGTCATAATTAATGATTAAATTGCACACGCGTGCATTTGTTTGTATCACATTGAAAAAATCAGCCGTGCTCGTCGGTTATTAGAACCGCCGTCACAGTGATTTGTAAAACAGCCACGCTAAATTATTTAGAACATATTTATGACTTCTGGATTTCCATACCGTTCGTATTCGATTTGTTTACTTTGATTCGATTCCGCAGTTATGCATATTCGTTTCGCACGGCACATACGTATAATATTTCATTGAAACGTAACACCGACGCCTACTTCGATATTCTCGTGACCTAGGGAAATCCACACTCACACACACACACACACACACACACACACACACACACACACACACACACACACACACACACACACACACACACACACACACACACACACACACTCACACACACACACACACACAAACAACGGTGAATTGGATCGAACTCCGAATCATCACAGCGATATTATATAATATGTTATGGCTTTGAAACGAAATATTATTCGATCCGAAGGCGTCGATTGTCTGCGTGTCGCGTAATAATACGCCGGTACGCCCCCGCGTCGACTTCGGTCGTCGCGTCGTACAATGCACTGTGCCAAACGTTTGCCGAGATTTCGTTCCACGACTTGGCGCGGTGATATTTGCACTTTTCCGTGGTACTATTTTACAGCAAGACGTCGAAAGTTCGTCGTTCCACGTCCGTGTAAATAATTACCTTGTCGGGAAGCAATAATGAGTTTTTCTTTTTTTTTTTTATTTATCTATTAGAATTAAAATGTTTCCGCATAATAGCATAATTACTATTACAAGTTTGTTTACGTATATTTGAAATTTACAAAAGAAAAATCTTCGTTTTCGCTCGACTATGAAATCCTACTTTCATCTCCCACGATCTTGCGGCAAACGCGGTTTTCGTCACGATTCCCGGGTTGTAGAACCTCGTGCACCTTCAGATGTTTTTAGATTTGGGTGAAAGTTTTTGAACTGGATTTTTATCCAGTCATGGAGAAGAGGGACTCCAGCGTCGTTAGTGACTTTGTCTATTCCTCATAACCCATGGGGCTTTTAGACAGATTCTTAAAAATTTGTTCTGGACTAATTGGTGACAATGATAATGATACCAAAACGATTATCGCTCTATATAAATAAATAAATAAATAATTTTAAAAGTACAATATTAGATTAGGTTATGGCAGATAATAACATATTGTTGATACATACTTATTGGAGTTTAAACACTATTATATTGGTTAATTAAATTTTGTAATTTTTCACGTTTTTTTTTCGCTTTTAGAATTTTGGTATGTAACGGTTTGATTTATACTATTTAATTTAATATACGTCTCTATTTGAATTTCTTTTAATTTTCCTATAAACATGAAAATATTTGGATGAGTTGTATAAAAAATATAATTAAAGTGAGAATGAAATGAATCGTATGCATTGGCGGTTAAAGTTGGCTCTGCTGATGCTTGAGCCCAAATTCCAGGTGGATACCGTGCTTCTTCACTTATACATACATCTACCAAATAATCAGCAAATCGTGTCATTCTCTCGTCGTCGCGCTTTGATTCCATTAAACAATCAATATATAAATGTATTTTGATCGAAAAAATACACAATCGTAAATTTACTTAAATAAGTTAAAAATGTTGTATAATTCACAAATGGGGCGCAGCTTACGTTATACCTTTTTAACATAGATACAAATTTGGGCGCAGTTTACGTATGCCCGAATCGGAACGGCGGCGGCGGCGGCGGCTGCATACGAATTGCGTCCTAAAATACAAAAATTATATATCGCGGTATACTAGTTGCGTCCGATATGTTTGCATAACACATCTGAGTTGCGTCCGCGATTTTCTAGCGACGTGTATGAGTTGCGTCCTGGTTAATAATTTATTAATTGGTTAATAATAATATACGTATTTTCCTTCCCACTTTTACAGACCTAGGACTGTCGTTTGTATTAATGGTGAGGTTAAAATTTTTCATTTTACATTGTTCATTTTAAGAACACGACCACCTCTGAACATTATCGTTTAAACATTTTCGGAAAGCGAATTCGTGTCCATTAATACAATATAACAGTTAATTTTTGTTCACTGGTCATTTTAATTACTTCGAGACTTGCCATTGCAAAGTTAAATAAATGTAAATAAAAATATATGAAACGCCGATGATTTGTCGAACAAACGGTATGTCGAAGTAAGACTAATGTAATTAGTAAGACTAATGCTAGCGCGAACAAAATTAATTTCCAACAATAAACTGTAAGGTGGTATTTACAGGATAAGATATCGATAGTTTTCGAGATTAGCTACGAGTTTATCGCCAAACAATATTCTCGGTCGCTGAAAACCCATGGCCCGAGAATATATACCCCGAGGAAAACCGCGGACGTAACTCGGATAAAATATCATTAACGGACGCGATTCGTATGCGCAGGTTTTTACGATCCGCCCGAACGATAATGTTAGCGAAATAATCGATTAATGTCGTTTTATTATCGAACGCGCGTGAGTACGAATCTGGTCGCGCGGTCCTAGGAAACGCATTCGATTCGCAGCGGTGGAGAGTAATGTTTATTATTCAATAAAACCGGCGCTAATTCCTCGCGTTCCCGTCGCAAATTATCGCGATGATAATAATAGTAATAATAATAATAATAATAAAAGAAGAATAAGTAATACTAATAGAAATTATTTCGTGAGGTCACGCCGCACGTCTAAAAGATTTTTTTTTTGCGTTCGTTTTCGCGCGATTCGCCGCCCGTCGTACGACACCGGTGTGGCCGGGATTATTTACCGCATGATATTTACCCCCCCCCCCCTCACGCCTGTAAATTTTCACTAGTGAAATTTTACCTCCCGGTCAATATTCGCTAGTGAAATTATACCTCCCGGTAAGTATTCGCTAGTGAAATTTTACCGGGGCTTATAAATACACTTGGGTAAAATTCCACTAGTGAATTTTTGCCGGGGGTAAAATTTCACAAGTGAAAATTTACCGGGAGGTAAAATTTTACTAGTGAAATTTCCCGATGTTTATTTTACCGAGGGGGTAAAAATTCTCTTTGGTTATTTTTTTATTTTTGGTTTTATAAGAAGATTGATATTGAAGTACCTAAACGTGTTCGTTGATAATAAAGTAAGTTTCCATTTTATTATATTAACAGGCCGAACCAGAAAAATATTCACCAACAATAAAAATGTATTAAATTACTATTACCTCCACATAAAACAAAAGTGGTGATTTGGTTGAAGCTTAGTGGAACAAAGCCCTCCCCGAATTAAATCATTTTTCCATGTACATTTATTTACGTTTAATCTTATACGTAAATTAACATCGTACTGGCACCCCAGTAAACACAACACGTATATTACAGTGGCGTCGTTTCAGTTTTTTCTAGACTAGGGCGACCATATTTTACTGATAAGCCGACTGAACTTTTTTTTATGCCGACTAAAATGTATTATATAACTGTTCAATTATGTTCATAAGGGGTGAAAAATTATTATTAATTTCACTAGTGAAAATTTACCGTCGGGGGTAAAATTTCACGGGGGTAAAAATAATCCCGGTCACACCGGTACGCGGGCCGGTGTGCCGCGGACTCGCCCACGAGCCCCACCTGTCGAACGCACGCGTCGCCGCGCCGTCCCGTAAGGTTTTCACCCAGTTTTCGTTTCGTTTCGTCAGTTTATTATTTCGGTTTTTTTTCTTTCTTTCTTTCTTTCTTTCTCACTCTCTCTCGTTTCCGTTGGCTCTTTTCGCCGGCCGCCGCAGTCCCGCGCGAAATCAGAATAATATTCGCCACCGCCCCGCCGTCGTCCATCGTTAATTTACGTCGTTCATTTGGCGACCGACTCGGCAGTCGACGTCCATTACTCTCGGCCGTTATAAATCACCGCCGCCCGTCGCGTATAATATTATAAAATATATAATATTATACGTACACGCGGCGACGCGATTTGCCGGCGCGCGCGTACCTCCCTCGGACCGGCCCGACCGGGGACGCCGCCGAGACTTTTGCGGGACGTGACGATTTACGCGCGTCGCGCGCATCCATCCAAGGCGTGTAGTACGGCTTCCGGGCGGCCCGGTCTCGCGCGCCACGCGCACGCACGCACGCGACCGAAACTCCCGTCGACTCCGCAGTGTCGTATTGCGCAAAACGTCACCTCGCGGCGTCTGTGTCCCCGCGATACCGTATCACGCACGTGGGTGTGCGAGTGTGTGCGTGTGTACAGAAAGTGGCTGGGGAATATTAAACGTACACCCCTGCGTATGTCAGTCGCAATCATTTGACCTAACTTTACCGTAACGCAAGTGACGGATCCAAGGACCCTGTACCTCTCAGGTACAAATTATTACTCTCCCTCTTTCTGTTTTTTTTCTCTTTCTTTTCTCGAATTTGGTCTCATTCTCTCGATTTATCTCTTCTCTCTCTAGCTGTGCCTTTCTCTTTGTTTATATTTATATAAGTAACGCGCCGAACGTGTAAGTGCTCTTATCATAAAATAAGTAACTTTTTGATGTGCACTTTACGAATTAAGTAAAAAAAATAAAAAAATACCTATTTCATTAGCTGAGTTTTAATATAAGCTACACACTTCACGGATCTAGTTATTGTTTATATACATACATATTTTTTTCTCTATCCTCAACAGTTTTTTTTTCTGCTTCAGATAAAACTACTTAAAAACTAAGTAAAAACAGTGAAATTTGCAAAGTGGAGATTTTCATAAAATTTAATTTCCGTACTTAGCCATAAATCAAAAAGCAACGGAGCTAAATACTCAAAATGTTCACCTAATATCAACAATACTATTTAAAAGATGACTTGATGAAAGATTAATTTTGCCATTTTTGAGTTATACAACTTTTTTAAATTATTGGAAATACCTCATGTTTGTCAAATACAATTTTTAAATCCATAGTAAAAATTCCTGAAAATTATATATCATCTTAATTATACGCTTCACTCATAATATACTTGACAATTTTCAAAAATCGTTAGTCAGAACTTTGACAAAAATCATGATTTACACGGAAACTAGTGGTATTTCTTAATGAAGATATTACAAAATTTGAAATTCTCCGATAAACATTTTCTTTTACAAATAGACTGTCCGTGAAAATTAATTTCTTTTGTGCGCGCGTGAGTGTGTATAATATCTTAACGGCCGTTTATTTTAGAAAATTTTTTTAAACTGTAAAACAAACATTTATTCGAAAAAATAACACAATATACGCCAGTAATATTTCTGTAGAAGAAAATTATTTTTTTTCTTCAGAATACAATTTATTAATAAGGTACACGTATCAATTGAAAAATACGATTTTCAACCTTGCGTGACGTGTTTTATCGTAATGTGTAAGTCGATGATTGAACACGTGCGTTTCACTCTTCAAACCTGATTTTGTATTTATAATATAGCCTGCCTGGACCGTTTTTTATTGTTTCCTCTCGCCGACGAGTTGTTTACGCTTCTCACGAATGACGTCATCATTCTTTGACTTGTTTATACACTGTTCATTTTCGTTCGTACAGAAGGTCCCGCCGAAAGTAGAAACACATATTGCAGTGAATAAAAATAAATTATAAACTAATATCATACTGATTGAATATTTTTCCTCTATATAGAACTCGCTTATCGGTTGTAATTATCGAAAACCTTATTGAATATTTGTCGCTCTTTTTGTTTGCGACCCTTTTGTCATTGAAGTATTGAACGGCTTGCGGCATTCTTTTCTTCGAAAAAGCTCGCGACTTTATATTTACACGAACATAGTGTAGCTGATAAGACAACTGTTTTTCTGCGTTACATATTTTTGTATTCATCACTTTGAATTCATTTCTTTTTATACATTTGATTTCATCGCACTCCCTACTTTTCCCAGTCCCAATCTCCTGCACAAAATCATTCGCGTTAATACACCTAACAATCGAGATATGCGTTTGAAGTGCCTACCGTCTCGTCGAATCACTTCATTATATTTATGAATTATAGTTATTAATTATTCAAATGACTATTATATATATATATATAGTATAGACATATTTTTTTCCGTACAAAGGCAGTCGCATTCATTTTGAGCTACTAATCATTCATTTTGATTTATTTTATTTCTTAGTTAATCACCGACAACGGATGTAAAATCTACCCCTATAAATTACGTTTACGTAAATTTAATATAATATTCATTTTTTATTTTTTTTTTTCATATAATATACTTTTATGGTACACGTACGCTTATTTTCTGAAACGAAAAAAGTACAAAGCGCACGTGCTTCATAATACGCATCACTCTCTAAACAGTACTTACACGTTATAAGCATCCGATATAACTTATACGAATTTTTGTTTGTTACATCATTCATATTATGTTAATCTTCAATTAGAGTTGGGCGTTATTTGAATGAAATTTTATCTAGATGATTATTTAGACAACGTTTTATTCGAATAAATTATAGTGCGAATGATTTTTTACAATTATTCGAATAAAAATTTATCTGAATAATTTTCAATTATGATTATTTGAATGGAAAATTATTCTACTGAATTTCAAACATAGAAATTCGATTAATTTTCGTATATTTAATCAAATAAATTCACCAAAAATTATTCGCCTTTGAAATTTAGTCGAATCATTTTTTATTCGAATAATCATAGTTGAAAATTATCCGAATAGTTTTTTATTCGAATACATATGTATTCGAATAATTATTTAGATAAAATTTTGCCCAACACTGTCTTGAATACATCAAGTGACATAGTCACATGGTTTTTTACAAACGTTAAAAGTTGATAATTTTAAATTGTATATTATAACGGGTCGTTCGTTGAAATTTTCCGACTACTAATGAATTATAATTATTGAACTGCGTCAATGACGGGTAGAACACGAAATATTTTCAGTTATATTTTATCATCATTCGAAAATGGCTACATTAATTAGTTTTGTACGACGGCTGTAAACTATTGAATAAACTAAAGTCGAAACGTGCGTGTAAATCGTATAAGATGTGCGCTTTAGCTGTGTTGAACCACTAACATGAAACTTTACTTACTTTTAGTTAACGGCCTTGGGATGTTAAGAAGCGAAATAAATTAATTTCATTCGCGTATAAACATGCCGCGAAGCAATGAAGCTTTCCACAGTAAAGCATAGAACGTATTTCGACCAAATGACAGACAGAGATTTTGGCATGAGAAATATATGGGTTAATGCGTTGCTTTCCGGTTTGTTTCTACTGGCTTCCGACCAAATCGCTGAAAAAAATCGTGTCCGAGTGCGTAGGTACATTTTTCCGACGAAAGTTCCGGCGGGGCGGTGTACGCGCGTATCATATCTGTTTAATATTGAATTGAAATTTTAAATTTTCATTTCGGTAAAAAAAAAAAAAAACAAAAAACACTAAAAAGCAGTTACCCGCACAGTCGTCCCTACGAGAACAGAAACTTTTCGCGAGTTTAATTATTAAACGTCCGTTTATATACCGTACAACATCAAAATATTTATTACTTCCATTAAAAATACGTGACTCCTCAATTTAATAATTGAGTTTTAACTCCACGAAAACACCAATTTTCCCGTCGGATTCCGGGTCAAGGGATCCACGCGTTGTATTCACGCCGTGTTTATTGTCGGACACCACGAATTGATTTTCGAAAAAAAAAAAAAAAATACTCTCTTTCACGCCATCGATTTTATGTTATTTTAACGGAGCGTTATATGATTGATTGTAATAAAAATAACACGACGTCGTCGGCGCCTACCGTTTGGTATTAAACGACGGCAGTTTTGAAATCGTTTTGCAAAACATCCGACCGTTATCATTGTTATTATTATTATTATTTTTATTTTTATTTTTATTAATATTATTATTATTATTATTATTTTTATTTTTATTATTATTAATATTATTATTATTATTATTATTATAATTATTATTATTATCATTATCATTATTGTTATCCCGCGTTACTCGATCGCGACACGCACGCCGTAATACGTGTTGTGTCGCACGGAATCGTGTGCACAATTCACATTATTCATGCCGGATCGGACACGGCGACGGTGCGACAGTTTAAATCACACCCGGAAAGTTGTGACGAGACACGCCGCGTATTCCGGAGTTCAAAACACGATAATAATTATTCCTGTAACGCACATTAATCGTTCGGAACGTGCGATCCGAAGCGCACGTCCGAACACGGATCCAGCCACGCACACAAAAAGTTCGTTTTCGCGCGGCGGTCCCGCTCGATTTTCGTTTTCGACCGGTACATTATAATTTCTACGACGAAGCAATAATATTCCACACACACGCACGCACGCGCAGGCATGCTCGTAACGTAATACATAATACACGTGGTCTGTGTGTGTGTGTGTGTGTGTGTGTGTGTGTGTGTGTGTGTGTGTGTGTGTGTGTGTGTGTGTGTGTGTGTTTGTGTATTCCGTTTGATTACCTCGCGAAAATCAGTACTCGACCCTAATTTATTGTTTCGTACTATCATGTACTTTTTGTTGCTAATATTTTTGTTCCCTAATCAACATCCGTTGAAATCGACATCAAGCGAATGCGTTTTATATTGTTTCGAAAAAAAAAAAGTATTTTTACATCAAACCATTTTATGCGTGTATTGGTGTATTGTTATTATTGTTTTAAAACGGTGAACTCGGTTTTTGTTTTTTTAATGTACAATCGTATATTAGATATTTATTTATTATGTGTTCAAAGAGAATAAAGTAAAATCCAAATGATGTAATATAATCTGCAACGTTCATGCTTGTGCGATTAAATACCACGAATAAATGTTGGTATTGACAGTTTTAAAACAATAGAAAAACATCGAGGAAATTGATAAACGAACGAAAAAATAAAAATAAAAAAAAATACACATATTTATGTTTGTAATTTGAGGGTAGTTTCTGATAATTCGAAAGTATAAAATGTCGGTAGTAATTGTGTATTAATTTTGTTTCGTTTTTTATTTTTGTTTTTCATTTTTTATTTATTTATTTTTTTTTTTATGTACCTACCAACAAACATAAATCAACTGAAAATTCAGAGGAAAAAGTTTTTTTCTCTATATATGTTTATTTTTTGTTAACCGTGCTTTGGAATAGCTTCAACTTTTATGGTGTTTACAAATAGTTTATTAAAAATCCATACTCATAATATCAGTTGAAGAATTAAAAAATAAAATATTATCGTTTGTTTTTCTATTTTGAATTTAGGTAGGTATACATTGGTTTATACATACAAAAAGATACATTTTTAAGACGTATAAAAATAGTTTAAATTATTATTTTCAGCGCGGTTTCGCACTGTCTGAAACTCATTTCGTGTGTCAATAACAAAATATAAAAAATGGTGACAGTGAATATTATTTCATTTTCGAGCATAATTAATTTTTTGGGCACCTTATTATACTTTTGTAACAATACAGTGCTAAAATAAATAAATTTGTTTACCATGTTGCAACGGATATAATATTAATCAGAGCCAAACAGACGTTCAAAACGAATTCCACAACATTATTTCCACCGTGTTTGTTTATTTATTATTATTTATTTATTTATTTATTTATTTTTTTTGATTAGTTATTTTGTTAAAATGATTTATAGCGTTAGGTGTCGTGATTCCGTACAGTACCAATATTATTACTGTTTCATAACAAAATCAATAACATCGAATTTTCACTAATTAATTAGTATTTTCGTGTTTCGGCCAGATAACAGATACGCGCAGACTTGAAATCGGTGAAAAAACAACTTTTTTTTATGCCCGGGTACTACAGACGAGTTCTGGCCGGGCCCGACATTTTTTCTGTCCGGGATCATTGGATTTACCGTTTTACGGTGTTTTCGTAAAGAGGTGTTTTTTTGTTTTTTTTTTTTTACAACAATTCAATTCGGTTAATGTTTTTTTATTGATTTCTGGCTTGTGCGGTACACGCCGCGGAGTCGATGGTCGGTGTAGGCACGCGAAACGATTTCCGAACACCGGCGGAGGTCGTTTAAAACTCAAATCGATATAATCCGTACACGTAAAGATACATCCGTGTACGATGTCGCTCGGGTCGTCGTCAGAAAGTCGGAAGAATCCCCTGGAAACGATTGTCCGACCGGAACAGGAGACTCGGATGACGTTGATGAATCATTTCGTCTGTCGACGGCACCGAGGTATGACAAAGTTTACGATCTCGGGATACGGGGGACAGAGAGTGGGGGGGGATTACTTTCGGAATATCAGAGACGTTTGACGTGAGTAATAGGAGCGCGCGCCTCAGACTGCACGCGGGGTCGTCGACGGACGCCTTTTTCTTTTTTTTTTTCTTTTTTTTTTTATCCGTGAACCGTCGAGGCCCACCGCCGCTCGCGCCACAGAGAGTCGCGACGTCCGCCCGCGGGCTAAGTCCAAATATTAACGACACGAACACGCGCGACGTTTATCTCCGATCGGCGTGACGTGTCTAAGGGATGAGCGCGTTCGGTTTTTTTACGTCGGATACGAACGCACGTCGTTCCGTGTATCGCATAATATTATAATGTGCCCACTTCGAGACTGTTTGTTTTTTTTTTTTGTTTTTCTCTGGTCTCGCGAGTCGCGCACGGAAAACGATCAATTGTTTTCACGGACAGGATAAGCCGCGCACACGTATATGGATAAAAGTAGTGTTTCCTCACACCGTATTTATTGACACGCGGAAAATACAGACGATTTGATCAGGATATGAAGTGTCGGTAACACACACACACACTCGCAGATACGTATAGAGTTATTAAAATTATATGACACCATATATCAAATTTCTTTAAACAACATCCCAATTCCAACCTCACCAAACACAAAATACCTAGGTATATATTTTGACAATAAACTAAACTGGGCCAATCACACTCATAACATCAAAATTAAACTAAACTCTCGTCTTCGTTCCCTTAAATTTTTCTTTAACGCAAAATCAAAACTTACACTCCACACTAAACTAAACTTATACAAAACCCTCCTTAAACCCATTTGGATGTATGACATCCAAATATGGGGCTCTGCAAAAAAGTCACATATAAACAAAATTCAAATAACCCAAAATAAATTGTTTCGATTAATAACAAAGGCTCCTTTCTACGTATCCAATCAAATCTTACACTCAGATCTAAAAATGAATGCCGTGTTAGAAACCGCTACCAAGTCCTATTCTCGTTACCACAACTCTCTCCTCGACCATCCTAACATCCCAGCTAAAAATCTAACCAATCCAATGCCTGGCAACCCTTCCAAAAGATTGAAAAGAAAGTGGTGCCGCGACCTACTTCTATAATTTAACCCTACGACTCTGACCTGAAGTGTCACCAGTGGGTGGCTTCTCCTTCATGTTTTCTGGCTGTAACCTTTATATTGTTAACACTTATGCTTATTATACAAAATTTGTATAGATTGTTCAACTCAAATATAGAATAAAAAAAATAATAATAATAAAAATAAAAAAATATGACAACATGAGAAATAATAATTGTAAATAATAGTACAAGTGGGAAACGATTGGTTCATATTGACGAATCGGCTTTGAATGCACACTTGTATTTTATATTTTTTTTTTCATGATTATTTTGGTTGTTTATTATACAACGAAAGTCGCAATACGCCCGAACAAATTTAAAACTATAAAGAAGAGCTGCTGTATTTTTCTGTAATGTTTATTTGGTGACGAACAGCATTCTTTATTTGCATCCATTTATGTATTGTGTATAAAAGCAACGCGAATCCGTGGTATTTTCATAGTTTTCCGACAATAATAACTAATTAAATGTTTGTTATTGAAATAAAAATGACAATATTTTTTCGCTGTGATTTTTTTTACTGTTATTATTTGAAACAAATTATCACGAAAACTCCATACGTATACACGTTACACAAATATAATATGCATGTTTATCGGGTTAAGTGAGATCGGCTTATAGATTATGAAAAATTTGACTTTTTACTTTCTACAGAAATACTGTTAGACGTTTAACCTAAGATTAGTAATGCTCAAAACATTACTTATTATCCACGTGTATATGGATTTACGATACACGAAAATGGATTACAAAAGGAAATAATCACCACAAATACAATTATTGTTGCTATTCTATACGCATACACATTATTGATGTAATATGATTCATTGTATTTGATTAGTGTATCTAAAAAAAAAAAACTCCCTATTCCTCTTACGGCTGCACAGTCATTAAAACACGAGTTTCCGAACAATCAACACTACTTGAACGAGTAAACCTTAAACGTTGTATAGGTATATTTCAAACACCAGTACATTTAAATTGTCCGATATCCGGAGTAATTAATCAAATCGTATTATTTAGTAATGAACCATTTATTACTGGTAGCTGCTACTGGACGTCTCTCGTACGCCCGGAATTATAATAACCTATTTTTCCATTATAGTTGAGCTCACTTAATCGAGGCTTAAACCGACGAAATTGGAGAACGGTCCGGATCGGTTTGAGATTAAGGTCAGAGCGGTGGCTGAAAAAGCGGCGGTGCTCGAGAAAATCGAAATTTAATGAGTAAAAAATAAAACCATTTCGGTTATAGAAAATGTGCAGGATAAAATCTCCCGTTTTAACCGATCTGCGCGACGACGACTTGATCGAAAAACAGTGGATATCCCCGTGGTGAAATCGTTATCTACCAAAGACTCCGTGCTCGAACGACGTGCCTGAAAATCGAGATTGTACACAACAGTAGTGTTATAAATTTAATGTAAAAATAAAATAAAACATGACCTGTTTCGATGAAACGTATTTCGTATACAAAAAGCTATTAAAAGCTTGTAGGTGGAGTATTGGGTGTATTGTGTTTTATCTGTAAGTGCGTGTACTCCTTAGGTCACTAGCCGTTTTACAGCTGCCTGAGGAAATAAATAATAAAATATACGATTATCACCAGTGACACAACATAGTCTTAGAAGAGAAACATGTTCAAACAAGCTGTTATTGTTTTGAACAGGCACGTTTTTCATGTTAATTAAACGGCTGTGAGTAAAATAATTACTCGGCGACACGAATTTTACGTGTATGTATCATTGGTAACGTATAATAATAATAATAATAATCACTATCATTATTTATAATGAGGGTGTACATTTGAAATATTTTACATGAAATATTTCATAATTGAATATTTGTCGCTGTATGAAATATTTAAATGAAATATTGGAAAATATTTTTGATTTACTTTTGAAATAGTGACTTAAATATAATTTAATCAGTTGATATTGTATAATATCGTTTTGGTACAATGTTTGGAACTACTGGCCACTTATTTATAAATTCATCTATATTTTGTAAAATTTCTTCAGGTGTTTCAATGACTAACGGTCTGTTACCTCTTAAATCAATATTTATAAATTATAACAACTATAAACTATTATGGTGTTAATTGTTAATGTATATAAATAAGTTTTTATTTCTATTTAGTACAATTAATAAATCAAAAAGTATTCCATAATAAATAAAACATAAAGCATTATATTGTTTACTGAAATGAAACAAACATTTTTTTTTTTTTATCAAAATGAAACAAAATTTTATTTTTCACTCAAATTATATATATCATGAAATTTTCATGAAATTTTGCATCCCTATTTATAATATCAAACACAAAATATATAGCATTTAAAATAAGACTCGGTAGTATGCACATTGTAAACGAACGAAGGAACGTTTTCGAACGTGAAAAATTGTAAAACGTATTGAAAACGACAAAACATTGTTGTAGAAGTGTGGTTTGTGTATTAGATTATACTACAAGGATTCGTTACGAAGAAAAAAAAAGTCACAAGAAAGGAGGAGCTCACTATTCAAGCGTGCTTCCGAATACTTATATGAATAATTAAAATAGTCAAGGTCTTCGATCATCCATAAATTATAATTATTATGAAATTAGAGATGATTTATCTGCATTAATACAATGTACATTTGACACATTTACCGTTTGTAGACCATCGAGTTGGAAATAAATAAATCAATAAACAAAACGTTTAAGATTTTAAAAAAAAATACATATAAAAATACAAATTAATGCATATCGTTTTGCTATTCTAAACGTGGGCTACTTGAAAACGGTTGAAAACATTTCAATGGAACTGTTTTTGTCTATTACCAACAGTTATTTAGAACAAATTATAAATAAACACTTAGAACGACTTGAATATTTATTACTTACCATATTGACGAATGTTACAAACGGACGAATGGACAACGCAGGCACAAGAGTTTTCTACACAACAATTTATTTATAGAAACCCTAAAATATTGTGTTACGGTTGAACGGTGTTCTGAATCGAGACGAACACAATCGAGTGGAATATACGAGGTTTTGGTCTTCATCGATATTTTTATTGTTTTTATTTTCTTTTTCTTTTTTCTTTTTTTTTTATGTTTGAACGACCGAGAAAATCCCTCGATAAAAAAAAAAAAATGACGGCAAAGACCCGTGGAAAAACATTTTGTTTTAAACATTTTTTTGACTAATTTCACGTACCGACGAACGCGAGTTGAATATTATTCATCTAATCCGTTGATCTACCGTCATCACTTGACAGTGATCTCCACGACGATAACCCGAGAGTTGAAACAAAATCGAACGAACATTATTTCGAACGCACGTCGGCACTACGGTGTTCAGCGGTGCGTTATAAAGTACAGACAATCCCAACGTATCGGAGGCGGTGTGGACGTACACCTCGAAACGTTGATGGATTTCAATTTTTATAATCTAAGCCGGACAGAGAGTGGCCGTTTTTATAGTATTATAGAGAAAACGTCGGGCGCGGCGCGGCGGCGCGAGAGGGGAAAGTTTCCTATTGCCGGTGCAGACGATGGGATCGACCGTGTTTAAAAACTATTACGCCGTCGGTCGATTCGAAAAACACGTCGGGCGTTTTCGCTAAACCTCGGCTCCGTGCACGGGATCTCTATGCTGAACCGGAGAGACGTCGCTGAAGGAACGACTGACGAGTCCAACAAAAAAAAATAAATAAATAAAAAATCAAAAAAAAAATATCACTCTGAGTACACTTCGTGCGTCACGGTTTTCTAGTTTTCTAACACGCATCCACGCGCAGATTATACCCGAAAACGTATTCGAGTGTGTCCCGTCGTCCGGGCCGTGGGTTTCCGGGTAAACTTTATTGGTCGTATTATCGCGCGCACGGATAATACACCGCTGCAAGAACGAAACCGAAAATAAATATTTTTCGTCCCATTAAACAACCCATTCGTCTATAATGAAATCTCCTCGAAAATAAAAGGAAAAAAGCTGTATTTTACGTATTTTATGCGACCGTTTTAAACCGCGGCGAGGTCCTAAATCAAAGCGTTTGGATCTCGATTGCAGCCGCTATTGATAATACTACCCCTCGTCGTCGTGTCGTAGTTTTTTTTTTTTTTTTTTATAAAATCGACGCGATTTATTTATTATTAATTTATTGTTATTATTATTGTTTTTTTTTCGCTTGGCTCGTAGTCGCCCGACGAATCGCCGATCGATCTTGTCAACGATATATTATCCACTTTGCATAATCATTTTAACAGCGATTATCATCTGTCGTTTCGTCCGATTCGGAACAAACGCCGGCTAACAAACACGTGAAAACCCGTCCGTTGTGCGTGAAAACGTGACGATAAAACGCACGCAAACGTAGCGGGCGTGGCGTATTATTTTGAACGACGCGATGGAATTCATTACGTTCAGAGTGAACGGAAGACCGTGCG
This sequence comes from Therioaphis trifolii, assembly GCA_027580255.1. NCBI lineage: Eukaryota > Metazoa > Arthropoda > Insecta > Hemiptera > Aphididae > Therioaphis > Therioaphis trifolii. The sequence continues at coordinate 28,217,113 of CM050407.1, forward strand.
TCGAACGTAAAGTAAAACGGGCTAAGGGTGTGCAAAACGCTAGATCGACAAAAATCGATTAGGCGAATGACGTAACGTTCAAAGTTTTTTCGAGACACGAGAAGACCGACTTTAAAGACTGACGTAAAAAATGTTTTAAAAACTTTAGTCACGAGATCTTAAGTATTCAAAACATAATTAAAAGTATCCAAAGTCACTTTGTGTTTTGAACGGATTTGTATAAAAAAACGTATGTCTTCCGTTTTCTTTTTAAAGATTTGTTTTTTTTTTTTACAAACAAAATGTTTGACTCGATTTGAAATCTTTCCGCGTACGATATACGTACAAGACGTCTCGCTTCTCCGTGCGTACAACGAATATGCACATCACAAGCAACGTGGCCGCGACAAGAAGACGGAATTCTTTCTTCCACACGATTCGTATTCATTTTTGTTGTACTCGGTGAAACAGACGACGTACACAGATATGTGTGTTTAATGCACGAATCCAAACGGGAAAATACGTCACGGTACCTGTGTATCGTATACCACAGCGATTCTCAAACTGACGGTCTCGACGCCCTTGGGGGTGGCCAAAAATCTTTTTAAGTTGGCCAATATATAAACGTTTTACAAAAGTATATAAATATTATATGCTGCCGATATAAAACCGATACCCGATAATATTATGTAAATATTAAAACAGTATTTTTTGCAAAAAAACATGAGCCGATACCACCATAAAACCGATACCACTTACCGATATGCAATAAAACCGATACCCGTTAACTCGAATGTTACCTGGAAAAGTTAAAATATTGATTATTAATTATGATGAATAATTAAAATATTATTGTTATGTGATAACAACGACAGTCGTACCAATAATCTATAGTTTTTTATATTGATTATGAAAAAAAAACGATAACGATGAAACCGATACCACCGGGGTACATTTCGAAATCCCTTTGTGATCCGTGTCCTCGGCGTTCTCGGCGAGAAAATCGGACCCCCGAGAACGCGCCGTGCCGACGGCGTCGTGTCGTCTCCGCGTGAAAACGTCTCACGGTCCACACGCCTCAGCGAGTCCCGCGGGAACGGTGGCCCGGGCACGTGACAACAGTATCGGGTGCTCGTTTCGTGCCCGGAGGACGCGTCTCTGGGATTTGGGGGATGGGACTGGGTGCGTGTCACGTTGCCGGAGAAAGGCCGATTGGAACGACAAGGAAATAAAGATGCCCCGTTCATCGGCATAGGTACGCACGTAAGACGCACCCGTTAACCTTTTGTCGAAATTTTGCGAAAAAGTTGTTTTCGCTTTTTATACGAGTAAACACACGCACATTAGGAAAACCGTTAACTTTGGCGATACTCCGCCCAGTCGATCTCTTTCTCTCTCTTTCTATCTCTCTGTTTACTCATCTTTCTTTCTCTCTCTCTGTCTCTCTCTCTCTATAAATCACCATCTTTCTCTGTTTGCGTATCTCTCCGTCTTTCTCTCGCCCTCGCCGCTTTTATTTTGTTGTTCGAACGACGGCGTAGATGCGTATTATATAGCGAAGAATCATAATGCGTTTACCGTGGGCACGGAGTTTACACTCGTCGGTTATAATATAATTATTAGCTAACACGATTATTTTATAATAATATATGCGCACGGAGAAACTGTGTGGTATAACGCGGCGACGAGACGGAGTAAATACAAAAAAAAAAAAAAAAAAAAAAAAAAAATGAAAGAAACGAAAAAAAATTAATATTAATAATCGACGAGACGTTATTGAATATTCTGAATATTTAATACCTCGTCGATTTAAAATAATTTTTTTACGTACCTATACTGTTGAAGTTATTGATTTTACAATGATGAGTAAGACTTTTTTGTTTATTTATTATTATTTTTTTCTTTATTTTCGCTGAGATACATTTTTCCGTTGTATAAAAGCGATGCAAAATTATCATGAAGTTTTATCGAACGTCGGGAAATCGAACGCGTATTGCACTAGATAAATAGATTGTTTTTCCATACCCCAGTATTTTTCGAGAGAGTGTTTTGAAAGAAAACCTGTAAAATTACTTTTAAAACGTTTTGAAATGATCTTCCGCTAAGAATCGAGAAATTAAATGATAAATCAAAGCCGTTTTGGTATATAGGTGGTGAGTGTCTAATGTCACTATATAATGTACACTTTACATCTTTGTGTAATATACACTAAGTATTTCATGTGGTTTTATCAACGTGTGACATTTTAATACTTATCTTAAATACGATTCGATCATAATGCGATGTTCGTACAGTAAATACACCGGAGAGCCATTTTAATAAAAAGTTAGAAACATTTTTATACATACGTATACACAAACCCATCTTACACAGTTCAGACACTTAAAACGTATGGCAACCTCATAACACATTTTGTTTAGTTAATATGAAAGAACTACAATATGCGAGATGCACATGAATACATTTCTTTTTATTGTCACCACAAAAACTACAGTATTTTTGCATTTAAAATAGTATGTCTTAGTTGTACAACATTCTCGTTTTGATACTGTTTTGAAGTAATTTTATATTTCGTTGATGATTTAACATTGTTCTTGGATAATTACTATTCTCCCCATTCATGAAAACTTGAATAATCAATCACAAACATCAACAAAAAAAGAATGCATTTAAAACAACAACAGAAAAATTATAACAAATGATTATGTTATTGAAATTTGTTTTAATTTTGGAAGAATACCAGTAGTCATAGTATAAGTGGTCTTATTTTTATCAACTAAAAGTTCAAAATTTTCTTGAATAATTCTAAAAATCAAAACCTAATAAAAATCATATTCATATAATATTTAGTTCAAAAACAGTATATAATATACCCACATGCTTAAATGATTTTAACTTGATGTAGTTGTATTATACAAAAATAGGTTAAACCCTAAAAAATATTAACTTGATAACGTGAATATTACAGTAGTGTATATAGCCTTCAAAATCAATAAATTATTAAAAACATATTAGTTTTGTTTTTGTTTTCTGGTTTTTTTTTTTTTTTTTTTTTTTTAAATGAATGATTTGTGGTTCAACTCTAACAGCTATATACAAATGTGTTGACATTTAAGACGCTCGTAAAAACACGACTAATGTATACAATTAGTATTTACTTAAATATTACAATGGGAATCAAACACAAACCAATACCTACAATTAATAATAATAATAGTAATAATAAATGATTTGAACTTTCTTTATGTCACTATAATTTTACAAATGCGTGTATACAATTATTACACATAATAATATACAATAAATGTATCATTAAATTATATTTTTGTGTGACTTCCCAATAAATCCATTGATAATTTTATTCAAAAAATCACTTAAAGTTACAATTATCAATTCATATAGCAGTTTTAATTAAACGATCGTATAGAAAACCAACATTATACTTAAACTATTGTAACCATTAATATAAAGTGAAAATCCAAAGCTTTCGTAGAAATAAAAAATTTTGTACTTGATATATAATATTTTAATGCGCATATATTTGCTGTATGTATTATAATTTAATTAAACTATAAAGTAATTTTATTTCTCAACGAAACATGATTTTATAAATAAAACAATTAAAAGCACATTAATCGTTCTGCCTAAAAATCAAAATCATTAGTCATTTTCGGATGGTTTTGTAATTCTCTGAAACGTGTACGTACAAAAAATTGCTTTTGGTATAAAACGTATATAAAAAATTAAAAATGTTAAGAGAAAATATTTAAGGGTATGTTATTGTTGTAGTCAAGTGTCTAACATAATATTTAAAAAGCAAAATTTCATTGAAACAATAGATTTTTCGAGAAAAATATAATTAATAGTAAATTACTAACATTCGTTCAATATAATTCAACTCGGTTTTTTTAAGATATCATAACAATCTTACAGCGATTATTAGTAATAATTAATAAATCTCTACTGCGGTGTCACTAAATCCCCATTATCAAATGAGATTTGATTAATCGTTCACTTACATTTCACCCATTTAATAATTGTTTTCATTGTCATCAAGATGAAACAATCGTGTTTTTAAATCGAAATAGTATATTATAACTTGAGGTTTTATGATATCGCGCTGTCCCGTAAATTTCACGAAACTGAACGACGAAACGGTGGTTTCGGATAAATGCGCGTGAAGAACATCGCTATAATATCGTCAGACGGATGAAGAGATTTGTTTTTCGCGTCTCTGTACGACGACGTTAACGGTTTAATAATCGAAAACGAAATCAGTTTATCGTCGATTTCGCAGGACCATTAATTTTAGGTTTATCTGGTGGGCATTTTTTGCACCCTTTTTGCACGTCGCTTCCCCTAACCACCTACCGCAGGCGTATAATCATAATGTAATGCGACGATTCAATTTCGTCGTCGTCGGTGACGGCAGCGTGGGACTCTAAACTGTCGTGGCAAGTATTATAGAAAGGGCAGCGGGGGAGTGGTAATGTTCTTCAATGACTATCTGCCTCATTCTCTCTCGCTCCCTCACACACACACACACACACACACACACACACACACACACACACACACACACACACACACACACACACACACACACACACACACACACACACACACACACACGCACGCACGCACGCACGCACGCACGCACACGTGCAAACGCACACGTGCAAACGCACACACACATGCATACAAACACGCACAAACACGTGCTAACGCACACACACATGCATACAAACACGCACACACACGTGCATAAAAACACGCACACACACGTGCATACATTTTATATACATACTCGAACAAACAACGTGTAATATACATCGTTGTATTTTCGGTATGTATTGTCATCGGACACAAACCGTCCGTGGGGAATTATTCCGAGCACGCGGCGAATTACGCGTGTGATGATATCGTAACAATGATATACTTACCGACCGTTTGAGATCGGTACCGACGGGAACCGGAAAAACGACACGATACTGTACGAGCGTTGCGCGCACGCGACGGCCGACATCGGTTCTCGTCGTCGACGATGTCGTTGAATCGCTCGTTCGTTCTCGACCGATGTCCGTGACGCTACCCCGGGAGTGACGATTTTACGGATCCACAGAAATCCCACGACCGACCGACGAGATCGTCGATATCGATTTGTGCGGATAGACGGGAAAGACGGCCAATCATTCGAACAGGGCAAGAATTTAGAGGAATGAAGGCCTCGGAGCATCAAAGGAGTGGGGGCCCCCCGGGCCCCAAATTATTTTCCAAATAAAACGAAACATTTTTTTCAAAGTCGATTCTTTTTCTCTCGTTAGCATTTAACAAACATATAATTATTATAATCGAAACCAAGAGATTAAATTTAAGTGTTGACGAACGGAACCTTCCGAGCTTTTTTCGCCGAAAAATCGTTGATAAGTTCGCTGAAATCCAGTTCCCGAAGTAAATCGCTTTCAATGCTCAGGACAGAAAGTTTTGATAGACGGTTTTGTCCCATCGTTGTTCGAAGCCTATTTTTTATAATCTTCATTTTTGAAAATAAGCGCTATCCAGTGCAATTTGATGACATCAAAACCAAATACATTCTCAATGCAATTTCAAGGTTTTTTCCATAGTCCTTTTTGTATGAGTCGATCGAAGACACAAATTGAACTTACTCATTACCAAAACTAGGTTCTAAATCATCATTATAAACAAATTTTACGGAATTTTTCATCGGCAATCAGCGTTAAATTTATTTTTATCCTATTGGCCACTTTCGACGGGACGGCGGGGTGCCAGTGCATTTGTAATTTGAAAGATTTTTTTTTTCCGAAGTCCCTATTGTGGAGGCCCTATTGAAATGACTTTCGCGTTTGGCCGTACGGTCATCTCGTCATCTCGAAAACACGGAGCAGAGAGAGAGCGAAACAGCGCGATAGGACCGGTGACGCGGCCAATTCGAGGGTCGACCGTCGGGAGAGGGAGAGAAAATCAATCGTCAGACTTTTCGCTGCCAGCCGATACGGGCTCTGTAACACATCATTGTGCGAAATGTGTTTGTGTGCCGTCGTCGTCGCCCCGTTTTACACTAAAGCGGCCAGGGGTAGGGTCCGGCAGAGGGACGGGACGGATCGACTGTGGTCGTCATACGCAGTCGATTGTGTCGGAGGATTAAGACGGCTTTGGAAACGGCAATATGGATCGGTCTTTCACGACGGACTTGCCATTTGCGCGTGACCTTTGAGCGCGTTGGAGCGGTCTCCGGCTTTCCAGACGGAGAATAAAAAACGTATCGTATTTGTCGTTCCGACCGACCGATGACGTGTGAATGTGGATGTCGATTGTGTGGTCGGCAGCGAAGTGACGGGTGAGAAAAATCAAACCAAGACTAGGGGAGAGGAGGGAGGGGAGAATCCGGGAAAAAACCTAAAAACTCTTTCACCCACCGGCGGCGACTGCGCGTCCAACAACACGCTTTACTCTCCTCCACCCTTGAAGCCTGTCTCTTCCGGCACACGCAGCTCCGGTACGGCATAATCGATAACCGAACACTCGGGTGCGCACACACACACACACACCCACATACATACACACACACACATGCGACACCCACATACAGAACACACACACACACACAAACAAGCACACACACATATATACACACACACAAACAAGCACACACACACACGTACTGACGCTCACACGCAAACACGCACGTCGTTGCGCTGAGATAATAATTTTATGCGTGCTAAAGGCAGCCAGCCGTGGGTCGGTCGACGGCAGAGGCGGTGGCTAAAAACGGATTGAAACTCTTTCCCTCATCGTCCGTCTCACTCTTCCGCTCCACACACACACACACACACACACACACACACACACACATACATCCACACACACACACACACACACACACACACACACACACACACACACACACACACACACACACACACACACACACACACACACACACACACTCACACACACACATATACACACGAGCTTTCGACCGAACTTACGGCCACGCGTTCTCCGTTTCTCCACCCGCCGCGGCACCCGTTTTACGACAAGTTTTATGCCATTCGGCAGATTTTGGCCTTACGCCAACCGATTCTTCTCTTTCTCTCTCTAACCCCATCCCCCTCTCCTATCTACCTCTCTCACTCGGTCTCTAGCTACCGGTCCCTGCCACACTTCCAGTCCGAAGCCACTATACTGCCCCGCCGTGCATGTGCGGTCTGCCTCCACCGTGCGTCTACCTCCACCGCACGTCTACCGCTCCGTCTCGTCCACGTGCTACCTATATCATTATACGCACGCCGCACACTTCGCCGTGGGTCGCGTCGTCTTCGCCGTCGTCGTCGTCGTCGTCATCGTCGTCGTCCTCTCTCATTTCACCCCACTAATTTCACTTTGCCCGAAATTTACCGAACTTTACCAACTATTTACCACCGATAGGTATATAATAATATGTACGCACACGTACGTATATACTCAAGCGAATAATATATATATATATATATATATATATATATGGATTTATGTATAATTTACGCGCGGCACACTCCGAGCACATTATGTACGGTGTTATTATTATTTATAACGATGGAAACCGTCGCGGGTCGAAAATAATAACTTTCGGGTTATGTGTTCTGTAAACTTCCGGAATAGTATAAAACGCTTAAATTAAAACGCTCGTTAATTTTTCTCTCTTCAGTTAACGATTTCTTCGCCCTCCTTCTCCCACCGTTTTTCTGTTCTCGTTTTTTTTTTTTTAATAACACGGAATTTTCCCCTACGATAAAAAATGGTTAATTAAAGTTTTATTAATCATTAAAGATCGTTTCGCTGCAGAATTATCACGGGCGGACAGGGGTGTATTCGCAAATTGGGTAGTTCAAAAAACAGTCGGTTATTCATAAAACGGAACCCTAACTCTGAATTTAAACAATTTTGTGTTGTTGCTACGCTCAATATCCGGTTACGAGAACCTTGCACGGATCGCTCGCGTACGCAATCTTCGCAAACGACTGCCGTTATTTTTATTACGTCGTCGCTAGAGTCATATATATGTGTTTTTGTCTTTATTTGACCGACACAGATCAACGGTTAACAAACCGACGAGTTCAAAACTATTCCAGAAAAACGGCTGTGTTTTCATTTCACAAAACGCCGTGGCGAAACATAAACATCGGACACTAGATGTCAGTGAAAACTTTCAACAAGTTGTAATATTCTTTTTTCGAATTGACATTAACTCGCGGTGGTAATACAGAACTCAACGTATAAAACCAAAGTTTTTATTGCGTCCTCTCACATTATTCACAATGCCTTTAGCACTATAACAAGAACATAGAAACATACAATATACAGGGTCGCCCCTTTTTCACTATTTTTTTCCCCCTTCTTTATCCGGCACGGATAAACTGTCGATATAGACGTACACGACGCGAACGCGCGATCATAATATATACACCGCATGTGTTTGTATCAAAGATATCCGCGAGGTTACACAAAGAACACGGTACGAAAACAACTGCGACACGCGACATTCAACGCACGTCTTGTTTTAATTTCAACGGAAAACCCCGTCGCGCAAAACATGTTTGTTTTCGTACAAAATATTATGTTTTATGCATCACTCGCGCCGCGTGTCGATCGGATTAGTTTTTGTAGTTTTGTTCCACGCACACACCGCTCGTGTATCTCGATCGTATTTTATTTTTTACCGACTTTTTCCCTCTATAAATAAATAAATTTACACATTTACGTACGCGTGTTATACACTCGACGGAGAGTGTAAGTATTCGGTGTACACGCTTGAAACATTTAAATCCGTCGTTTAAATGAAAAGCCGAGGGGCGTCGAGCGTTTTCGTACAAGGACTGATATTATATCGTCTAGGACGTCGATTCGCTTCCGTCGACAGAGTTTCCGAGTTTAATTTTAATCGGATTAATAATATGAGACGGACGCGAGCGGCGCAACACACGGGAAGCGGCAGGAGTGATGAGTAAGTCCTTGAATTTTCGCTCGCGATTCGGCTCTCACCCGTGACCTGCTCTCACGGGTCAGCGTCTCTGACGCGTCTCGACGCGACACGTGCAAACAGGTTTGCTAACGAACTCTTCGGCCGTTATCGTCGACCGACAACCGTAGCGGCAGGCACACGCGTGTGCACGTCACTCGTAGCCCTTTGACCGTGTGTTTTTGTTCTGCTAACGAATAATAATTTGTTATGTAACTACTGTTCGCGTAAATCGTAATGATAAATGAACGTGGGTCGGTGCGGGGCGCAAACAACAGACTTTTTTTCAGAGTCTACGCAAACCCGTACGGACACGTAAAGAACAAAACACGTCACGCTCGCGCACATTGCTGCGATTTCTCGACAAAACTTTGAAGTCGGGATTAACAATTTTTTTTCACGAGTATATTTTTGCGAGCGATTACTATTGTTGTTGTCACTCATAATGTATCGATGTGAATTTCATCTCGGCGGCAATGTGATTTTCACAAGTCGGTACTAACTGTATAGCGTATGTGTGTGTGTGTTCGTACTTGAGTGTCGTACGGTCGTGTCTAAATAATAACAAGACAACTATATTATCGAGTGTTTTTTTTTTAAATAAAAAAACAATTGATTTCTATAATTCAATTTCCAGAACACTTCAAACGACACTTTTAACAGCGTTATGTTTTCCCGTTTTTTTTTTATTTTCGCAATAAACTGTTAATGTTTGTTTCGAAAACTATTTTCGCTTTTGTATTATAATTTCGTTGTCTCGTCCGAATAACGATCACGAATATCCCAATAATACACAGCAACTCGTTATTTTATGTGACTTTATTCCGTACGCGTGATCCGTTGTACTCGTGAAAAACATTCAACGCGAACAAAAACGTGAGGAGGGCCTTAGGCCCCTTAGGACGACACTACGGGAAACGTTTCGTACATCGTACACGAATAATGTCTCACTACAATCAAAACAACTGCCGTAATTCATACGATATCGCGTAAATATTGACGTAACGTTAACAAATTTCGCGCCGGCAATAAAATAATCGTCGCGATTCAACGTTGCCGCAAATATTCGTCTCGCTTCGACACGCCGTGTGAATTTATAATAACAGTTTACGTTTCGCAGTCAAATGTACAATTCGTTTTCGGTCCTAATTTGACGTATATTTCACGATAAAAACGCGGACAAAAGTTTTTTAAGTGCAATTTTCTTACACTGTAAAAGTAGTTTATTTACTTATTCACTAGTGACGGCTCTCTCTATCTCTCTCTCTCTCTCTCTCTCTCTCTCTCTCTCTCTCTCTCTCTCTCTCTCTCTCTCTCTCTCTCTCTCTCTCTCTCTCTCTCTCTCTCTCTCTCTCTCTCTCTCTCTCTCTCTCTCTCTCTCTCTCTTTCTCTTTCTCTTTCTCTCTTTGCGCGTTCATCTCTGTTCATGCAAGTCTAATTTTGTTCCAAAGTATAAATTACCCACACACACCCACACACACAAGCGGGCGCACGCGAAAAAATAACAACTGAAAAAAATAAAATAAATAATTTAAAATTATAAGAATGTTGGTTTTCGTTTTGTTGCAGATGTTAGAGTTTAGTGTTCGGGGCACCGGCGGCGGGCGCGAGACCGAAGAGATGGCACGGTCGGTACACCGGTAGGGCAAAAACGGAGGGGCTGAAGAGCGCCCTGGCCCGGCTTCGGCAGAGGACCTCTGGACAGTCCCATGAGAACCACACAGACACCGCACACCACCATGCTCACGTGAGTAGCTACCTCGACGTTTTGCGTAATCGATACACAGCGAGGTCATGACACGAGCCACCGGTGTCGGTCCGCGCAAAGTTTTCGGAAAACGTGACGACTCAGGGGTGATGTTTTTTCCCCCCTCTCCCCAACCCCGAATTTTAGGAAGCGGTGAGCGCCACGTAAAACTCGCCACCCGTCGCGGGGGGACACGTAGTCGTCGTCGTCGTCGTCGAGATTTATTTCGACGTACGAGAAAGTTTGAATCCTCCGTAAACCGACGAAATTAATTTTAACCCGGTGTGGTTTTTTTTTTTTTCATCTTCTAAGCGCTTTTTAAACGGTTTCAAACGGAAAGCTTTCGAAAAACGCGCAACGCGCGACTCGAACGGGCATAATCCAATCGTGAAACGTTTCGCTCAAACGACGCGGTGGCGGTGGATTCCTCGTCTCGTGTACTCGATGAACAATTTGGCGGTCCTTGTCAAAAATAAACAAATAATTAAATAATGCGACCGTGATTGTAGAGGAGTTTTACTGTACTAACGTCACACGCTGGAGGTTCGTTGAAAAACATGACGTCTGCACTTTTGCGGGTCGCATTCGATCGGTCGGATTTTTTCCGCAATACTTGAAATATCAGTTAGGTTCGTAGCGACGACAAATAAAACGCGTATGCAACTTCATCGATTTCAACCAGGTCGAATCGTAACTGTTTTATTAATACCTACGCATTGTTTGATCTCGAAACGCATTACCGTGGAATTTCCACTAAACAACAACATGAATAATGATTATTCCGATAATTAATCGAATATATAAAATATGGACTCGAGATAAAAAAAAAAAAAAGTTTTTTTAAATATTAATATCAACAAGAGCAGAAAAAATGTTCAACACTAATACAATTGATAAAATAATAATTTATATTCAAACCATTTACTTTCAAGTGTCAAAATGTAATGTATGCTAATATACATAGTATTATGAAACAATAAGTTTATTTGAAAACTACTGATAAATGGTATTATCGATCAAACGCTAAAATTCCATAGTTGTAAGTGGTTAATTAATATTTAGGTGTGCTTTCATACAAATGCTTTGAACTTAAAACACCGCATTACAACTTGTATTAAACCCTCAATTCTTTGTACTAAAATGTTCGTCTGTTCGGAAAATGAAATTATTTTATGGGTGATATGGATCATTTGTATGGATGTATATTTTAAAATTACAACTCAAATTGGAATCTGAAATTTCAAATACGCTTAAATTTAGAAAAATTTTCTCGAAACTAATTCTCCTCCCACTCGTGATATCAATGTGTAGTATCTTGACTTCAACGGAATTCCAATAAAATAAAGTATTTTCACATGTGCTCCACTAATGAAAGTCGTTTCGATTTTTTAATTTTATACAACTATTACTGTGATTCATTAAAGTAAAATCCGTAGATGCAAAATATTTTAAGCAGAAATCAAAAATAAAAACGTGAGTACTGCGAATTGCATTGTGACTTAAATAATAATGAGAACACGCGAGAAAATAATGGTGAAACAATAGCTTTGTTTTTAATTTGTTAATTGCTTGCTGGTAGAAACAAAACGAACTTGTAAACGTCGGTCGTATAGGGCTCGAATCAACTCGCAGTGTTTGTGTCAATAAAACTCGAAAGACATAAATAAATAACAGTGTTGAAAATTATCAATTCGTAGCAATAGTTCATTAAAAACAAACGGTATTTTGAGGAGGGTCATTGTTATCCCGGTAAAGCATCATTCCGTACGTTTTTCAAATGATAATGGACTATGTGTGAAAAGGCGCTAAAAACAACTCGATTCCGTACAATATTCCATGCGACGTTGCCGTTCATTAATTCTATATTATATTATTTGTGAAATTTCTTTATTTTCTTACTTCGATAAATCAAAAAAAAATTTAAAAAAAACATAAATTATAAATTTAAAGTTTGGTACTTTTTACAATTACCCGACAAACATTTTACTGTATTTCAGTGAATCGCGTGTGCATTTTTTTCGTTTATTATTTGATATAAACGTTGTCTGACGTGTTTGTCGGTTAAGAACATTTGATCGTAACGCCCTTTAAATTCCGATCTTATTTTCTCGTGGAATTCTCTCCTCGTGTCTTGCTCAGATATCCTGATATACCCAAATGAAATAGGAATAACGTCCGATCCGGTTGTATTCGAGCGAAAAATCTGACAAAATTGGCAAGAAAATCTCAGTTAAAAACGTACGGTATCGTGGCCCTCGTAATGTGCACGATGCCGCACGCTGATAAAGGCCGCACGGAATTGTATTGTACACGGTAATCCAAGCGTACAAAACTGAGGAAAGGGTGCGAGCAAATTGATTTCGACAAAACTTTTAAGTGTTGTCAGAAAATCTAGACGACAATAATCGTAAATTAATTAAATGCAACTGTTATGAAAATCTCAAACGCCGTTTGCGTAAACGAAACGCAATTAATGAATGGACGATGAAATCGTCGTCGTTCGGATCGAAATCATATCATAGATGATATTGGATATCATACGATCTAACGACTTGAGTAATTTTCCGTATCATTCATTACTGTTGGTAGGCTACTTTTGATTCGTTTTCTATTTTGATGCTACGACATATTAATGAATATATATTTTGAAAATCGAGAATATAGTATAGATTAATAATTATGTCGTTTCGTATGAAACTCAAACATTATGTTATTCGCACAATTCATTTAATACTACCAGTCCTATTTCGCACCCAATTTGGAGACATCGTAATAGGCGTATACCGAACTGATAAAACCTTCGCTAACGAGATCTTCGGGTTTCTTTAACGAAATTCCATTCTACTATTTCCACAAAAACGACATCATTACTACTAACTATCGTTTTTTCTTTCATTATATCATTTTTTTTTTTTTTACGTTTTATTTTACCATAGGTGCAAATCCTATACAATTATAGAAAAATATCGATCATTAGCTAGGTACCGAAATCGTGTGGATCGGTAAGGGAAGGTGCGACAATAGGTACCTGTTTCTATGAAAAATATACTTCAAACAGAGCAAACACTAATAATAATAATAATAATAATAATAACAATGAAAACGCTACGTCAAGAGGAAAACAGTAATTAAAAAACTTTCGGTAATTATACGCAGTTTGAAACTAAACAGAAAAGAATCGTTTTCATTATTGTTAGTCATCTCTGAGATCTCGACCTTATTATTGTAACTAAGAAGAATAATTATACATTAATGCTTATAAAAGGGTTTTTTTTTTTAAATTTATTTATTGCGAAAAAGAAAACAATTATTCGGTGCCCGTAAAAATGTATACTCTAATTTAAATAGCACTTTTAATATGGAGAGAGCACAGTGCAATAACGTCGCTGTTTCTCAAAGGCGAGAATTCCGTCGTAAACCGGACTCGTTTGATTCGAGTTTCAAAAATAATATTATTTACTCGTCTTGCCGATACACGTTGATCTTTTTCCCCTCCAAAAAAGTATAATCCAGCGAATATATAATATTATGTTGATTTGCGCATGCTCATTAGCGACAATCGGTGTTAATAAAATAAATGCAGCCGTGCGAATTGTACAGTTATTATAATTAATCTTCCGAAACCGATCGTCACTATTTCTCATAATATTATTATTCGCCGGCTGCGTCGACGACGAAACGACCGAAAACATAAAGTAATACGTTTGACAAATTCGGAACGCTTCTACGTTTTACATGTGTATGTTTACGGACCGAAATGAATAATTAAATGCGATTTTAACTGCTGGGATATGCATTACCTCGCAAATATAAAAGGGAATAATTAGCACTGGCATGTCATTGCGTTAAAATATTTTCAATTAAAATAAATCATTCACACCATCAGCGTCGCGTCTAAAATTATTTCGTTCCCATAAAACCTCTGATTGCATAATAAATACACCTAAATTAGTAAACATACGAGGTCCTCCCGATGTCATGTGTCAGAATTTATTTGGACCGCACAAATCACTGAAATATTTATTGTCGGAACTATTTAGCTTACAGTTAAAAAAAAACAAATATGTATAAATTGTTTTTAGACTATTTGAGTTCAAAAATTAAAATTTTAAATGTTGTTTCGCCATTTAAAAAAAATCAAAACAGCCGTTTCGTAAACCAGATTTGTAGAAAAATCATAGTACACAATTTCTTGTTAAAGTTGGCTCATTGATTTAATTTGATTTTTTTAACTTTTTGAAAATTCTAATTGAATTATTACAATTGTTGTACGTTCAGTCAAGTTTAAGTCCGTGATTTCCATTAATCTTTCCATGATCGATAATGATAAATATTGAATATTATTACCTAATTATAATAGGATAACAGCTTCGTGCGAAAACAAAAATCTTTTTTAAATTTATTGTTGTATTCAATAATTATTGGTGATAAAATTATGTGAAACGCAATATTATTGTCAGCTGTTTTACTTAAAAACTTAAAAAATCTTAATTTAATTAATGAATTACCCTTTATTAGGGATTTAAGCACTATCATTTTTCTAAAAACACATTTCACAAAATAAGTAGCTATTTTGAATTTTTTACCAAATGGTCAAACACAATTAATTTTTTTTTAATTTAAGTTCTAAAAATAAAACATTATATTTATGCATATTTGACTGCATGGCTCAAGTATTTATTTAAAAATAATAAGTTAAAAATAATAAATGGAAAATAAGTTATTACATTTTTAAAATAGATCGGACTCACCCAGTGTACATGTTCTCATTTGGAAAAACAGTTTTAAAATGAATACAGTTTAAACATTATAATACAATCTATACTGTTATTTTATACCAATACCTCAAATGTTAATAATAACTGAAAAGTTTACTAACAAATCAGCACTAAAAGTTGTAGTAAAAGTTTAATCCATTTTGAGTAGAATCAATAAGTGTACGTAGTGAAATAATTATTATACCAATGTTTCTCAAACATTTTGGTTACAGTAATTTTTCTCACACCCTTAGATTTATACTTAATGCTTTTGCGAATTTAAATGCTTACCACATTGTAAGCACACATGTATTAACAACAGGTTTATTGCACTTATTTAAATATCTTATAAATTAGGGTTCTAAAATTTCATGAAATTTATTTTCTTGAAATATTTCATGAAAAATTCATGAAATATTTCATTTACACGAAAAATAAAAATTTTCCCAAAATAAATTAAAAAAAGGGTTATTTTCCAATTAATACATATTAGAGCTATTCAGCTATATTATGTAATAAAGATGAGAAAACACGTTTTAATTAGGTAGTATATCTATTCTATTCTATGAAAACATTGAAAACATAAATAATTTTTTAGCACAAAGTGCCCAATGCCTATGTTTTTTATGTTACTTTTAGTTCTATAGTGTTTAATTTTTTACTAAATGTATAATGTATAAATAAAGGTGATACCTAAATATAGTCTGAACCAAATTATATACACATATACGGTTATACTTATACATAAAACATACTTACTATTCATTTTTAACCCTTGAATTTGTGAATGTTATCTATGCATTTATTTTTTACAAAACAATATTATTTATCTATTACAGATTTTACTTTTTTTTTCTCAAAATTATTTATGAAATGATATTATCTCTAAATAAGTACAAAAAATGCAATATTAGACAGGTATCTCATTTGTAACTAGACACTTAAGATTTATTTTGCAAATTACAATTTACAACACAAGACAAGAAAAAATAAATAAATAATCATTACGAAATAACGAACTATTATCAAGTAAATAAAATTCTTCTAGCTCAAAAAATCATTAATAGTTACAACCACGGTCTTAGAAGATATCTTGTAAGACCGTGGTTATAACCTAAAATTTATAAAACTCAATATGTTTTATTATTTGTTATCTGGTATAAAACATGGAGCCTTCACAATACGCCGTGTCGCATAGATTTTTATAAATTCAGTGCGTAGGTAACAAAATAATTATTAGTTTATATTATGGTCAAACTGTAAGTCTATAATCAAAGAATGATAGAATCTGATTTATAACATATCACCACAGATATATAAAACAACTAGATAGCCGACTCAACGAATAAAATTGAAGTCTAGAATCCATATGCGAACAGGGCAAAATATGATTGATTAATCCATGACATTTTATATTATTCCATGAAACATAATTTTTCTGTGATTGAAACCACAGATATATAAAAATATTGTTTTATATATCTGTTATCTTTCTATATGGATTCGGATTCAAACACAATTTTTCGATTATAATTTATAAACTATAAACTATAAAGTGCAATTCAAGTAATTCAACATCATGGTGGTTTCTTTTTCTGTGTCTGGTTATGTCAAAAGGAGACTGAAAGGAAGCAAAGTTCATTTTTTTTCGTAAGTTATACATTGTTATATTTTTGATGTTTTTTTTGTTAAAAATTACATTTCATAATTTCATTGAAATATTTCAAGATGAGTGAAATTTTCAATTTTGAAATATTTCAAATTAAGAACCCTACTTATAATTATTTAATAATTATTGTTTTACTTTAAAAACGCTAAATTTTATGTATGCTATGTGGATTATTCGTATTGTTATATTATTATGTAAATTACAAACTATGTTCACACAGAGATATCGTGTTGCTGTTTATTTGAAATTATGTCACCACATTAGGTTCATTCGACTAGTTGGCTGGATTTAATCTTATCGCTTGGAAAACTTCCAATCGATTTCTTGTTTTTTTTTTTTCCTTATTATTATTATTTATTTATTTAAGTAGTCAAATCCATTTTCACACAACTAAGGAAAAACTATGTGTCGTGAAATAAAATAAAATTCGATTACGAATTTCAATGTCATCCCACTGAAATAAAAATAGAAGCTGTCACATTTTTCCACGAACAGAATAATGACTATCAGTATTGATTTGTTCATTTATGTTATGTTACACAATACTTTGTTAAAGAAAACGTCTTAAAAACGTTTATATACATACATAAATACAGGTACCTATATCAAAAATATATTTTAACACAATTAAATTAATTTTAATTAAAACTTGATTTTTTATATCTGACATAAATGTAGAATAATACTGATATTATGTTGTTAACGTTGTTGACACAGTCCATTGGTGGTTATATGTGTCATCAATGCGGATAGGTCACGCATAAATTTAAGAGTGCGTAATTACCTCCCCAACTTCACCACGGTTACAATATTTTATTTACAATTCCAAGTTTAATTATTTATGAAATCGATTTTTGGTGAAAATATAATTTGTTTTTATCATTATTATTATTTCAAGAAGTCTGGAAAAAGTGATATAATGCATAAAACATTTTTTTTTTTTTTTTTTAAATATTTAATATCATTAAAATACGATTAGATAATCACCGTCTGAAATGTCAAGTCTTAATTAATGTAATTGTCTAATTCGAAATTCGTACAAAGTTTCAAAATACCGTTCTAAAATCTAATTAAAAAGTTCTGTTTTTATAATAATATGGAATAATAATACCTTTGATCCGTAATATTTTATCATTAATTTATCAATAATTCACAATAATTCTCAATTGCTTTGTTAAAAACGTTGAATTCCAGTGAATCAACGAAATACAGCCTGATCTTAATTTAAATTTAGAAAAAAAAACGAGTCAAGATCAATCGACATTTACAACGTGTTCAATGTGCTCGGTCTTTACAAATCGTAATTATTTTATAGCTTAACTCGTGTTTGATAAACACAAACGAGAAACATATTTAAATGTTAGAGCACGAGAACAAAACGAAATTTCTGAGAACACCGATGATTTTTTTTTTGTTTTTTTATTTGGACTTAAAGGTTTTACATAGAAATACCGTCGTAGTTTTTTGCTTCAATAAATATTCCGCACTGGTCTCATACAACAAATATTCTTTTGCGTACATGGCTTTTCCTCTTTGGAACAATGCAAACAAATTCGTGTTTACGTTTGGGCAAACATACTGCAAAATCGAAAAGGTACGTAATTAGGTTCGCGGTTACGGAAAGAGTAAACAGAAATACGAGCATATATACATATATATATAAAAAAAAAAAAAAAAAAAAAAAAACGTAATATTGCGCGTCCATTTTAAAACGTTTATTCAAAATTCGCAAAAGCACTCGGATCGTATATTATATATTACAAGGAGTGTTAATAACAACAACAATTTTTTTTTCTAAATAAACTGTAAAAAAAAAAAAAACGAGAAAAAAAAACAAAAAACATACGTTCAAACGTTGTGTTGTTATTCGTTTACGTCCCGCAGAAGATTGTCGGGACAGGCAAAGAACCGTTTATCGACGGGTTCTATAAATTTTAAATTTGTAAAAATGTACTGCGGTACGGTTCGGAAAGAAAGAAAAAACGCAAATAAACGCGAAATCGATATCGTTTGAGAATAAGCTTGTCGGATCCGATACCTGACCCGTGTGCTCAAACACCTCCACGACTTGACAGTGTTCACGGAACATCATCGTTCGTCGTACTGCGCACGCCGTCGACGAATACGACGCGAGCTGGTGCGCGTTCAAAAAAATACCACACCGGGTTCGTATGATCGGTATCCCGATCGATCCGACCCGAGTTGGTTTTCACGTTTTTATTTTCTCTCTTCCGACGCCGCCGTTACCGACCATCCGAACGTGTATTTCGTTCGATGGGCCGTCGATGTTCCCGAGGAAAGCGCGTGAAATAATGTTTGCGCGTTCGTTTGTTTCACGGCACGTTTCCCGCGGACAAACACGGAAACGTATTACGATTATTATTATTATTTATTTTTTTTTTTTTAATATTAAAAATATCGATTCGACGTTTTTTCTTCTTGTCATCGTCGTCGTTATTGTTCAGCAGCGTGCGGCGGCGGCGTACTCGCGAAATTACGCACGCAGTAAAGCGAACGGAGGGAGAGCGAAAAACTAAAAAAAAAAAAATAAAAATAAAAATGAAAAGGTAAAAAAGATCGCGAAAAAATTAAAAAAAAAAACGGCACCGTCGGTCGTTACATAAACGTTTATAACATTATGTGGTTGCCAAACTGCACCGGACCCCGCGGGTACACGGGGGCGCCCGCACACACAGGATCGACACCGTATTGCGAATATCAATTTAATCGCTTCGACCCAGCGCCGGCACCGCCCCCGAAGGTGTGCACTATTATACCCCGTCCGTTATTTATTACGACGGCCGTTTGACGACTCGCCGCGGAGGGTATTATGCGAAAATCGCGAACCGACGACGGCGGCGATCGTAGCCGACGAGGAAAACGAAAACGCGTCTCGAAGTTATAGTTTTGCCGTTTTCTCCGTAGCTGTGTGTTCGTGTTCCATCGTTTTTCGATCGTCGTCGCTTTTGATCGGACACCAATCGAACGGAAAACGGGGGGGGGGGGGGAGGAAACGACAAAACGCACGACTTTTAACGTTCTAACCAGGGCAGTAGAAAAGGCAGGTGGGCGAGCGGCGCCAATGCCCCGGGCGCAATTTGGGGAGGGCGCAAAAATTGAAAATTTTGAATTTTATGATGAACGTGTTTTGTATTGTGGAAAAAAAAACCTAGACGTCATTTGATTTTATGTTCATTCAAGAATGAACTACAACGGTCGAAAATAATATCAGATAACACTAGTTTCCCATATGACAAATAGTAGTTGGTCGGTGAAATCTACTCGTATATTATAAGTAGGGCTCGGATGTTGTAGGAGTTTCATATTTTTCTATATGCTCTTAATTTTTAGCAGACTAAGCTATAAATTCGAGCTAAACAATGGTGAGTTCAAAAACGAAAAACAGAAAATGCATATTTTGTCAATTTTAGGAAAATAGTGCATATTTAAATTATTTCATGCGCATATTGTGCATATTTAATATTTTTCAAAAAAAATTGATTTTTTTTCTTCCTCGACCTATTTTAAGTTTAATATCAAATATAAAACTCAATACCATTTAACATAGGTATTGTCGTTGTAAAAGTTAGGAGGTACAATCTTATCGACAATAAGTTATCGTTTAATCTATTAACTGTTCCGTTAGTCAAGTTGTTATATCCGAGTATTTATTTCATATTTAACTTTACAAATACTGAAAATATTTTTAAAATTATTTTTCAATCCAAAAAGAAGTCAAAACGACCACCAAAATATGAAAATAAAAACTTAATTAAAAAATAAAATTTTTTTTTGTACATATTTATAATTTTTTTTTTCCATATTTAATAAAATTTTAAGCATATTTTACATTTTTCGATGCATATTTTCCTCTTTTTAGCTCCTATAGCACCCGAGCCCTAACTATAAGTGTAGAAATAATTCTATTATAGTTTCATTCACCCGTATTATACGCGAATACATTTGATTGGTACACGATGTATGTATATATTTTAATATATTTATATAATATATGATGCGGTTTCGCAGTCTAAAAGTGTGATTCTGTTGCATACTTTATATGAAGAAACGTGTACATTCTTAAAATATTATTTTTAAATACATAATATGTAGATACCTATGTAATATGTTGAGATTAAATTAAAGATGTTGTGTATTACGAATATAGATTCAATTGTATTTCACATTAAAATGATTATTCCAAACGTAAACATAGAGTACGAGTAATACGACATTAGCTCATTGTTCTCTACTGAAAAATAAAATAGTATGTTTATTGCATTTAATTCGTGTTTCATCGTCGGATTTCTCGAGACATCCGGTAAGTTTTTACTAACAAGTGACAGAAATAACAGTTGGTGAATAGGCGAGAATAAGACTTAGGGCCTTTCACCCTTTCAAATACTTATAACGTTAAAATCTTTCAACTTTGAGCTTTTTTAATAATTTACAGATCATAAGGGCGCATTTTGAAGCTTCACCCCGCGCAAAATATTTGTTCGCTACGGGACTGGACGTGACTGTATACTATACGATGCGTGCGGATCATGTGTGTGTGTGTGTGTGTGTGTGTGTGTGTGTGTGTGTGTGTGTGTGTGTGTGTGTGTGTGTGTGTGTGTGTGTGTGTGTGTGTGTGTGTGTGTGTGTGTGTGTGTGTGTGTGTGTGTGTGTGTGTGTTTAAAAACACCGGTGTAAGATTATTGTCGTTGAAAATATGCATCGCTCGACGGGTGTGACGTTTCAAATTCGACCGGACCGTTTAGGAGACTCGTAATGTCGTCGACGGGGTCGTGGGGAGAGGAGGTCAGACCGTTTCGGGAAATACACCCCGGACGAGGCTGGGCGGGGGGAGGGTCTTTAATACGTCTCCACTCGAGTAGGGATAATATAATGTATCACCGGGCACGGTCGACCGTATAACGACGCCTCGGAAACGTCCGAGTGTTCGTGCCGGAAGCACTTGTTGTTGAACACCGGGCGGCCGCGAGACGTTATTAAATTTGTCCGCCGCCGGACGGAGATCCGGCAATAACACGGATGCCGACGGGCGGCCGCGGGACACCCGACACTCGACGACGGTGTGACCGGCCGGAAGCGTGTTCGAGCGGTGGTCGACCGCGCGCCCGCCCACGACGGGTGTACCTTCGTTTATCGACGCCGGACGACAAACTCGGGTTGATGACGATAGACCACGATGCTGATGATGATGATAAAAATAGTGGCTGGTGATCCAGAGTAGTGATGGGCTGTGGGTAAATACCCAACGGGTAAGAAATATATTTTGGGTAAATACCAGAGTATTTAGCCACGTCGTTTTTTCCTTTGAAAAATTGGGTATTTTTTTTTTTAATATTGCTATACTGTTTTATCTTAAATTGTGGTTGTAACCAAGGTGGACATATCTCCACCTTGGTTGTAAAATAAATATTAAAGTATATTAAAAATATCACATGACTACAATACACACACGGTAGAAAATAGAAATGTAGAATATAGATTACCGATTTTTTAATGCAATTTTATAGGCGTCTCTAATGTGAGACTTCCTATTATGCAATCACTCACCCCCAAATGTTTATCTTCATACTTCATACTTATTATGCAAACTATGTATACATGTAGGTCTTAATATTTCAATATAAAGAGAAAAATATTTATCGAAAAGAAAAAATGTAATTTTAATTTTCCAATATTTTAATTTTCAACGTTACTTAACAACATTATAAGGAAAAATCTAAACAGCTATTATGTAAATCAGCCTTATTAGACGAATTTTGGCGTTTCTAAGAAAGATTCCTACGTTAATTTTTTCGACTTTTAAACGTTTATGAAAATATTAATCATATCGTCTATCAATAATCTCCAATCCGATATATAACATGGGAAAATAAATCGATATTACTAATTTCATCTTAATTATTGAACATACCGTTTAATTAAATGCACCGTTTCAAAAATTTTGAAAAATCATAATTATTAGTTGATTGCGGTACACCTATCAGATGTTTTATTTCCAAATTTTTCCTGAAAATACGGTTCATAAAATTAACATTTTGGTTTTCTTTTCGAACAGGAGACACAATTCTAAACTTTTAACACCGGGTCCCGGAAAAATAAAAAATAATACGAATCTTTTATTACGTTATTATTTTTAGCGCAGTACTAAATCATTGATTAAAAACAAAAAAAAAAAAATTTAAAAAATTGATTAAAATAATGGACAGAACAAAAGATATGTCGCAATCGTCAAATCACCCTGATACACCCTGTATACGAACACGGGGCGACGAGCGAGTACATACGCACACGCATGAGTGCATCGACATTCCAACTTTGACACGAATACGGACGACGACGACGCGAAAAATATTTTTGTTACTGCTGCAACATTGTGCGCGCGAACCGTGCAAATACATATTGTGTGTTACGATAGAATACACACACACACACACTCGGTCGAGACGTTCGGTCCCACGTGAAAGCGCACGGAAAGGAGACGGTCTCGGGTAAAACTCGGGTAGTATGCGATACGATAAATACAACACTTATAAAATGTATATAGAATTTATTTTCGTACGCGCGAGGGTGGAGTAAGGGATGTGGGGGTATGAGGTGAAGTCGCCGGAGAGCAGGGAGCAAAAATCATTTTTACTCGTACGCGATCGAATTCGATCCAAATCACCGTGCGAAGTTTTCTGTGATGTTTCAATCATTTTCGGAATTCCAATTTCAAACTCCACTCGCTCTTGAAAAAACAAGTGACTCGTTATGTTTAAACACAACGGTGTTTAACGAAGTGAGTTTTAAATCGATTTCACGTTACTGTTTTGTTCAATTGTTGAACAAATTAATCGTTACGATTTATGTTTAAAAACATTTAAAAAGAATTTCAAAATGATCAACTACTCGCAGTGATTTGTATGTGTATTGGTTGTTATATTGTATTTTTTTATTTATTTGCTATTTGCATTAATTATCAATTTCGTATAATTATATAGGTGCTTTATTGTATTCGCATTAGTACACACACACACACACACACACACACACACACACACACACACACACACACACACACACACAAATAGAAGTAAATATCAAAATATGTTACATTGTTTCAATACAAAGTCTACTGAAAAACAAATATGTTCAACTCGAGTTTTTATCAAATAAAAACAAAACAAATAATTGCTTCGAACAAATATTGAATACTTGAATAAAATATAATTTAAAACTATCTGCGAAATAAAACGCATGATAGGAAATAAACGAACAACCAGAAAACACGTAATAAAATACGATAAAAATATAGCCTGGAGTATAATAATATACTTAGTTGATGTTTACGGCCAGCATCGTTTTCAAAAGTCATCATTAAAATAATTGCGACTTTTCGTAAATAAACGTAGTCTTTGTACTACCTTATAATGAAATCGGTCTTCAATACAACCAATCCTACAGTATTCTAGGTCGCATTTGTATTTTTTTTTTTTTTTCATGATATATTTTCAATTTATTTAATGTATATTATAAAAAAGTTCACAATCAAGTAATTGTTTTTTGCTATTCATATTCGACTAGAATATTTACGCGATATTAATAGGCATTTTATGTACGCGTTAATCGTTAATCACAAATATTTTTTCAACTATAAAAGTGTAATCAAATACATATTTTTTGGTTGACAAATATTTTTTAAACGCCTCATTTGTTTCGCCTTTTAAACTCCCGTCGGGAATTGAAATTCAAGATCAATAATCATTCCTTTAAACCCTCGCGTGAATTTGTACTCTCTCGATTTTATCTTTAAAAAAACACATGTTACTATTTCGGTTTCCTCGAGTTAAAAGTTCAAATATAAAATCGAATTTTCCATAAAACCCGCGTGCAAGTCGAACATTTTTCTTTTGGCGCTACAAGTTTCCACTGCGTTGTTTTTTCACGGTATACGATTTCCATTCATTCACTCTGCCCGTCCGCTCGGCACTCGGCGACTTGCGTTCACGTTGTTTTTCTTCGAAACCGAAATGAAACGTGCTCCGGTGTTCTGTTAGCGTTATATTATTTTCTAGCAATTTCCATCACGCGGAATGGCTCTCGAAACGTGTCAAGGATATTGTACATAATGATATTACATCGAGTCGAGAACATATAACCACACAACAATGGCAATGCCACGCATCGTACGTTTTCCCTCCCCGCGCGGTTATTATACGTTACAAAAATAATGTCTGAAAACCCGAATACGTTTGCAGCACTACGTCATTCAGTGTAATAACAATAATAATAATAATAATAATAATAATAATAATAATAATATGTCATACATTTCCAGTGACAAATCAAAACCATATTAAGTACACTATGTACACGGAGTAATTAGTAAAACGATTGAGACCATACACACACACACACATATGTAAATTTTTAAAAAATCACGAGCTTTTAACTGAATTGTTTTAATTTAAAACACCCTTTATAAAAATAAGCGTGATAGATACGTAACAGAAACGTATCCGTATGATAATGCATTAAATCTAAACCAAGAGTAGACGATTTGAATGTAGATGCAATAAACCGAATGTATAATATAACCGAAATCGAAGAACGAAATCAACTGACGTTTCATATTAAGTACTAAGCACGATAATAATTACGTAGAAAAATCAAACCGGCGCGGCGGCGCGTAATCGATGTATCCGAAAAATATTACACAATATCAGAGATAGTCAAACTATTAGAATAATCAAGTCACTCTCTTCGAGGCAGAATCCATACGTACATTGTATTTGACATCGTTCACACGTACATTGTATTTGACGTGGTTGAGTTGAAGTTCCATTTTTTCATAGTTCTTTGGACAAAGCATTTTGCGTTGAATCTACGACTTTTGTCAAACACGACGGCCCGCAAATTATTAATACGATATTATTTATGTCGTGTCTGACTTTAATGAATGATTGTGTTGATAACGTTTGTTTCGAGTATAGTTCTCTCGTCGTGCCGACGACGACGGTAGGTGTATCACACATCACGTACGTGTCATTGTCTTTCAATGTAATATTATGATTTCGTACATAATACACACGTACCAATATGACATTAGTGTGCTCGAGCATTCGCCAACGCGCCAATGTAAATCGCATTTAATTGATGTTTCATATTTCGCGTGCTCGAAAACACGCACGCACAGCTCTGCAGTGACGCGCAAAGGTGTAGTCTGAATTATTTCATTGTTGGCAAACACGAGAATCCGGCGGATTCCTCTGAAACGGGCCCGAGAACACATTGGCGTGTGAGTGTGTGTGTGTGTGTGTGTGTGTGTGTGTGTGTGTGTGTGTGTGTGTGTGTGTGTGTGTGTGTGTGTGTGTGTGTGTGTGTATTCAGAGTAGTAGTATTCGGATAAGGACTAGCAATTAAAACGTGTTTACACGCGGAAAAGATCGCAGCTGTTGGCGATATTTCATCGCTTTGAAAAACAACGGAACGGGTAAAGGTGCCGGGACACGACGGCGGCGGCGGCGCACCGTGGTCGGGGTGACTAATGAGGCTTTTCGGGAACCCCTCCGACCTCTCCTCCGGTAAGCGTGGGAGGCGATCGCCGAACGCGATTCGGCCTGATTTAAAACCCGTCAGTTTTCCGTTCTTTCTTCCACACACCACCACCACGTCACTTCTCCCGGGCCACTTTCACGGCTTCTTTCTCTTTCACAATTTTTTTTTTTTACGTTGTTTTAACGGCGTTTTTTTTTGCGCCCTTTTGTTCGCCTACGACCGAATTCCGTGACGAGGCCGAGGAACGATGGTGAGAGGAGGGGTAATGCGGTGCGTAAAACGGTGTCTGGCCCACCCTCGTCGTCACCGCGGACGATATTACGGACCATCCGTCGCACCGCACCGGCTCGGCAGCGACGGCAGCATAGCCCGTCGTCCACGCGAGACTGTCCCAGTCGTCGTAACCGCGTGACCGAGACACTGTGGCGCGCCGACGGCGATCGATCCGTTCCGCGTTAAATCTTTGACATACCTGTGCGTGTGTACCTATATATCGTATTTTTAAGGATTCAGCTCTCCGTCGTCGGCGTCACGTCATCTCCGAGATACCGGGAGCGCGACCAGTTCCGTTCGGAGATTTCCAGACGATTTTTCACAGAATATTATTTTGCGCTTTACCCCCCGCGTCTCGTTCTTCTGACGCCCTCCTCTCCCAAAAAAACCGTGCTGCGTTCCCCGGTCGCGTACCTCCCCCCGGAGACGGGGAGGAAAGGGACGGTCAATTACCGAAAGGTTAAAAACCGTTTCGGCGCAAAGAAGTTTTGACGTCCGTCAGGCTCGCGTGACGATTTTGTTTCTATTTTCTTGTGTTCGCGTCGCACTTTAAATTATATAACGTTAACGTTACCGTCCGAGTGATTCGTCGTCAAGTCACGGCGTGAAACTTCAAAATACCCATTCGTCCCTGATAACAAATCGCGTTGAAGTCAGCACGTGCTCGGAGAAACACGCGAGTTTACGCTCGATACCGACTGTTTTCGTGAACCAATTACGCGCTCGAACATTATCGACGATTGCGATTTTAATTTAATATCAGCTGTATGCTCGCGTTCAACATTCTACTTAGTGTAGAATTACGTCAGCGCACGTATCACGAAAATGACGCAATAGGTTGAATAATGTTTTGAATGAGTACTCGTTGTGAGAGAAATAAAAAAAGCTCACGGGTTCTATTCAAATTAACGTTCATACGTACATATATATATATATATATGTATGAATAAAAAAAATAATAATAATAATTTTTATTCACCGTGTTCAATATACATAATGTGAATGGAACGAGATTTTTATTTTTTGTTTTTTTTTTTTATTTTCGTAAATAGTGAGTTTAATGAAGCATACAATTTATTTTTAAATTAAAAAAAAAAAAAAAGATTATTTTACGAGGCGTACACTCGTTCCCTCTCGCGTTGTCGGAAATGTTGATGAAATCAAATATTATTATCATTTTACCCACACATTTATAAATAAATAGGATGCAAATTGTTTGCGATCAACATAAACATTAATTCGGACCTTGATTAATTTTTAGTGAAATTTATACGCACGTAATCCAATCGGTTTCTTTTTTCCTTACTGTTATTATTATTATTAATAGGAATTCATTAAGAATTCAATAGTGTTCAATCACGGGCCGGCGCAGCGGGGAGGGTTTACATTACGCCAATCTGAAGTGCTCGGAAAGATTCGAAATTATCCACTGCGGATTGAATTTATTTAATTAAAAAAAAAAAAAAATCCTACGTTTCTAATTGAATGGATCTAAATTTAATTTAGCCAGTGATGTTTAACAGGCCATCGCGGCACTTAATGTCGCTGGGCGAATGCCAGATATTTGACCGTCGGTGTAATTATTATTCCGCCGGAAACCGTCAAACAGCAAACAACAACTACAACAACAATAATAATAATAATATTAATAATAATAATAATCAGATAAAAACGAATTCTGCGTCGACGCCAGGGGATTGATGAAAATCGCGAGCAATATTTTTAAACGAAATAAAAGCAATGGCGATAAATTCGGATTGCTTTTGGCAGTCGTTTACAACTACCGCGGACGACTGCAATAATTATAATATTATTATCTCGGATTTCGAGTGGCGATTCCAGTTGGCTCCGGTTTTTATTCTCGAACCGTCGAAAATCGCGCGGGTCCCGACTGATATTAATTTATCGCGTACGACGAATGTTGCGATAAAAAAAAAAACAAAAAACAAAAAACAAAAAAACGAAAAACCCCACCGAACTTAGTCCTGGTTTTGCGCTCGCGATACGTTCCGTACGTCGAAATGACGGGGGTGAAAACGCGGCTCGGCGAATTTTCGTACGTCGATTCGCCGTGCCGGTCGATCGTGAACCGTGTTCCCGGTGGCCGGGCCGGGTAACATATTTTATTGGCCGACTAGATCAATAATTAGGGTCGGGAACTTTTCTTCCCGAAATCGCTGCGCCGGATCGATTTGAAACCACGCGCAGGTAGTTTTGTTTCAAACCCATTGCTTTGATGTGATTACTGATTTAATTAAATGACATTGAGTTAGTGAAAGATTGTTAACTGTTAAAACTTTGTGCCGTTCACGAAACCGCTGTGGAACGCTCGAAATGATATCGACGTGGGTCGGTACGTTTTTATTTATTTTCGTACGACCACGACGATTAATATTAGTCGACGACGTTGTATCGTACAAAGTTGTTGAAATTAAAAACAAAAAATTGATGTCCAATATTGCTCTCTCTCTCTCTCTCTCTCTCTCTCTCTCTCTTTATTTTTCTTTTTCTTTTCGTGTTATTAAACGTCAATATTATTATACGTTTTATAACATCGTTAATTATTTCTATAAAACTTTCCGATTCCGGTGGTTACTGTCCTACCGGGGAAAAAAACAACTTTTGAAGTCATCAAAGTTTTCTGAACAATTCAAGTCACATATAATTAGTGATTGTTCAATATAAGTTGACCGATTGACTAAAGATCAGACGCCTGGCCATTTTTTTTCTTTTTTCTATTATCGTGAACTGGAACAATAAGACGTACACTGGTTCACGTGACAAGACGGATAAATAATAAATAACGCGTCTCAAACACTCGGTGAAGTGTACTCACCCGTCAGATGGGTTCGAAAACATTACCTCGAACAATAGTAGGACGACACTGTTTTTGTCAAAAACGTTTTGCCGTAATCGTCGTCGATGTTCACAAACACTTTGGGAATCGTACGTTTTTCGGTGAGGTCACTATCTCGTGAAATGTAACGGCTGCGTTTCGATTCGATATAACCAACAACGCATTTGCCGAATCGCGTACAATCATCGGTCGATGTTTTATCCAACCGTTGCGTAACACGTAGTATAATATTTACTACGATATGGCAGTTTAATATTTTCAAACCGTCTACGTATACTGAGATTATTATATTTCTGACTTATGTCCCGACATCGAGGCAATCCGTCAGTGTGTATTTTCTGTACGTGAAATGCTTTCTTTGTACGAACCACAACTTTTCATTGTGAAATTGATTTCAATATGCATGAACATTTGAAGGAACAAAACGTTTTGTAAGACATCCGACTTACTGTTTAAACAACTATATTCGTAGGTATTTGAAAAAAAAAACATTTGTGAGCCGAATACTTTGGTTTCACAAACACAAAGTTTAAAAGTTATTTCGAGCAACGATTTGAAAACTGATATAAATACAGACTTATTGTGTTCAATTTTCGTTACACGATTGAAATAATTTTTATAATATCGTGCGAAACGTAAAAAACATTTTCACTACAGCCTTATAATATTGTATATTTACGTCATACGGGTAAATAAACATATCGACGGCACTATCATAAAGAGCATAAGTGACATTTTCAAAATTATTCAGATCAAAAAAAAAAAAAAAACAATTTTTTACCATTATCGTAACATATCATTGAATATTTTTGATTTAAAAGAAATATGTCATCAATAGGGCTCGTATTTATATGAAAATACATATTTTTACGGCGACTTGATAAATTAATTTAGGTTAGTGATAAATTCGTTTCAAACGATTTCCAATGTAATGAACTATATTTTATTTTACATATTTTTACATATTTTTACATATTTCTTAATAATTCCATTTTTTCCTAAATATTTCGACGATTTGTTCATTCACCATTTATTAATAATTATATACGATTGTATTTTTCAATACAGATAATTTCCAATGTTTCTAAAATTACGTAAACAAAATAATACTAATTATTGAACTAATCGACCGTAATCTACGGTCGATATTACGTTATGTTCGATATTAAAAAAAACAAATTATTTATACATCTGTTAATTTTGAATTTTTAGAGAATACAATAAAACAACTAGAAACAAGTGATATGACTTCGATTCAAAGTTTAGGACTTATAGAAGAAGGTGAACAATGCATAGAACAAGTAAAAGGACCCTTGGGAGTTACAGTAAAAGGAAAAATTCAGTGCATCACATAAAAATCTTGGTTTAGGCTGCCTAAAATTAACTAGAGATATACATTGCGAAATTAATGGGGTAATATTGCAGGCTGAACACACTCCTTTGGACATTGCAAATATGACATTTGCACTTATTACCTCGGTGGAAGTCGAGCACAAATCGGTGTTACGACCAAACCGTAGATCATTTAACTTTGAAAATTTGAACATATATATGGTATCTCATTGCTTTCAAAATCAAGATCAAGATGAATGATGTCGAAGTAAAATAAGTAAATTAAATAATAATGCCATTTATCATACAAATGTAATTTTTAATGTTTTTTTTCAGTAATGTTCTGTAATTTTTTCATATTCCATATTTTCATTTTTTGTCACATATAAAGCGATTTTTTAATACATATATGTTGCGATTACATATATATTTACATATTTTGGTTTTTTTAATATATATAAATCCGAGCCCTAGTCATCAATCAAAAAGTTAAGTTTTAATCTATTTTCAATGATCGTTCAACTATATGTTTGATTAATAATTTATATCGATTGAAAGCTGAGTATAATATGGGTTTTGAAGCTAATGCCCTTTTGGATTGTCGCCGTCGAATATGTTTAAATCATATCAATCAAACCATTGGTCGACTGTGAATATATCACTTTAAATTATTAATCATTGAATAAGCTTTAAAAATGAAAATAAAAAATCGAAATGTTTTACGAATGTGGATGAAATAAAACAACAATGGATTTACTCTCTTTAAATAGTTTCCAGAGTCTCACTTGAATTTATATCGTATCAACGAAAAACCAATCGAGACAAACATTCGTATAAGCAGCATATCGTATACGTATAATATAGCATAGTACAACAACGGAAACGGTAACCAATCTGAAAGACGTTTCCAATTATTTTCAATGTGATTTTATTGATTCCGCCTAATCCCATTCTTCATACGTACACCATTATTACTGTTATGATTGGTCCTTTTCACTGTTGATCTTATTTAATCGGAACCCGACCGGAATTCATTGTCCCGCCTCTCACGTTTTTACAACAACGGTAAAACCACGAGGGTCGTATAGCCCGAAACACGGGAGTCGAGAAATGTCACCCGTAATCGAATTCCCGGATAAACGTTATCAATGACCTCGAGCCATATAGACACGACTACACCGACTCGTATTAAAGGTTTTAAACGATTGGTCGGCTCGGGGCCCTTTTTTCTTTGTTTATATATAAATATATACCGACGTATATATATATAATTCCACGTTGTTCGAGTTACCTTACTCGTAATTTTTACGAAATCGCTTCTGTCTCGGCCGTATTATTCTTTTATTAGGGTACACTGCAGTAGTATAGTAGCTAATTGGCGAATGTGTAGGCCACATGAATGTTCCACACCGCCACTAGATGTTTTCGTCGTTGAAATGTTTATTGATACGATCCAAAGTAAAATTAAAAACTCACCGTTCGCCGTGTGTTCGTGGTACTACGCCTAGAACACAGTTGCTCGGCGCTTGACTGATCAAACCGATGTAAATACACGATGGGTACGAATTGCGATCGGATGCTTTCCGACGGTTGGAAAGAAAAAATTGTGATATTTTTCAAATTATTTTTTTTTCGTGCTCAAACTCTAAAATACCCTAAAAAGTGCATTACAATGGTTTTCTATGAATATTTCAAATCGAGTAATTGACACGTTTTTATAATATTCTTACACGCTGGCACTATTTCGTCAACGAATTTTTTCAAAATTTTTAAATCAAAAAATGTGATTCCAAACGTTGGTGCAAATCGAGGATGGTCAACCCGCGGCCCGCCTTGGAAAGATTTACGGCCCGCGAGTTTATCAAACATTCAAAAAAAAAAAATTGTATTTATAAAAATACGAATATCCTGGAATGCCCGCACAACCCGGTATCCGTATTATTAACAACGAAATCGCTTTACGTAAAACACCATCCATTGCTAAACGAATTGAAAAATTCAAAACGTATCGATTACATTAAATATGCAAAACAAATAAAGAAACTTATGGTTGCTTTTGAGAGTCGTTTCACTACTTAATATAATAGACAAATACAGGAAAATATTTGAAATATTTCATCTCCTTTTCATGGACTGATGTCGCATCGGCCCCAGAATATCTTCAATAATGGAACTCATTGCTTAAAATGCAATAATGAATTAAAACACATTTTTGAAACATCAAAATCAAAAATAGATTTTCATAACATAAATATCACAAAAGAAAAATTGTCCAATTTGAGAAATCTGGCACAAAAAGTTGTGAGTGCTTTTGGATCGACTTACACCTGCGAATCGTTTTTTTCGAAAATGAAATTCGCCAAACATCTATCACGCGCAAACCTAACAGATGAAAACCTACAACATCAATTACGTTGTGCAAATACAAGCATGTCTATAGATTTACAAAAGCTTAGTGAACGAGTTGAGAAACAAATATCCCACTAAATTGTAAATATTGTACATTATGAGTCATAATAAAAACAATAATAATTCAATCTGTTTATTTTATTTATTTATAGATCAAAACTTTTTTTTCTTTTGTTCAAATCTAAAATATGCAATTAAAGCCCGTGAGCTTATAATATACTTCCAAAGTGGCCCACAAAATCATTTGGGTTGGCCACCCCTGGTGTAAATTATGGTCGTGTGATTCGTATTTTATACAAGAAGATAACGCAAAAACATGTCATGTAAGGTTGAAAAAATCAATACGAGAATTCACGGTTCATTGATATCCACTGACAAAATTGGGAAATTGTTTTAGAATAAATCAGTTTTAAACATTATTTCGAACATTTTTTGAAAAAAAAAAAACGCTACGCCAAGTATACGTCTGCGGACTTGGAAGAATGACGCGGGGTTATTTTTATTACCCGGGTATAAAAGCATAATTTTTTAATAATATTTCAGATCTTTATTTTATGTGAGTGCATACATGCTTTCTAATTATATTTAATGGTATATCAGTGCATTTTAATTTTATTGTCAGTTAAAACAATAATACAATTTTAAAAACTTTTATTTTTAATCAAATTTCGAAGAATAATTTAATTAAAACCAAATTCTTCATTAGGGTCTGTAGCAAAATGTAGTTTTACCGTGGTCTTTAAACTGATACAGGTTTTTTTTTTTATTATTATTCAATAATACCATTTAAAATAAGTAAAGAGCGGAACTTTCTTTTCGTGCGGAAAATCAATAAAACAAACACGAACAAGTACTGTAGTGAATTTCGGAATTTGAAATATTGTTAAAAAATTATTTCATCCATTGATGGCTCTCGTTACCTCTTCCCTCCGAGTCATCCCTTTTATTATACATAAAATGAAGTCCATTTCGGAGAAAGCACCATAAAAAAAAAATAATAATAATAAATAATTTTATTAAGTTGTTTTTTTTTTTTTTTTTTTTGTCAGTATTTGCAATAGCAAAATGCTTCCCGGATAACCGGAATTCACCAGAGAGGAGACCTCGTCTGTATTTACATCAATTTGAGTGTTCCTAATCATCATTTAATACCCTCCACGCGAATGACAAAGTTTAATAAAACAGGTGTTCATGTATTTGACTTTATTTATTATTTGAACTCAATGTTAAAGATTATTTGATATTTCTGTAAATGTGTGAATGAAAAAAAAAAAATTGTATCATAGAAACGACGAAACGATAGGTATCTTTACGTTTGAATTTTTCATTACAAACAATCAAACGATTGATATTGAAATTAAGAGTTTAAATCGTTTAAACTGTCGCGTTGTTATGTCGATGCTAAAACGAACGCCTGTTGTCACGAGACGTTATCACGGGTAGTGGGTACATGCTTCGTGCAGATTGTTTCGAAACGAGCGTAAAATCGATTCCCTCCCGTTTCATTGTGTTCAGTGCCAATTGGAATACATTTTCTCGAGCCGATGACGAATTTTTATCGTCCACACTTTCCGAGCGTGTTTATCGCAAAGAGCTTTGATAATAATTTTTTAAAATGTTTTTTGAATGATTCTACCGTCGGGTCATCAGCGATTTCGGAGTTAATCTCGTCTATTGGTAATCGTGTTGTAACGCCTTTGTGACGTGCCATAGGAAATAATACCGAACCGCGGGTCGAACGCGTCCGAATGGACATGCAAAAAACACGCATTTTTATTTCGATTCTACATGAATACACGATGTGAAAACCGTATAACACGGAAAATAATATTACTCAAGTGTAGACGTGCGATCGGATTGAAACGGACTACGATCCGTCGGTGTGGTTTACTGCGTACAAAATCTCAACTCTAGCCGTGAGTGTAGCAATAATAATAAAAGCGGTTTTTGAAACGCGAAGCGGAAATATTATGTTTCGTGATAAATATGGATTTGTTTTCGACCCGATACAATTACCGGTCTCATTAATACTCAGTATGACTTTCGTGTGCCATACACGGTTATTACGTACTTAACAAAACGCGTACTCAATAGATTTACGAAATAAATAATTAATAATTTCCATCGATAAATATGTACGAAAAATATAATAAATTATCATACATTGATAAAAAAAAAAAACATTCGAATAAAATAAACACTATAGTATAATATGTTATATTACAGTGAGAAAAAAGTGCATCTCCTCGACTGATAAATAAATCCATAATAATCCGATCAAAACAAATATAGACGAATAACCGAATGGGTATTTTATCGATTACCGGCACCTGTTGTTCTATATACTGTAAATTAAAGAGTAAAAATAGTGATTTTAATATCGTTTTGACGTTCTTTGTGATTTTTCTCTTGTAATATTGATAACTCACATAGTCGCGATACATTGGTTTTGTAACTCTATAAACTTAAAATGTAATTTAGACAAAAATAAGCAAACGTGACTTTCAAATTTAGATGCTGAAATTTACTTTTTCCCCTTTATTTTGTATTCAATCTCTCACTAGCACATTTAAAATAAACTCCTGCCCTTAAGTGCCTCCAATGGGAGGCTTCTTATCTCCTGACGTCTACTCAAGCCATGTCTTCTCCATCACATACGATTATTGTAAAATTATAATTACAGATCGTGTATTTAACAATAAATGGTAAAAAAAAAAAAAAAGATCCTGAAATGGAAATGGTCTCCGTTACATACTTGCCAGTAGTCTGACAATATCTAAACTTTTGTATGTGTGTGTGTGTTCGTTACCCACGCATACGTTCGTTTAATAATAATCACAATTATTGTCATAGTGATACAATCTACATCGTTTAATCCAATTACGCAGGTGCATACGTCTCGTTAAGACCAACGTCCACGTGACCGTTACCGTGTAGTGCTTTTAACGTGAACCCAAAGTGTGCGTTTGTGTGAGTGCACTGTTGTGTGTGTGCGAGTGTGTACACTTAAGTCCGAAACTCAACCCTACGTATGGAACGGACGGCTGGCTTTTTTTAACCTGTTTTTTTTTCCATTTTTCTACCGAGAGACTAGAAGGAGACTTATCTCAGTGGACCCATTTACGGCGTGAAGGCAGAACAGATTTATTTTGAAATTATCTTTCACACGGCTCTACCGGGCAACGACGTCAAATTAAATAATGTAGGTGTATACCACTGGAGTGACGCGTGTTTTGTCGAGTTGATTATACCTGTCAACTTTAAAGGTTTGTTAAAACGAAAAAATACAATCGTTGGGTACAAAAAACGTGCAGTCCTTTAGTTGTTAGTAGTACACTGTTATATTCTACGGAGATATTTCGGTGAAACGAATACTAAACGGTATATTTTACACTAGGCCGACAAAATAAAAAAATCACTCTCGCCCTGAGCATGTTATGTTATTGAACGATGACAAATTGTATCAGTATTGTACATTTTCGGGCCATATCTAAATACGATTATATGTATGATTTACAGAGTTTTCCACGTAACGTCGTAACATCGTCACCGACCAAAGGAAAACGTTAAATTTTGTTCAATTTTCACTATTATCTTAACGTTTACTGAAGTAAAAAAGAAAATCGTATTCGATTATCTTAAACTTTTGGGATGTGTGTGTATGCACGTACATGTGAAATGATTTTTATTATTTTACATTTTGATTTACGAAGTACTCAATAATATATTGAATATGGGCTATTCAATTACGTAGATACATTTGTTTTATTTCGAACATATATATATATATATATACTTATTTTGTGATGTTATTATTTCGAAATCAATCATACCTCATTTTTTTGATTCGATTCTAAGAAAACGAAAATCCAAACATCGAATTGTTTATGGCCGTGGCATTCAATCATTTGAATATTGCAAATCGGATTATCGGATATTGTAAAATATAATTTCTTATAGATTCGTATTTTATATTGTTTTATTTATAATTTTTAAACACTATTATTCATATCACAGTTTATTCTGTAGCTTATTTATAACTATATTAACATATTGTATAAAAATGACTAGGCGGGTGGTAGTTATTTCAATAACTTTGTGTATTGGAATGATTGACGGCTGATAAAAAAAAACATGAGAGAGATAGAGAGAGAGAGAGAGAGTAAAAATAATAACTAATGAAATAATTTAATAAAAACAAAAATACATTTTTCATATGATGGAGTGGTACCTATTACATAAAATGTGCTCTTAAAATTATTTTTCTGACAAAAAAATCCATCCAGAGCTGTTTTTTTTTATCCAATCATAATTTTATTCGTTTTAACGGAAAGTATATAAAATTTGGATGGCTAACATAAAAACGAAACTCAACAAAATGTCAAACACAGAGATCAATAGAGCTTGATTATTATTTATTATTATTATTATTATTATTACGTGGTATTGTTAATTTATTTAAAACATACAAAAACAAAAAACTATACAATGAATAATACAACATACAGTTCAGTAATTTATTTCAAAACGACTACTCGGATAAGTTGTAACAAAAAAAAAAAAAAAAAAATGTTGATCGACAGTGGACTGATTAAAATCAGATTTTCACTCAATCGTTTAAAAAAAGTCAAACAATTTTAAATCATGCAAATCTCTTAATATATACATTTGAAAAAAAAAATGTTGATAAATTAGCCGACTGTAAAACTGTAATTATAATAATATAAATGATGTACATACTGATAATATAAATGATATAAATAATATCGTTTTCGTGGACGTTACGTCAGGTCAGTGGTGTCGGCCGTTTTACTAGCGCCGTCGTCGTCGTCGTCAGTTTGTACAGTTTGTAATCGAGTTCCGATAATTTATAATGGCTTCGTGTGTTATTTGTTCACTTATTTTAAAACGTGGTCAAACCGATTGTTTTACGTGTACTTCCTGTAATGGCCTATTCCATTAAAAACGTGTTTCACTTAAACAAGAAGATTCTGATCAATTAAAAAACGTTAAAAAAAATCTGGTCTAGTAAAATATGTGTAGGAAAACCTAAGAGCCCCATGCAAACTACCCCCTCAATCAGTACCGCTATCCCTTTCTTTTACAAACTCAACTAATATTAATGTAATTCTAAGAAAAATTGAATCACTCTCTTCTGGACAATCTAAACTTATCGGTCTCGTTTACAAACAAAATGGAGAATTAGACTAATTTGAAAAAAAATACCTGACCTATCTATACAACTTATATCTATCAAAGAAGATATCTATCAAATAATCCACTTTGTAATAATTTAAATACTCTAACGAAGCGGGTTGAACTTTTTGAAATAAATCGATCTACTCGTAATGAAGACAATTTTTCCGACTTTATTGATCGCCACGCCGTTCAAAAAAAATTATTTCACTTAATATAGGTACCTGAATTACCAGACATACTCGTGACTCAGACACATCAAGTGTAAATCTTATTCTTCAAAATCTTAATCTCGACATAAAACCGGTTACAGTCCACAGGATTGGAAAGTCGAACTCGTCGTTTAAAAACCACACTTCATACTGCTTCAGACTTTTTCAAAATTCTGGGTTCATCTCGTCATTTAAAATCTAATCAAACTTTCAATGAAGTAAGAATCACGAGTGACGAAACTCCAAAACAACGTGATTGCTTTAAAAACCTACGTACAAAATTAAACACTCGGCGTTCAAATGGTGAATCCAACTTATCAATTACATATCACAAGTGTTTTCCATCAATAGTCTCTTCTGCCGATCAAAAAACTTCTAAGGACCGCCGGCTTACAATTTTACTATCAAAATGTTAATAGTCTCATGTCAAAACTAAACACTCTTATACCACCGTGAAATAAATATTTTTTTGATATTATTGCTTTATCTGAAACCTGGCTTTCCCCTTCTATTTCTAATTCCAAATTGAGTTTTCATAATTATATAATTTACCACTGTGATAGATCGCCTCTGAATAGTATTCATATTCGAGGTGGGGGTGTCCTCATCGCTGTTAAATTTCATTTAAAAAATAAAATTTGAAATGTTAATGTAAAAAGTGTTGAACACGTTTTCGTGCAACCATATTTAGAATCTTATATTTTTATACTTTGTTGTGTCTATATTCCACCTCTGTCGTCCATAACTACTTACGAAAATTATTTTTTGGCATTAAATGAATTATACTCATCCAATCCTGAAGCTAATTTTATTATTTCAGGTGATTTTGACCTGCCCTCACTAGACTGGTCTCTTTATTCTCTCCCACACAACTGCCATTCCCAAATTGACTCTTTTTTTACGAGTATGCAATCGCAATTTCATTTGTTTCAATTTAACTTAATACGCAATCATAATTACGTTATTTTAGATTTAGCTTTATCTAATTTTTACACTGATATCTCCAAAGACCCGGACCCACTACTACCAATCGATAAGCACCACCCGGCATTGAATATCTTATTAAATTATAATCAGTTCAATATTTTACCTGTCCATAATTATGTTTATGACTTCGTCAACTGTGATTACGGTGAAATTGTAACATTTATTGGTAACTCTCTGTCTACCATCGATTTTAACACGTGTAATAACGTAAATGGCTTAGTGTCTCAGTGGATAAATTTTACTCTATCCTATACGATGGGATCGATATTTTTGTCTCGTATATATATATATATATATATATATATATATATATATATATATATATATATATATATATACGAGGTATATTTGTAAAATAAAAAAAATAAAAAGGAAATTATTTTTCTCGTCCAGCCAAATTAACTACGTGATCAAACCATAAATATATTATATACTGTTAATTTAACTCGAATTTATTGATGCAGTTATTATTTTAACAGGAATTCGTTTTTTTTTCCCCCATTCATTTACATGTCGTCTTTTATCGAAAATAATAATTCTATTGGATTTTACTTGTAGTTTTAATTTACGGCATTTTATCGGGTCGTTAAGTAATTCAAATCAACATTGATTTTCGCGCATCCACGGAACGTCACGTAAACCGATAATTCTTCGTTTTCGTTCGGGCACCGGAGTGAAATAAATTGAAACTTATTCAAAAACGTTTCCTTTCCCCCCCCCTCCCCCCGAAAACAGCGAGTGACGCTTAGATTTACGTCGTGTTATTTTAGCCGCCACTGCTCGGTCGGTTCCTCGGACGTGATTCGAATATTATTTCGGAAATTAAGCAAAAACGGTGATTTATACTTAGGTCCGTTCACAAAAATAACCGTCATTTGTCAACTTGTACCATGCGCCTCAAAGGAGAAAATGTTATGTATATTTATTCGTGCGTTTTCGTATCACGAGGCAATAATATAACGATAATACATATCACAACATAGTATAGGTATACCAAGCACCTACATCGATTTTTGGATCCTTTTCTACTTTTTACCCGTGCTCTTTAATCTATAATTCCAAATAGCAAACTATACGTTATTGAACGAAACTGAATTCTACTATACAGTATATAACTCTAAACGTGCATTGTATAAATATTAACCAATAGTTAATATATCAATATTATTTCGATTAAATAAAATTTTTTTTTTTTAAATAATGGTGATATATTACACGATCGATTACCAACATATTGATTATTTATAGATATTTTTCGAACCGCTAAAAATACGCCAAATGTACAAATTATTAAAAATTTTCATTAATTTAAAAATCATATCTCAATTGAGTTTTTATTTCCAATTATGTGTGCCCTTTTTTCAGTCCTCTATACAGTA
Organism: Therioaphis trifolii; assembly: GCA_027580255.1. Taxonomy (NCBI): domain Eukaryota; kingdom Metazoa; phylum Arthropoda; class Insecta; order Hemiptera; family Aphididae; genus Therioaphis; species Therioaphis trifolii. The sequence continues at coordinate 28,258,484 of CM050407.1, forward strand.
AGTCATTATATATAATTTGATGACATCGATGGACAAGACGTAAATTTCCCAATGAAAAAAATTGATTATAGATTATGCTGTACCCATCACGGAATAGGCACGGAATAAAAAAAATAACGTCAACATTTTCACAATCTAAATTCGCATAAAATTCGAATAACAACGTTGGGCTTATGTAAAATGTCATCACCCTCTCCTACACCCATAGACCATAAACTAATGTTTTCACGCACGGACTTCTGCTTTGAAGATGTTTCAGTGATCGTGTTCGCCTAAATTGTCGATAACTTAAGCAGGTCTTTGAAAATGTTGGTGTTTTAATGTTTCTTATTCGACCAATATTCTAAGAGATACGAGCATTTAAAGTTGATAGCAGCAGATTGGAAAAACGGAAATATCAAATAATTGTCCGCCACCGCTCTGACACTCGAAACTTAAAACGCTTTGACTCCATTAACAATCGGTCGGAAAAAATGTGATAAAGAACTTTCGGAAAAAATCCTTCTCGTAATACTAAGTCGTGAGTAGTGGTCGCCACTTGGCTAAAGTCTTTTTAAAAGTCGAGCAGAAAAAAAATAAAGTAAAATAAAATATTTTTTAAAGAAAATAAAAAAATGTGGTTCCGGAATCGCTTTGAATTGTACGTGAAAAAGTTTCGGGAAAATCGATAAAACAAAAAATGCACTTCGTGTTCACAGTATGATGGATGCGGAACCATTGCTAATGCAATGGATTTAAAACCGTAGCAGCCGTCTCACAGTCGACGATGACACTAAACCAGTGGTTCCCAACCCATGGGCCGCGGCCCACTTGTGGGCCGCGAGCCATAGGTATAATATTACATTTTATATATATGTATGTTTAAAATAATATTATAATATATTTTTTGGTTCTTATTTTTGAAAATAAATTAAATTAAATCAATTGAAAACGTCAGCTAGTGAAGAAGATTCGTTGATTGAAATATCAAACTTTAAAATCGTATTTTAAAAGTACACAATTAGTGGTAGGTATTCTGGTTGAATGTTCGGAAAGACCATCCGGCTAAAATTACACTCAGAAACTTGATGGGCTTTTCGACGACTTATCTACGAGAACGTGCTTTTTCTACTTTAATTTATTTAAAAAATAAATATAGGAATAAACTGAACGTTGAGAGTGATTTAAGACTAAAACTAACAAGTTTCAATCCAGATATTGACTTTATCGTGTCGAACAAGCAATGTCAAAAATCACATTGCATTGTTTATCTTGTGATAAAGTCGAATTAAGTTTTTTTTAAACAATTTTTTTTTTCTTAAATTTTTATTCCTAATAACTATACATACGTGTACATTATAATATATATATGTTATAATTTTATGAAAACGTATACGGGTATACTATGGATGGGCCTCGAATATTTTTTTACAAAATTAGCGGTCCGCGAAACTAAAAAGGTTAGTAATTAAACAATCGGTGGCGTCGTCGGCACATAGACGTTTCCGCGGCACGGCGGCGGCTCGTCCGTCTGAACACTTGTGCGCGCGGTTGTTCACCTGTTCGCCGTGTGCCGGGCCGACGTGACTCCGACTCCGGAAAACAAAAACGGTAACGGCCGTGTAAAACGTTATAAAATGAAAATTAATTAAATCGACGACGGCAAACGAAACAGACGACGAACGAACGGTAATCTCACCACGCTCAATCCCGGAGTCTCTGATTCCGCGTCTCGACGCATTAAAACACCGTCGTCCGTCGTAAAACATCGCTCCCCCGACCCGGACGTATATTTGATTATTTATTTATTATTTTTTTATTTTTTATTGTTTTTTCGTTCCGTTGTATTTCGCACGAGTTTATAATGCAAAATGATATTAGCGATTTTATAACCGTTCCCGTCAAAAAAAAAAAAACACCGAGCTGTGCGTTCGAAATATGCGAATCGAACGTGATGTTATGTTTTACTGCAGACGTACGTACGAACGCGTTATACCGTGTACGTCGACATAGTGCTTATAAAAAAATAAAAGTAAATAAAAACTAGTTATGTGATTTTGTATTTCTTTGGAATTTATTGTGTTTGATTTCGTAGTAATATCGTACTACGTGTATATCATAATAAAATACACATATGAGAAAAAAAATTAACACTCGTTTAACGCATGGTCATCTAATGGACAACAAAGAGCTTCCAACTTGTGCTGCATGCAACGAACTATTAACTGTAAAACACATCATAATAGACTGCCGTACGAATTCCATTGATAAAAACAAAATATACAATATCCTTGCAAATTTATATGAAACAATCGGACCAATTATCACGAACAAATTCATCCTCTTCCTCAAGGACTCCGGACTGGATAAATTAATATGCAATGTAACTAATGTAAAAAAAAGCTGGTAAGTGAGATGATGGTGGTACAAGTTCGTCCTTCGTCCCTTCGATCCTCGGACAAGATATTGGTCATGAATGTATTAAGTTTTAAAGAAATGATGACTTATTTCTTTAGTATAAAACGATTCTGAGCAAAGCTTCAGTGTAATATAATTTATTATTATTTAAATACTGTTTAGTGTTTACGTATTTTACGGTTATTTGTATAATTTTTGGTGAGTTATAATAATTTATTAAAGTGTGTATAAAAAAAATCCTGACTGACGATTTTTAATTTTTGTTAGGATAATTAGGTAGATATATGAGTAAGGTCATATTAAATTTTCAGAACTTTTTGTCAAATATTTAAAATTATATTACATAAAAACTTTCAAACAATTTGGTAAATTAAAAGTTCTATATTTAAGTCAAAAGTGCTATAATTGTTCTGAAAATGTTGTCCAATATAAAAAAGTATGTATTGGATATTGAATAAAATTTTCAAGTTTCTAGCTTCAATACTTTTCGATTTATGACTAAGTACCTAAAATCTGAACAAGATCTGAAAATCTCGTTTACGGCGGATTTTTACCGTTTTTACTCAGTTTTTCGATCGTTATTCTTGATTACTGGAAAAACTATGGAGATTTTGGAAAAATGACCTCTTTAAAGTACCATCTCAGTTCAATTTCGAATCTAAAAAGTGGCTGAACGAAACTTTTGGACAAGGATTTCTATACGAAAAAGTGTTTACAGGAAAAAAAAAAATAAATAAATAAACATCATTGATTCGCTTCACTCAGAATCTAAAATGTAACTAATGGTCATAGCAGCCAAAGTTGTAATCTAGATCGATAAAAAAAGAAAAAAAAACATATGAGAATATTTTTAAATTCGATAAAATCGATCTAATAACCGTATTGTTTCGATCAGAATAAGAAAAGAAAAAAACAAAACAAAAACTGAATAAAAATTTCTATACTTTATTTATATGGCGTTGGAATCTGGTGCGCATACCGATAATTGAATATTAATGAACACGTTTTTGCCTCGCATTCGAAAACACTGCGCTATAAGAGATTTAAACAAGTATTCGGAAATATATTCGTATGTAAGTGTAAATATATTTAAATGTACTCAAAGGTGCACGTAGGATCCACGACATAAATCCGCTTATTGTGTATACTGAAATCATTGTGAGCTGCAGTAATATTGTGTTTAACGCAATACGACGGTGTCTGTCCCTATTTTAATCGCAGCCCTCGACTACCAGGAGTTGTACGTGGGCCGCGTTCGTCGAACCGAATTGAAAAATAACATTTTCCGCAGTCAACAAGTTTTTCCGTAGCGGTATAAAGTTACGGAAGATTTAACGTCACGGGAGTCCGTTCTAAGAACATTGAAATTGAATTTGAAACATTATACGCGACGTGCTCATTTCTAAGTACTGACGAGTTTTACACGTTCGCTAGTGAGATACCGCGAAAACAGCAAATAAAATGTGTGTGCGAGTGTGTGTGCAAGTCAGTGGCGTATTTAGGATTTTTCCAAAGGGGGGGGGATTAAAATAAAAAAATTAATTGGGACCCCTTATTTAGTATCAAGCTTTAATGACTACTGGACAAATCTATGATTTATATACATAGGTACAGCGTTGGTATAAATTTGAGGACTTGGCTCCATGGCATAACGACAAAGTTACAAAAGAGTTACAAAATACACGGATGTATGAGATCACATATTTAAATGAGATAAATTACAAATAAACCCCTAAAATATTGATTATTTTTTACTCTAAATTTGCATTTAAATAATTAAATATAAAACAACAGTAGATATGTTTTGAAAAACTTAATATAATTTATATTTAATAGTTAACAGATATTAAAAAGCAACAGTGTATTTTATTCTGAATTATATTTTATTTTTATTTTAAGTAACAAAATTTTGTTTCCTAGATTTTTTAAATAATTCGTTCACAACTTGCTAGTCAAAAAATCTAAATATTTCACATATTACTATTTAACAGTGTCAAGGAGACATAGAGCTTAAATAAATTTAGTTTTAAAGAAAATAAGTAGGTATTCATCTCAAATCTTGGGGGGGTCAAACCCCCGTAAATACGCCACTGGCGTGTGTGTGTGTGTGTGTGTGTGTGTGTGTGTGTGTGTGTGTGTGTGTGTGTGTGTGTGTGTGTGTGTGTGTGTGTGTGTGTTTGTGTGTATAGCTACACATGTGCGTTAACATGACGTTTCTTGGGGACACGATTTCTATGACTTTTCAGTTGTTCATATCGCACATAATGTATACCATTACCGATAGGTCCGTAAACACGAGCGCGTGTACATGACAGCGCGCCGCGGTCCGATAAAACGTCGAGTAAATTATGTTCGAATCGAAGTGCCCCGGCTTTAAGTAGTCGTCTCGAGATATTCGCCTGCGCGTGTCACGGCCACGGTAAATAAGTATATAAGTATATTGAATGCAAAATAAACATCGGCACACGCGCCAATCACAACGCCCGAGCGATGACCCACCCGACCCCGGCGCCTTTTCACGCTTCGTCAATTCAAAATCATTTTTGATTACGCGTCGCGTCGTTTCTCTTTTTCCCTCGTGCGCATCTGACACGTTTTCTTCGGATTTTCCATTCAAATTTCTATGCATATGACTATATCGATGGAAAATCCACGTACAAGTATAATAATACACGTGCGCGCGTGGACCGTCCGAGAGAGTCTATCCCTCGTCTTCTCTCCGGTTTGGACTCGTAGGTACACACTAATATTGGGTTACATTGCTCGTCTGGCTCGTCGGCGTTCGAGCTTATTCAATATTTTTATGATATTCGTATCACGCAATAAGACACCCCTTGATAATCCGAAGAAATTTGAACCGAGTTTCGTCTGAATCGCAGATTTTACAGTGGTTTTCAAACGACCGAGCCATTTTAGTCCGCCGCCTTTGTTTTATCGGTTTTGGTAACAATCTGGAAAAGAAACGAATATGATCAATCACAACGAAACTATCGGGTGTAATCAAATGTCCAAAAAGGATCAAGTCTATATGATTTAATTATTTCAATTATAATTATTATAAATTAATCGGTTGTTATTACTTAAATTATTTATAAAAAAAAAAACAAATCGGAAAAAACACAGTAAATCGCTAACAAACAGAAATTAACGTATCGTTCAGTATAGCGTTTTAGACGTTTCAAACCGAAAATTAATGACTGGTTGATTTTACTCGAGACCATCACGCGTCCGTCCGTGTGTTTTAATGACGTGAAACATTAACGACAGCAATTAAATATGGTTTAGCTGTAAAATAATTTATTCAAAGCAATCATCCTGATCTATATATATATCGTAGGGCGTAGCCAAGGGTGTGGAGGTCACTATCCTCCCATGAGCCTTTGAGTAGACATCAACATTTTGGAATGAAATGTTTTTCAAAACTGTGAAAACTCCAAATTTAACGACACTGTTTTTTTTTTAGTTTTTGATAAAAAATAATATTTTTTTATGTGACTACGTCATCATCTATGTATTTCGGTACGAAACATTGATTGCCTCCCACCCCTGATTATCTAAGCTGCTAGACGTTTACACACAACCGTTCGATGCGACACGACGTTTGTACACTAGTGACTAGACTCGCTTGGATTTGTTATGATATTTTGCACTAGGACCGAACTAAATTCGTGCTCGGGCCACACGCGGATCGGGGGCCGTCATTTGGCGCGATCCTGGTGAGTACGGTCCCGGAACATTTGTAACAAACGGGCGACTATTTATTTCTATGACGACTCGACCGTGCGATAACAGCAGTCGCTATTTTCCGTGCGAACGAAACGACGCGAGAAACAAAACCTGAAAATCGCTCGGTTCTTTGTGACGGTTGCACGGCGCGCACGAAGACCAGAGTCGCAGTATAATCATACCTCCTTACTCCCCGGCAAGAATATTCTATGATATTTAAACTCCTCGTTATGATATTCCTAGGATTTATTTACCAGGGGCAAGATATTCCTAGGATATATTTATCAGGGGCAAGATATTCCTAGGATATATTTACCAGGGGAAAGCTATTCCTAGGATATTCTTACCGGAGGGTAAGAGAGTAAGATTTGACCGGCTACCGTGTATTCGGCACTCGAACCCCGAGTACGACAAGCGGTCTAGGCCACCACAGCCGTGCCGAGCTTACTACGGTGTACGTTGTATAACAGCGTTTCTCAACCATAGGGTCCCGACCCAATTTTGGGTCACGAATAATTTCGAATGGTTCACCGAACAATTGAAACGTTGATAAAATATTTTGATTTTATGACTGTGTGTGAGGAATAGTTTAAAAAAAAAAAATTAATGATACATTTTTTTGAAAATAATTTCACTTGTCAAAAAAGAAAAAAATCATTATTTCGGCCGTTGGTCCTTCAAAGCTATAAATATAATTCATTGGTTGACACTTATGGAAACGAATAAATTTGAAAAGTGGTCGGTCCATACTTTTCTTAGTATGGATTATCATTATTTTGAACTCAATACCCTAAAAATGTACAACTATTTCGTTATCAAGGCGAATATTTTTTTTTTTATTTTCAAATCAAGCGTAATAAATATGATGTGTTGTCATTAATAAAAGTAATATGAAAAAAAAAATGAACGAAATGAAGAGAGTTCTCTTGATTTTGGTAAGCGAAAAAACGAAGGTGATGTAAGAGATTAGGTAGCCCCCCCCCTCGCCAACAAACGTCATTTCGAAAAATTTCACATGAAAAATCGGACAAATATCTCGGGTCGTCAACACTCGTTGAGAACCACTGTTGTATAACTCAGCCGGGCACCGCGTCAGAGTTCGCGCGATTCGTACGCGGCGGCCTACATTGTCCGGATAATATAAATTCATACCTGTACAGAATACATAATTTATGTGTCATCAAATTACGTGCGTCGGAAAAACGATTCCGGTTCACACGTGCGTTTTTGTCGTTCCGCCGCGCCACCGAGTGAAATCGGTGTGGCACGCACACCGTCACAGACGTTAATTAATTATTAAATTGTTTCTCAGACGTTATTCGTCTACGCGTCGCGTGCACGCCACGGTCAAGATCACCGCGGCGGCGAGTGCGAGCGAACACGTGGTGTATGTGTGTGTGTGTGTGTGTGTGTGTGTGTGTGTGTGTGTGTGTGTGTGTGTGTGTGTGTGTGTGTGTGTGTGTGTGTGTGTGTGTTGCGGTTAATCCCGCGCCGAGATCGCACGTCACCGCGCCACACCGCTACCGAAACGCAACGCTACGAGTCGGATAGATCGGAAAAAAGTAAAATCGATTCCAACGCTCAACTGTACGCAATAGATTTGAAAAAATCGAAATAAATTAATATCGTTTTTTTTTTTTCGTATAAGCGTTGAAAACGTATTGCGCACAGCAGACAAATACAGACACCCGATTCGAATGTATGAAAAGGTTTCAACCGCTAAGACATGTTATTAAAACGTTACCGAGTGTTTCACATCTATTCGATCGATGCAGCGGCTTTTACTAAATATGTTTAACTCTCTCTCTCTCTCTCTCTCTCTCTCTCTCTCTCTCTCTCTCTCTCTCTCTCTCTCTCTCTCGCTCTCTCTTTCCGTTTTCAAAAACGAAGAGGTTCTCTTCCCGAGGTACCTCCTGGCAACAACGTACTGCCGCTACTAAAAACAAAAAAAACAAAAAATTATAAATAGTTTTTTGAAAACTATAATAGTTTGGGAAAAAAAGTTAAAACCGATATTAATCGAACAAAAATTACGACACATTTCAGATAAATTCTGAAACACCCTGTGTGTATTGTATCGTCGAATGAATATTTAAAGTATTCAATGAACCGGACGGGGAAAAAAATATATCTTCCGCTCGGCCTAACACGCGTACGCATTATCGAGTACAATACGTATATCGCGTGCATACGTGTACACGGGTACGGGACGAACACGGATTTATTATGATAAAAAAAAAAAGGGACGAAACGTGTACACCTTCGAAAGTGTCACGAATTATCGTTGTACCGCACTCGCGCGTACACGTGAATATAACATGTTTAATCCTTTCTCCAGACGAAAAACATCGGATGGAAAAAAAAATGATTTGTTTAAAAAAAAAACAAAAAAAAAATCATACCACACGCGTCCACACAACCATAAATAGGGTATACGAACGCGCGTTACACAAATTTAGAATTTGAAATGCGAGTATTTATCGACGCGTTGACGCGCATAAACTACAAACGCGTGATACACGCATATTATATGTGAGCGCGCGCGCACGCGCGCGCGTGTGTGCACTAATTGTTATTTATAACACAAAGAGAACACGCTGCGCAACATGTGTAGTATAGCGGTGCGCGCGTAAATTTAATAAAATATAAATTAGTTTGCCCGCGATACGCGCGTACGTGTGTGTAAACGTACACGCGAATCGGATATTATTATTATTTTCATTAATATTATTATTATTATTATTATTATTATTATTATTATCATTATTATTATTATTATTATAATTTTGATGGAATCGTCGGTCGGCGAGCAACCCGGTCACCCAGATCCCGGGAAACGACTCCGGGACGTTGTACCTCCACGCCACGGCGGAGGACGGCGACGAGCTAATGAAAGCAAACAAAACTTGTATATACTGTGCGCGGATTAATATTATGACGGATAACAACGAAAATTTACATCACGTGCACTCTCGCCGACCGACATTCGAAAAAAAGCTCGAACGCTTTTTTATTCTGTGAACACGCGTCGTATACGTACGCGTTCGTGTACACGCCGACGTGCGCGAATAATAGTAGTGTGTACGTATTGTAAATATTTCCGAAAACGATTGGAATACACACGCCGTTCTGGGGTTTTCACTTTCCACCTCTCCCCACGTATGTTTAACTCGAAACGTTTATCCTTCCGAAAAAAAACGTCGGGAAAAAAAACTTCAACGTTTTTCAAACTCGAGTGGATCTCATTTTTGACGAATAACGAAAAAAAAAAAAAATGAAAAAAAGAAGGCTTTGTTGGATTTAAACTTTACGCGTACGGATACGAATTTGTGCATTGTTATTGTTGTGTATAAATTAAACACGAGTTAATGAATTTCAAACGAATAATTTGGATAACGACTTGTATATTCCAACTTTGCATATTTTATATTATTGTTGTTGTTATTATTATTATTATTATTATTATTATTATTATTATTATTATTATTATTATTATTATTACTATTAGTTCGGTTCTTCGAAATACTGCACATGCGATAATGCTTGCGCCGAGATTAATTTAAACTTTTTGACAGTGTTCAACAAATCATTTGAATCGATTAATATAGACATAAATTATCATAAAAATCGTTTTTCCTGTCTTTCTTTCTTTTCATTTTTTCTTTTTTTTTTTACGTCGAGATTATAACGCTCGAGTTTAACATGACGCATAAACACACGTCTAAAAATCATCCCACAGTTTACGTTTTGAAATTAATCGAAAAAGCAATTAGGTTAACATTTTACACAAAATACTGTTGCGCACATCGATCGGTGTATTGTTTAAAGCGACGTGGTATTTTTTATACGACCGTATTAAAACTAATAAATTGAACATTTTTTCTCTTCGTCAATAAAAACTAAGGTTATTCTCTGCAGTTTGTATCGCATTGTTATATCCTCACGAATCTCCCACGATCCTTCTCGTGTTACGTATCACAAAGAACGACAACGTTTCTTTTCCGTTTAGTCCGTAGGCTTACGAACCACAAAGAACCCACCACGTAAAGCGAATAAAAAATATTCATTTCGAAAGTAAAACTATAGGGATTTCGCCGGAAAAGAACAACGGCGAAACAATTCATTGGACGTCCCTTCCAATCGATTCTGGTGTATTTTGCTAGCTCGTTGAAAACGTAAGTAAGATAAGTAATTGGTATTAAGAAGGTATCCACTCGAAACCCATTTCTAAATAAACAACGTTATATCGTGCACAAAACGTATTATGACTCCGTAGTTAATATAGACTAACGATGTGGTCGAAAATGATCGAAAATTGCGAAAATAATCGTAGATTTTAGTGGGAAAAATCACTTTTAACGGTCATGTCTTCTACGTATTTATTGTAAAATCGATAACATAATGAATACGCGTAGATATTTAAGTACGCTATAAAAACGATGTGGTCGTTAAATTTTTTGCATGAACTCGATCGTGACCAAGTCAAACGGTCAATTCCGACATAAATTGTCACGAATTAAAGAACTTTTCGTTCGTCACGACGTCGTCGTTTTATTATCTTTTGGTTCGATATCCACATACGAAATAGACGACGTGCGTTTACACTCGGGCCGTATTTAGGGAAGGGACGAGGGAAATGCAACCCGGGGGGGCCCCCACATTTTCGTAATTATTTAATAATATTAGTAAGCGCGTTTCTACTAGTACACGTCGTGTAGGTCTGGAATCCTACGTCGTAAATAAGTATATTTTATTATTTATTATTCGATCGCCTATACTTACACAGTTAAAGCTGTTTTTTTATAATTTTACTCGATTCGTTCGTTTCAATAAAATCATATGATTATGATATACTATTGAGTAGATAGTTGATTGACACTGCTATCAAGTGTAACAGTGAATGGAGTTTGATTAACGAGAAAATATATTTGCTCGTTTGTTTATTCGGCGGGACCCCCGGTATATATTTCGCTCAAGGGCCCCCGCATACCTAAATCAGCTCCGGGTTCACACACGAGTATGCAGTAGCCACTCGAGACCACCACACTCGATTGTACATCAGTGACGGTGCGGGGCAGCCGTGTACGGCCCATCGATAAAAACCGTGACCGAAATCGGTGTTATTAATTATATAAAATACGTAAATAAAAAAACACGGAACGCAGCCGCCACCGAGACGAGAAACGCTCGTCCATTAATTAAATTAAATCGAATCCAACCGATACGGTATGTAGAACGGTGCCTGTGTTCGGACTACGAGTGCGTTCGAGTGGTGATCGAAAACAGTAGAGCTGTAAATTGTGATGAATTTAGATTGCGATGAATATTTTTTTTAATTTTTTTTTTTTTTTTTACTTTCCGTCGTACTAAGGAGAACTGCGTCACGCGTAGATTTCAGCGAGTACCGACGCCGTCGTCGTTTCCCGATATCGAACCCGATGCGTCGGGCGGTATTGATTTTATCGTTTACTCATCGTGAACACTTCTCGAATCCGAATCCCGAAACCCCGTACGAGCCAACGGCGCGGTATTCTCTGTCGGAAAATAGCGGCGTCGACGCGTCCGACGGTGCCAGTGAGGCGTCTATGTCTGTGGCTACACTAGAGCCGGATCAGACATGTCTCATCAGACATTTCTTGTCTGGAAAAATCAAATACACGAAATCAAACGGGAATGGCTACACTTGGTCGTTCAGACATATTTCGAAAATTCAAACATGTTTGATTTTTTCGTCAGACATTGACCGATAAATGACATACCATGCATTTATATTAAATAATTTAAACAAATTTATTGTAATATGAGAATCATATTAAAACATCGGTATGTTTATTATAATTGGACCCATTTTTTTTATAAATAATTACATTAATTATATTTTAGATTCCAAGTGAACCAAGGGACCAATAATGTTAAATGTCTAGACGAAATGAACTATTTTGATTAAATATTGTATATCATGAATGGCGATGGTTACAAAAAATAGTACCTATCTATAAAACGTCTAAAAATGTTTATTGTACCTATATATCAAATAATTATATTTTACTTGATAGGTTTATCTACATTTTATAGTTAAATATTTAATAGTTTATATCTTTGAAATTCATAATAATTGGTAACACTACAGTGCTTACTTACAATAATAATAAGCAATAAGTAATAACTAATTTGGATACTGATTATCACCGCTTATATAGGTATATATAATATTGTAACATTTGTAACTTTAATAACTTATAAGTAGAGTTATAACTAATAACTCATACTGAAAATTACTGATGTATACTTAGTCTAGGCTCTATAGGAAATATTGTGTATAGGTATTAAAGACTTTCAAATAATTTTTAACAAACAACAATACATTTTATCCTTTTACTCATAGTTTAAAAGAAATGCGCAGAATTCCATTTTTTTTTTTTTTTTGTAATTATTTTAATAATAATATTTAACAAAATGATTAACGTTAAATGTTTCGTACTTAAATTCGATTTTATAACATATGTCTGACCAGAAATCTGGATGTATGTAGCCACTTGTCTGTGTAAGTCTGATCAGACATATATTGTCTGGCAGACATTGTCGTGTCTGATCAAGCTCTAATGTAGCCACAGCCTATGCCGTGCACTCGTTATCGGACACGAATCCCGGTCGACGTTTCGCCGCACGTTAGCGCGGGTACGAGCGCACGAAAACCAAAAACGGGAGTGTACGACTGCATTCCTGACGCCAAAAATAGCGCGGTCCGATCGCCGCTCGAGATCGAAGGCCGGCGTTAACTAAAAATATTGTCGTCCGCTAGATTTTCCACGAAATCCGCCGGAGGGGTGCACGTGTAGAGGAGAAGTCCGTTTCGTCCCCCTACGCAGACGTATCCGATCGTAATATTCGCGTGTGGTCCTATAATTTTCCGCACCAGGTGCGAGAGTTGCCCGACGCCGTTTCGATGACACCGACGCGAGATTGGTTTTTGAACGACAAACACAAATGGCAATTTGACGTCACCGGTTAACGTTGGAAACGATTCAGTTTCAAACCGAAGTTATTCGGTTCGGTTTATGGTTCAGCTCCGCCTCGGGGCCCGATCGACGACAGAGCTCGTAAAACTAACAAAAAGACGTGACCGCTAAAAAAAAAAAAAAAAGCACGCGAAAGAACGGATTCAGCGCCGCGAACGATTGACAGTGGTCTATGAGGACAATGAACGCGTAGCCGTTGTTTTGCGGATCACGGTTTTCGCATTAATTAAAACGGCGTGCCGGGACACAACGGCGATCGGCCCACGGATCCTACCCGTTGTCCCGCCTCGAGACAAACGCCCGGGCATATTCATGACATCCCGCACAATGTGGAAAACACTCGAGTCACATCGCGCTCGTCCCTCCGGAATAATTGAACAGTTTTCTTTCTTTCTTTTTTTTTTTTTTTTTCGGAAAATTCCGACAGTCGGAAGAGAGTCTTATTATATTATTACGTGTACCGTTTTTATTATTGTGTTTTTCCTCCGTTCGCGATGAACGACGGAGGAAAAAGTTACGACGCATTGTCACAAACTTTGAGTTACGCAATTATCGTATTATTCTCGACGCGAGACGCGAACAGGTACTGTTGTAGGTAGACAATGATATAATGAAGTATAAAAGTATATAACGGAACGAGCGGCGAAACGCAATATTCCGCGTCGCAGTTTATTATTTACTAAATTAATATCTCGGCGATGCGTTCTCCGCCGAACACGGTGTGAGTTCGTATCCGCGCGATAATTATTTCGGGGGGAGCAAAAAAAAATTAAATAAATAAAACCGGAACGTTCGTTTCTTCCGGAAAACGCTTTTCCCGTCGTCGTCGTCGTCGTCTCACGAAACGTTTTCACGCGCGCAACTACTACTACTACTACTACTACTACTACTACTACGGTGGCGTGGCGTAAACTTTATGCGTGATAATTATTTTAATACAGTCGCGTGATTATTATAATTTTGCCACGTACGTTTATCAATAGTTTCTTTCTTTTTTTCGTTTGTTTCCGTTCGACTCCTCTTTTGCACGTGCACAGATTCACTTGTGTTTTCTCGTTCACGGTTTTAATCGAGTCGGATTGAACCGAACGCTTTGCCGAAACGATTGGCGTTTGATTTTCGTTGTTGGTTGATTGTAATTATTGTTAATATACAATTTTTTTCTCACACTGGCCGACGGTTTTTCAAAAAACGCAAGTCATCTCGCCGGGTATCCCCGACGAGTTCCATGAAATTATTTTAATCCGATACAAATAAAAAAAATAAAATGAAAAACGAGGAAATTAATTTTGGAATGTTTTTTTTTCGAACACGTTTATTATTATAACGGGAAAAATTCGTTTTCGTTTATTTATTATTATTATTTATTTTATGACTTACCTTTTTTTTTTTTTTTGCTACGTCAGAACCGTATGAAACTTTCCCACTGTATACGCATTTCTTCGCGGAATATTCATTCGCTTTTAATTAAATTTCGCCGTATGTCGAAAAACATAAACGTATTAACGACGCGATGTCATAGGGAAGCCTTTCGAGGATCGATAATGATATTTTATTATTAACAGTAAACTAGTAGGTCGGTATACGTTATCATATTTTAAGTCGTGTCACCATAGTAATAATAATAATAATAATAATAATAATAATGATGATAATCATAATAATAATAAAAATCTGAAGACGACAATGGTTTTTAGGAACTGAAAATGTAATCAATTTATTCAAAAAGCCGTGCCATCACGATGAGGCCATTATGTCCCAAATGGCGACTAATGCTTTTTATAATGCGTCCTTGAACTCGCGAGGGAGGAAAAAAAGACGGGGAAAAAAAATCAAAACATTTTATGAAAACGACATCAGTAAAAATATGGTAAACTTTACACTCGTAAAAGCGTCCGCCACCGAATAAGTCACTTTGGTAAATGAACATAAACCGTTAAGGTTCATCACGACAAATAACCGCGATGCGGGCGTTTTTCCGTCGGCACGAACGAGACACTGTTACACGACATAGTAACGCATCACGAAAGAAACAACAAATAAACGATAAGTTTCGTAAAATGTCATACGGCTACCATAGGCGCAATTTGGAGGGTTACGGTGTGCTTAGCACCCCCAGTTTTAAAATGAGCACCCCCAAATTTTAACCGTGTTTATTTACATTATAATCGTAATTACGTAAAGAACAAGCAGTTGTTAATGTTTTATTTATATTTATAAATAATAATCGTGAAAACGGTAAATGGTAAATGAAAAATATGATATTCAAGATTCGATGAAAACAGTTGAAAAACATGTATATCCAAATCTTTACAAATTATTACAAGTAATAATAAATTCTTATGACATTTATTATTTAATTTATATTTTTTATGTAAATATAATTTTTTCTAACAATATGAAACATTATTTTTTTTTTTAAATGCCAGGTTGCTTTTACACGTCCAATAAGTTCAGCTAAAATAAAGAAAGAAATCATTTTCAGCTCTGAGAAAAATCGGAACTTGGCTTAGGGTATCGATGGGTCAAGAGAGATTAACAGATTTGTCAATATTATATATTGAACAGGATTTAACCAATCATATTGATATAAATGAAGTTATCAGTATTTTTGCTAAAAGTGAAAGAAGAATGATGTTATAAAATTATATTTTATTTCAAAACTAATGATTTAATTGTTCAGAATGTATAATGTTACGTTTTTTGAATAAATGAGTAATTAAATAATTATATTCATTTCAAAGCAAAGGTAGCCAATTCTAAATGGTGTAATTACTGCATGGTTAGTGAGGAGGCTGCAGGTATCGATAACCATAAGATAACATTATAAAATGGAGTGGAGGGGCTTCAGCACCCTCAATTATTTCAACGAAATTGCGCCTCTGACGGCTGCGGCGTAACTATACCGTTGCTCCGGCAAATATTGATATTATGTAAAATAAATAATAGTTACAAAACGGCAGTGAACGAAATACGATAATTTTTTTCCCCCGCTATACTACATCGACTTTCTTGTGGAAAAGTTCTACGTATATTCTCTTCGTCCTCGCGTCATCCTATGACTTTTATACTCACCCTCGGATTCCCACCAATTTCGTTCTATAGATTCTTATGTTGTTGAGATTTTTTAAAGCCAATGCATATTTCGGAATTTCGAGTAATTCAAAATCAATTATTAGAGCTATGATTTCGTTCGGTGAGCTTTATCTGATCCCGTACCAGGGGGTTTATTCTTGAAATCATTCGGATCGGATCTCCGTATACGAAAACCGTAGTTTCCACACGGATTTCCACATGATCCAAAAAATACGTATTCTTGAAGTTTTTCCGTATACCTACGGATGGGTTCGGTTATGTGGAAAAGTTCCGATCGATTCATCCGAATGGGGGTATGGCATTCGGAAACGTATTTCCGTATACAAATAAACAAATTATCATGTTACTATCCTATTGTTGTCATTAATTAAACCACATTTATTCATATATGATTATTGATTACTATAACTGCGTATTAACTATAAAAATAATTGATTATTTTTTTCATTAATTTTGTACAGCAAATTAAAATATAGGAAAGTAACAAAATAATTGATAAAACACATCACTAACCGTGGTTTTTGACAATATTTTAGCTGATGTTAATAAATAATACATTTTTTATCCGAATTATATTGTACATACCTGCCTATCTTGTAATGTTTATAAAGTTTAAAGTTTCAACATTAAACATAGAGACAGCTATTTAATATATTAACACAAGTGAAATCGGATAATTAATTGTATCATAGTTAAAAATATTGTAGCTAAACCAAAAATTACCGAGGGAAAGTACGTAGGTAATAAAAGACTTGCGATAAATATACCGTCATTAATTAAAATCACCGAACTCTACACCGAGTTTTTGTTTGTTGCGTTAAAATAAACAATGAGATTGTATATTTCAGTAGTGTTACCAACCTAATTCATACGATATAATAAACCATTCGGACAAATTTCCGTGAGCGTGGAAAGTTTTTCGTACCTATATAGATAGTTTTATTTCAAGAATACTATTTTTCGTCCGTACACGGAAATCTATCGTGTGGATTGTTCGTATACGGATCCGATCCGAATAATTTCAAGAATAGACCCCCAGATGTTTAACGGTCAGACGGTGTTTGTCCACGTGCTTCATAATATGAAATGTCGAGAAACATGATATTTTACGGCAGTTTTTGTTTTATAATTATATTTGTTTTTTTTTTTTTTTAGTTTTGATTATCATACACTATTTTGGACAGTTTGCAATCCATTAATTATTTCAATCCATTTATTAAGTATTTGATTTTATTTACCATGTTCGATTCACAAGTGATACAGGTAAACCATAGTTGGCTCCTGAAATATTTGGTCACTTAAATAAACCATGAGATGGGTCTGAGGTGTTTTTTTTCTTATTCTCGAATCGGGTCCGCAGTAATATTTTATCTTAAATAACCTCGAAGCTCAGTTAGTTAAAATAATATAGTGTTTGTAGTCCCAAAAATACGAATGAATTGAAATGAATAAGAAAAAATATCCACTATACTCGTAAGATGACTATTCCCAAAATTATTTAAATTCACACAAGACACATTAACGATAAACATGACTACTTACAGAGATGATAATTTTAGATTCTGAGTGAAGCAAAGGATCTATTGGTTTTATAATCATGTTTGTTTCTTTTTTTTTTTTTTTTGCAAAACTTTTTTGTTTGGTTGGAGTAGTTTAAAAGTTGTATCCAGCAAATTTATAGATTGAATATGGCATGTAAATCGTACTTCAAAGAAGTTGATTTTTTTTTCTTTCATTATTTTTCTAGATATCAATAAAATCGGCCAAAAAATCAAGTAAAAACGATAAAATTTGACGTAAACGATACTTCCTTTAAATCGATTTCAGTTATTTAATCATAACTCGGAAAGTGAAATTGCTTGAAACTTGAAATTTCCATCATATACTAATTGCGAAAAAATTGATTACTTTTGACCTAAAATTATAACTTTAAAAATAAGTTAATGTCTAGTCGAGTTTTTAATATTTGACAAAAGGTTCTGGAAATTAAATATAACCTTACACATTTCTTTACCAACGTTTAATGGTACGGAACAAATTTCAAAAGTCGTTAGCCATGATTTCTTTTCAGAACCGTTAAGTAAATTGTCATTGATTTTTACGGAATGAACATAAATGTTCAACTTAAAATGTTTATTTGCAAAAAATGGTGCTATCAATCGTAATGTAACTTTGAATACAGAAATAACAACGATTTCCGAGTCTTTTTATGCTAAAGAATTTCGCATTTTATCAAAAAAAAAAAAAAACTTCAAGCACATTAGTTAAAAAAAAAAAAACATAGTGACGATTAAACCAAATACGGTTAAATGTATAAATGGCATATTTTATTTTACACTTAAGCTTTGATCAGATTAGTATAACTAAAAAAATGATGTATTATTTCTTTGAAATTCAATACCAAACCCACCCCCGTTATTTTTTTTGGGAAGCGAATAATATCCCTTGGTGCGAAGTACATCTTTTTTTTATTTTCTATTTAATTTATTTGACGATATGATGCTCAAGTATTTCCATTAAAAATACTCCAGGATCCAACTCATGTATTCGACAAAATTCGTCGGACCCAATTTATGTCACTTTTGAAATTTCGAACCCAACTCAAGGTATTGTATTGTTGTTTCACAACTCTTATCGTGTTTTCAGTAATTACATTTATTCAAAAGTTCTTCATTCAATATAAACACGACACTTATTAATTAATACTGTTTAACAATGCGCGATCCGGAATAACATCTAGGTCTCATGGAAAATAATCCAATCCGAGAGACGCGATCACTGTCTATCACTTTAGTACATGATCGATTTTACGGTTCTATAATAGTTTAATCAAACAAATATGAATTGATATACATAGCAGTATTTTATAATCTACATGCGTTGTTTGAAGTAAAACATGAATATTGTTCTTCGTTCAATTGAACAAAGTCTTTATAAAAATATTACATAAGAGTATTTTTTTTATG
The DNA here is from genome assembly GCA_027580255.1 of Therioaphis trifolii. Taxonomy (NCBI): domain Eukaryota; kingdom Metazoa; phylum Arthropoda; class Insecta; order Hemiptera; family Aphididae; genus Therioaphis; species Therioaphis trifolii. The sequence goes on from CM050407.1 coordinate 28,277,688, forward strand.
AATACAATTTTATTCAATATTTATGAATTTTTACATTTATGTATGTTTATTTTTAAATACTACCTACTTTTTAATTTCGATCGAAACGGCTTATAATTTTTTTTTAATATGTTTGAAACGTTTCAAACCTAATATTGGAGATTAGTTCTTGTATATTTCTCATGGAGTAAACGAAGTATTGAAAGTATTGATAAATAGCATAATATGTTACACGTGTTTTTATCAAGAATACTCAGTGACAACAGCTCGTTCACTGCGATGTATTTTTATTTTTTTTTCATGTTCAACTAATTCAAATTTTTTCTAATCAAATAATGTGTATAACTTATAGATTTTATTCACATAAGTGTAATTTTTCTCTCGATTTTTGTTATACTTGGTTTTGAAAACAATATATATATATATATATATATATATATAATTATATCAGGTTTTTAATTGTTTTTTTTTTTTTTTATTATTATTTTTATTTGATAGAAGTTTTAACATGCAATTATAATGAAATATACTTTGGGATAAGATACAGCAGTTTTAAATTGTTTTTTTTCTTCGTAAAATCTCAATCGTATTATAAATATAATTATTGAATTATTGTATTAAGTGTGTATTATATTTTGACATTAAAAAAAAATATATACTTATATATTAAATGTTGTAGACGTGATAGTCGCGTAAGTTAATCGTTTTTTTATTCCTTCACAAATAAATTTGTTATTTTTTGACATTATAAAAATTAGTACCCTAACAATTTAATTTAAAATAACGTTAACCAATAGTTTAAAAATTAATCATATATGATATAATAGCATGACGTGAAATTTACCGTAAACAATTAAATTAAAAACTGTATTTATAAACATTATATTGACGTTATGAACTTTTTTTACAAGTAAAATATAATAGTAAAAAAAAAAAATCATCTCGACTTTTTTTTATTGCTCAGTACAAAAAGTACTGAAAATATATAGACTGTTTATACAACAGCAATTTTAATTATTGTAACTCTCTCAGTCAGATATATTAAAAAATAACAATGATAATGAAAATAACGACAAAAAGTTTTCGAGATGAAATTTTTACATAACAATATTACACCTTAATGTCAAATCACAATTATAACATGCTGACAGAATTTTAATTCAAACGACCGAACTACATCTCAAACACACACAAAACTGTGATTACTGCTGTAGCTTTAAATAAAAGATTCGTAATTTTTTTTTTGTTTGATAAATATTTTTACTTTCTTACTCTATAGTTACGCGAAAAAAAAAATAGGAGCCTTATTAAAAATTACTTCTTTCATCAAATTGCACTATCGAAGAAATTACGACCCGACGACGACGGTTGTTAGCAGTTTCTTTTATCTTTTCCTCGTATTTTTGATCATTCGAATAAATCATGAAATATACCAAATTATATACATTGTATATAATATATAATAAATTTAAAATAATTATTTATTTTTAGAAATTAAAAATACACAAATGAGAAACTGAGCGCTACGCCTAAGAATAATAAATATCGTTTTGGCAACCGAATGATTAATAATTTTCGATGACTTTTTTCGTAGATTTCCAACCATACACGTGTAACGATTGTACAATCATCGAGAACATAAATATTAACTCATGAGTTCGGTAAGTCTAGTGGACGCTATTTCTCGACTAATCAATAACACATGAGGTTTCTTGTGGCGGCTACTAACCCTAGGATTTCAATGTGCTTGCATTTTTTTTTTTGCTGCGCATTATTCGACACGATGCTTTCTCGCTTGCTCGCGTGCGTTTCGGGTCCGAGTGAAACCGCGCGCGCCACCCCGTTACGACCGATCTCGGGGAAAACGTCCAAGCACGAATTTACCCGCCCTCGGTACACCGTTTCTAGGGCGTTACACTATCCTGGGAATACCGGACGCGGGGCTGGTGGAATTGATATTTTCCCAGAATTATCGTACCGACGGGAACGGCGTGAAACACATCCTGGAAATGTTTTTTTTTTTTTAATCTAAGATTTCGCCATTACGTCGGGACGTGATAATTTCGTATTAACGAGTTTGCGAGATCGTTCCGCGGCAATCGTCGAGGCGGGTTTGTTACGGGCGCTGCTGCGCCCTCGCGTCATTGTCCGTGCGTTTTCGCGAACGTTCGACCGATTTTTTTTTTCTTTTCCGCTCGGGCCAGGCCGCGCCACGAACGTTCCTTTGAAGTCTAAAAAAAAAACGGTTCGGAAGCCTAAACGCGCCGCCATTGCGGTGGTTGTGGAAGGCGGCGGTTCGGTCGAGTCCGGAAACTTTCGTGGAAAAAAATCAAGAGAGGAAATACGGCGTCGTCGGCTACAGGGGAACTCTCGTATCGCTGACGTCTGAGCCGCCTATGGACCACCACTGAACTAAATACACGGGGAACGCGCGTATTAAACAAAATATGAGCCTACTAGGAGTCCGCCATATGCATTCCGAGTCATGGCAGAGATAAGGAAATGTAATGATTTCACCATGAAAATTGTTAACCATGAATCATGATATTAATCTATTTATATTTTCCCGCCTTACTTAAAGTTTTATCACGCGAAACGTACATTTTGATACTGCTACGATAATTTCTATTTTTTTATAATATTATTATAAACATCTAACATGTAGGCTATATAATATATAAATTGTATTCTATTTTTTATTAAGTTATTATCAATTGAATATTATTGTTATTTATAAATTTAGTTCAATGCATGAACTACCTATATAATATACTATATAAAATGATGATGGTTCGTAAATGTTGTGTTTGCTCACATGCTAATCAAAAAGGTATTGGCATGTTTAGGTAAGTCGCTTCGTTAAATAAATAAAAATTATATATAAACGGACATTGCGGAAAAACATATTATATACTTTTATTATAATAGAGTTCCTCTAACTGATCCTGCTCGTACAAAATGGTTTGAAGTAATTGGTATTAAAGAATCTTTACCAAATAAGTTGTATTTTGTGTATGAACGTCACTTTGAAAAAAATGATATTCAAAATTTAAATTCATACACAAAAAACTGAAATTAACTGCATTTCCGACGCGTTTGTTGGTTAACAAATAATACTTTAAAATTCATTACATTTATAGCTTTTAATTAGTCTAAAATTAATTAAAAATTAATTTAATATAATATATAGGAAAATATTTATTGTAAAATGGCAATTGCGTTTTGTAAATAGTAATAAGTAATTATTAAGACTTGACCACTTACGTGAGTACCTAGTGTCCTAGTTCATGAGATTTAAAAATAAAAATTAAAACATGGTTAAAATGAATATAATTATTAGTTATTATGATTTCAGATTTTAATTTTATACTAATAATTATGTTATATCCGAATAAAAGTTACTGTTTTATCACTAATTGAAGTTAGTTACAATCAATGAGATAAATCAATCGGAATGCATATGGCGGCGCTCGCGTATCAACTCATTTTTCATATACGACAATTATACACAATACGCGTTCCATGTATTTAGTTCAGTGTGGACCACACGCACACAAATCGATCACTACAAATTCCCTCGGTTTTTTACAGTTTTACCGTTTCGTTCGTGTACACCCTTCCCCGTTCAACTTAATTCCACGTATACTTTCATAGGTTACGTCAAAGTAGTAGTAGTGTCGTAACGAGCGCCCCAAGTCACATACCGAAGCGAAGACGTAACACGCAACTTCTAAATATATTTTATTACCGTCGTAGACTCGGACGTCTCTGTGAAACGAATATCAATCGATTACGATCAGCCACACAAGCCGACACTATGAAACTATCATATCAACCGTTCGCTGAAATATCTCTGTGCTTGTGAGTCGTGTGCGCTCGAGTCGAGGTTTAATAACGCGTACGGAAGGCTGCACACGAATTGCGTCCCGAAATTTAAAAATCGATTAGAACGTACACGAATTGCGTCCGACTTTATCCAAACGACTATTTTATAACTATATTTTTTCCCCAATTCTATTTCAAATAGTAAGGTAACTTTTAAGCAGATTATACGTCTTTTAGTGTGGATAGTGTTGTGGCCGCGAATGTAATAGTGTACAATTTTGTTTGATCGTGTTGTCGGCGTGAATTTTGGAGTGTAATACTGTAACATTTTGTTTGATATTTTGTTGATAATTTTCAATTTTTCGTAATTTTAAAATAAAATGACATCGGTGGCTTTAAGAGAAAAAATTGAAACTTTATTCAATATAAATGGATACGAATCTTGCAACAAAACAATGTTTTTACGTTGGGTCGCCATTCGTGTAGTTGTTTAAATATGGTTGGGACACAATTCGTGTAGTCGTTAAATATCTTTGGGACGGAATTCATGTGGAAAAGAGATTTCGGGACGCAATTCATGTGCAGCGGTACGGAACGCTCCAGACAATATTCTCCGAATAATTATGCACAGAGTAACAGGTAACGTGCCATTTGGACGTTACACGGTGTCATCGTGGTCGTATCGTAGAACGAGACAAACTTCGGAGTAGCGACGTTGCCGATTTTTCTCTTCCGTTTGAGGTGAAGTTATTAATGTAAACGTACAGGGTGACCCCGAGATAGTTGATACGTTTTAATAAATCTTTTAAAATAGAAGGAAAATTAAAAACAAACTTAAATAATAAAACATCGAAAACGGCCATTGACTTTTTGTGGCAAACTCGACAACAATAATAATAATAATAATAATAAAATAATCATAATCGCCGTTTAACAGTAGGTTTTTAAAAATCTCATTCCATAACTCTCTACGTATGAATAATTCTTTCGTCTCGTTGTTGTTGACATTTTTCATACACGTGAGAAACACGCGGATTTCGTTTATGATTTTTCTCGTCAGAGTACCCGTCGTTTTGGATCATCCCGTACACTGTTGATGACGGTGTCGACATGGATTCGCCGTCCGTCGTCCGCTCGATACGCCGTTTTCGTTGGCGTGTGAATGTGTATCCGGTCAACGGGAACGAATTACACGACGCTTTTGAGTGGCTGACGCGAATCGAGCTCGCGTGTCACCGTCACACACACGCCGAGTATACAAATCGTCGCAGACCGTTCCAGACGTGTCCACAGAGTGACGTCAATCTTTGTTCGTTTTGTTGCTCGTTTCGATCGTTTGCCCGGAGGATCGTAGAATTCTCTGCGACTCGTCTGTCGTTTAAATAAAAATATATAAACACTCCGCGTTACTGACGTGTTATATTATACACACACAGGCACTTGACCAAAGAACCTTAGTTATCTCTTTTACGTGTTTTTTAACGCCTGCTTTTGACACGATATTTCTCTGAACAGTTCATACAGGCGATCGACGTAGAAAGAAATTAACACGAAAGTAGTTCCCCTTCGGTCCTCGATTCGAACACTCAAAAAAAAAAAAGGCAATCAAAGAATTGAATTTTTGAAATTGAGTTCCTAAAAGGTTTTCCAAAAAGTTCCTAAAAAATAAGTTTCTCTTTCCCACCCGATCACTTAGATGGCGATATTTTCAACGCCACGTGATACCAGAAATTGCTGTGTGTGTGTGTGTGCATTTTTTGTTTTGCGTACTTATCTGTTGTGCTTTCAAGCAATAATTTACTTTAAGGATTTAAAAAAAAAATGGTTTATTATTATAACCGCATTGGGTTTCTAACAACAAAATGTTGGTTAAGTCGTTCAAATCCACGGTTAAACACATTAATTGTTAATCCTTTTGTGTGTATTTATTAAGCACTTTGCGAATAATAATGCAAAGGCTCCCTAGATTCTATTTCAATTTTTAAACGCTGTTTTGTACGTGTACGTAAAACAAAATACAAAATGAGATTTAAAAAAATTTTATTTCGATAAAAAATACAAATTATGATAGTTGTAATAACATAATTCGCAAAGCTCTGTGGTTTAATTCGTATTAACTCGACTATAAAAAATCGTTGACCAGTTTTTCTTTTTTTTTTTTTCAATGACAAAAAATCCATTATTGATCGTATTTCCTTGAAACTAAGAAAACTGATGGAATACTTTTTTTTTATTCGTATCGATATACACGAAGCTTCGTAGCTTTACTCGAGTTTTCTTTTCGCTTTTTGTTTTGGTAACTCGGAAAAAAATGTCATTATGTTAAAAGAAAAAAATATGTACTTACAGAATTGAATTAATATTTCTGTCGGGCTCTATTGTCTGATACTATACTGTGATCTGTGCCAAAGGTTTTTTTTTTTGCAAATTTATTATTTTTATACCGACTTTATCAATAATTCGATTGCGTGGTCTTCGTACACTCAAATGATTCTTACGTAATTACTTTGATGGAATCGTATTTTTGAATTATTCGAAGTTTTAAATAAAAAAAATTAAAAAAATGATATTTCGTTCTCCAGGAGAGTTGGGGTGGGAGATACATCCCCCTTCGTGGCATTCGTTTCGTCCAAAATATAAATACTGATGGAGGCGTTTTAACGGTAAACTAATATTTAAGTATTCTGTAAAAATAACACGTTTTAATCAATTAATATTCAAGTGAATCTTTACCATTTGTCTCTATAACGATGGGCGCACTGATGATATAAACAAGAATACTCGATGTTACAGACATTAGACTGTTTTTATGACATTTGCGACTATTTTTATGATCCGATAATCATCTGAGTTTATTCAATGATTACGATAACTGTGGTCAAATGGTTTATGGACAACCCAAGTTCAATGCGATGATAGAATATACTTAGTAAATAGGCACCTACGTTATAACGTGGAAGGAGGTATGGTGGCAATTCAGTGGCGTATTTACGGGGGGGGTCCCCCGGGTCTCGACCCCCCAGAAGAAAACAAAATTAAATCTACGTCTGAAATGAAATGTACTATATAATAACATAATAATTATATTTACAAGATTTCTGGCTTTCTGACTCAAATACAAAATATATTATAAAATTGCAATTAGAAGTCATAAATGACTTTATTACGTAAGAATAGAGGAAGATAATATTCATTTACTACCTTTATTATTATGTATATATATAATATACACATTGTTATTCTATTATGCTATAATTTGTAATTCAGCGATAATGGTGAAGAGGGTTACTCAGAATATAAAAAATACTTTCGGACCCCCCACCTAGAAAATTTTTTAAAATACGCCACTGGGTGGCATAGGCCCCTTATCCCAATTCACAATACATTCGCATATCTTGTCAAACACAAAAATCCCGAGAACTGTTGATATCATTATGATTATTATTAGGTATATTCCCTGTCGTGCAAACCGTGAAATACATCGGTTATTACAATAACACGTCGTTATTGTGATTCGAAACGTCATGACTCGATTTTACTCACAGCACACAAAGTACCTACGCACAGATCACCCATGTAAAATCGTGAAAAATAACTCATAAACAACGCCGATGAAAACCATACGGGTGCGACGTACGTATTGGTGTTTTCCAAAACAATTATGCGTACGCGATATTTTACCCGATGACAGCTGTGTACGCCGTGTACGGCAACTATCGTGCAACTAACGAACGCGCGCTCGTATTGTTCGCATGGCGGAGTAAATATACCCGGGTTCGCCAAAAAGCGACTGTTTCGACGCGGACGGGTGGGGGTTAGGTTAGGAGATTTTTTTTTGAATAAGGGGAGGGTGTGTTAAATAGGGGGTTAAATAGGGGCATATTTGTAACTTGCCTCTAAAAATTTTTCAGTTCGCCACGCCACTGGTGGGACGTAATGGCGGGAAAAAAAGAAGTGAAATTCCAAAAAAAAAAGGTAAACGCGAGTAGCGATAAATGTCACGCACGGATATGATATGACCACGAGTCATAACGAAGATTTCCGTCCGATGAAATATCGACAAGAAAACCGTGACGTTGTCGACTTTGTGTCCCGGCATTTGACCGTCAGCGTCGAGACGTACAACAGGCGACTTCGAAACGTATATTTTGTTTTCAAAATTTCAAACTTTATCGTACGTTTTCTTTTTTTTCGTCTGTTATTCAACGACGACGTGAAAAACGAATGACGGTACACCTACACGGTAATGCCCGGCACTCGAACGACAGATAACGCGTCCGTCATTGCCGTCTAAGCCACGACGTAAATTCGCCCTCGGAACGCAACACGGAACCGGTGGAAAATATATACCGCGTTAGGTGGCCCCGCGACATTATTGAATCGGCGGTACGGAGTGGTGCACCCGAAGCGAACGGAACTCAATGGACCGCGCACGCAATAACTTTCGAAAACCATAAAAGTACCCGCTATTTGTATTTTTTTCCTGTTTTTTTTTTTGTTTTTATATTTATTGAAGTCGTTTTTTTCCCCGCTCGCGTGTTCCTCGCACCGTCACTCGGTAGGTATTTAAGTTGCGCCGTACGGGAATGCCACGTGTCGGCTGGAACTCACAGACGAGATTCATTCGCGCGAGAGCACGTCGCGCGAACGAACCTTGTCTAACATTCAGCTCGGAAATAAATCACTCGACTCGCGACCGTCTGCGGTGGTCGTGTGCAAAACAATTTTGGCACCGCCGTATATACTGATCCGATACACTTTGAACGCGCCGAAATCGTTGCTCTAACGAGCGTCGTGTTTAGCGGATCACGGTTATCGGTGTGCAAATATACACTGCGCCGATTGAGCAGCGGTTTTACAGCGAAATCGAAGCAGATGCGGAATAATTCGTTATTGGCCGCGGACAAGATCACGATATCGTCCACTAATAAAACGGCTTCGTTTGACTCCGTTCGCGGCGTATTTATCATATCGCGTACAGTTCAAAAGATATATTTTGTTTAAACTCTTTCTGAAAACGAAACTTTCGAAAAATTTAATAAATTGTATGTGAAAGTCTAAAGCCCAAAACGCCTGTTCGTGTGGCGTGTATAAATCACTCATTTCCTTAAGTAACTTAAAAAAACAAACACAATCCGATTGAGTATAAACGTAAAAATGCGATAATTTCTGTGCTAAAATCGCAGCGATTTTGTGTAAAAATAAAAAAATAAAAAACAAGAAATGCACAATTCTCGTTGCAACACACAAAGTGCGATTTGTTTTTGCCGGATCAGCCGAATAGACAATACTTTTCGGACCTTTTATTTTCTTATCGGAGAATCCTCAGTGTGAAATAATGTTAACTCGGCGAATAATATGTAGAAATGAATATCATTACACGCTCCGGTGAGTAAGATTTGAAAAGTTTGAACGTGCCAATAATAATACGTTTTTAACCCGTAGAAAACGAGTATCCGTTTGTATTTAGTTCACTCGAGTTTTGTGACAAAAGGCAAACGATATAATTACGTTGTGGGCGAACACTGTTGTACACTTGTATTTTATACTCATATATACATGTTAGTTGAATTTCAGAGATGCCAATAAAACCTTGTTAGATAAAACGTCTGTTTTGAATCGCGTTTTCTCGAAGGCGACGCCGGTGGTGCCGAGAGAATGCGTACGATAAGGCTGCGCACGCGGAATGCCTGGGTAGACTTAGACATAAGGACCGTTTTCGAAATCCCAGATTAACGGTAAATCCTTATATATATATAATATACCCGGTCCCGAGCGACGGATTCCCTTTTTCGAGCGCGGGCGAAACTTTAGAATACGGCTTATGAAATTCGAGTAAAAAAAAAAATTGCATCATACGCGACGAGGGAATAGAAAAAAAAAAGAACAAAACAAAATCCCGTTTAACTGATATTCTAAATCCGTCGCTATTTCTTCTTTGAGCCGATCAATAACAAAATGGTTGTTTGACACGCACACAATCGCACATGTTCCGTACGTACAGAAATTTGTACACACACTGTATCTACATTCAACAGCACACTAAAATACACACACATACACACTCATATACTGTACACGTTATAGTGTGCAAGGCAAGGCAAACATAATTTCCAGTTTTGCACAGAATGAGTTATTGTGTACGTTAATCTACACACACACACACACACACACACACACACACAACCTCATATACGATCTGGTCGCCATCTCTGACAGTCACCGGCGTACCTTAAGGTGGTTGCAACATAACTTATTTATACGGATCCTGTGCGTAATGAAATACAAGGCACGTGTATAATGTACAAAGTCATCGGTTGTCACGTGCTCTCCCGTCCACACTATGTTATACAAAATGCATACTCACGCGTGTGAATGTGTGTTAGTGTGTGTGTGTGTGTGTGTGTGTGTGTGTGTGTGTGTGTGTGTGTGTATGTGCTTGGGTGCATGCGTGCGTGTATGAACGTGTGTGTGTGTGCGTGCGGGAGTGTGTATTTAGTGTCACTAGTACGCTCTACTAAACATGTATAAACGACAACATGCCGCGATGGTATCGCACAAAACAGAGCGCTGAGTTAAAACGAGACTAGGTACTAAAACGAGTGTATATTATTTGAGTATGTGGAGGGGCGGAGGCGGCCAATGTGTGCCTGTAACAATGGAAAGCAGTTTTTTTTTTCACGAACATATGGTCTTCTTACCTAGTTAAACCTGGGTTCTGCCACCCAGGGCAAATATACTATTGCGTTCCGTTTGAGTCACACAGCATTTGAAAGACGTTTTTCTGTTAAAAAACATACGTTCGTTTAACAACATTACGAGTTCACTGAAGCAAATATAGATTATACTACATACAATATTACGATTTTAATTAAAAATACTCCGTAAATTTAGACGAAATAAATCTGATTTAAGAAGATCAAATCTAATGCACTTCGTGTGGAATCGATTTTTTTTTATTTTACATTCCATATTTTTAAGGAATAAAGTTACTTAAAACACGTTCACGTTTATAACGAAAATGTTCGATCGGTGTAGATGATTATAATATGTACAGTGATTAAGTACAATTTGTAAATTTACGTATTTTTATAATAGCCTATTCGTCATGAGTAATTTTTTATTTTTTTTTTTTTAACCGCTGTGTTTTTCGATTATTCTCGGTTACTATGAAAATGAGTTCCCGTGCAGGAATTATGCATTGTAAATAATTTGCAATGTACCAACAGACTCGCGTGCTTATAAAAAGCGCTTTTGTACTGTGACCGTGGAGATCTTCTACGGGTCACGCTCGCGTGGCCGGGTCTTCTTGAAAAACAAAAATATTGATTTGAAAACCGATCGCAACAAAACCATTAACTGTAAACTATACACTGGAGACGGTTGGACATTTCGTTTTTTTAAATCGATTTGTTCGGTTTATCTAAAATAAATATTGAATTAAATTTCAAAACGTCTTATTCATTCGTCCACTTTTACTTTAAGTATAAAAAAGTACATGTTGGTACACGTTTTTCGTCCGGTTCCAAATATGTGTAAGAAGATACTAATTAAATCACTAAGTAAATACTAATTCGATCGTCTCACAACACAATAAATCCATGCACATGATATTTCACGATGGCCGAACGTAATGTAACAAACAGGTATTTACGTTTTTTCTTTTTTTGATCAATCGATCTTTTTCTTTCCCCATAGTTAAGTATATGAAAATAAAATTAGCAAAAGTGTATTAAACAAACGTTATTCTTAGATAATTAATGTGAAAATAGTCAGCTATAATAATGATGAGTGGTAATATTTTGAAAATATAATAATTATAATTATTCGCAAATAGTGAAAATACACGACTGACGAGTTATTCCACGGTGTCCTCGTTCATTTTATTGGGTAGTTGACGCGATAATGGACTATGAAAGCAGTGTTTTTTTGTTTTTTGTTTTTTAATACAAAAGAATCATATTCGAGCCATGCGAATTTTCCGTGGTCGTCGGTTGATTCGGCGTACAAGTCGATTGCCGACCGTACGAGGGAGAGACACGCAGGGCCGGGGGACACGGTGATTTTTCGTCTTTTCTCAGATCAAAACGCGCGACGCGTAACGTAACTCCGTGTTTGTCGTACCGACCGCGCGCGCAAAAACGGAAGCACCGCCGTCACACGTCCGGACGACGGCTGCGATAGACAAACTTTCCGTCCGATCCGGGCGGCCGACAATCGCGGAAACTTTTACGCACGGCTGATTTCCCGTGCATTTGACATTACGAAACGACACCGCGGTAACTATGAGCACAGGTTAATACCGATGACCGCGCGTAACCCGTGGCAACCTTTTATGATCCGACGGTTTCGTGTGTTTCGTCTCGTTTTCCACCACTTTACGCCCGTTCGCGGTCCACAGACGCGCGATCGACGATTGTCACGACGCAGTGCGCAGAGTCGGTTTTTTCTTTCTTTCTTTCTTTCGTTTTTTTTTCGTCGAGAAAAAAGACCTGCTTTTACGACCGGCGACGCACGCAGAGCTACTAGATATAGAAACGAACCCAGTCACTAATCGTTCAAATCACTATACGATCATAAACCGATCAGAAACGCGGTTCCGCGAGCGAAACTACTCGTAAGTGACCGAATTTGCGAATCGGCACAAAGAAATGAGAGCTTAGTATTTATAGTCTGTCCGCCGGAATAAGAGCGCACCGCTTTGGCGCATCGTGATGAATCGTGGAACGACGCGTCGGGCCCCTCGGCTGTGTATAATTGCTCTGCGATTGGTCGCCGTTCGTCGGCTGTCGACGATTCCGGCGGGCATACAAGCATATCTTACACGTAACAATTATTTCACTATCAATTATCTGTAATTTAGGTTTTAGTTTATTAATTTATTAGAACGTTTGAAATTTGAATTATTCGAAATATTAGAATATTGAATGATCCAAAATTATACTTCAAAGTCCTATGTAAATGAAATCGTCCGTGAAGTTGGGAACACTGTTCATATTAGGTCATATATAACATGACGTATGGAAGAAACAAATAATTGGGTTTCTGACTTTGGGGAGTTAAACCATACTCATTGGAATTATCGTTCCAGTATTCCAAAAGGCAAACGCATTGTGTGCTCGTGAGATCTTTTATTCAAATTTAACAATAAATACCTATTAAAATGAATTCTTATGATTATTTAGTAAAAAGTTTGTATGCCAACATAGTAATTTATAAACCTGTTATCAATATTGAACGATTATCGAAAAATGCCGATTGCCCAGCTACAATTTTTATTACAGTAAAACTTCATAGAGTTGCTACTAAAAAAAGATCCATTTATTAAAGAGATAGTATAATGCACAATCAAAAACCGTAATTTGATAACAGATAATTGATAGTGAAATTGTTATCTCGTTTGAATGAGAGCCAACCAGAGAACAGGGTTTGCATCGGGTTCTCTAACAATGTACGCTACGCTTACATGGTTCCGGCGGTGGCAACGGTGCTTGTGGTAGGAAAACATACGCGAGTTTCAACCGAATTCTGTTCGCTGCTCGGTGCGCTCTTATTCTGGACAGTGGATAGACTATAGTCGTTGTAGTTGTGGTGCAACGGTACTTTTACGAAAGTCGTGGATATTCATACGCCATGCAGATTTGATGAGCACACGAAGAAATTTCGGCGTCGTACCGTTACAGCAAAATTAGAATGATAAAAAGAAAATTTTGAGCACGTCGACGGTCAGATCCGTGGTGTACTCTGTCCACGAATTCAAAATTTAAAATCTGTTAATTTGTTATAAAAACGTTATACGACCAGTATGATATAATGATTGTTTTGTATAATTTATAATCATTGAAAACGTATGTCGATGACACAGAGACTAGGAAACTTCAGTGCCTAGGACACCGGGAAGTCACGTCACTACTAACTTGAGTTGACAACGTGCGCGTACCTTCATCAGATTATAATGGCCGGAAATGCAAAGCAGTTTATGTAGTAGTAATACGATTATAGTACGCGGTGTGTAGTAGAATAACACATCGGTTTTACTCCGGTGTCACCGTGATCGGAGGGCCTCGGAGACCCGGCAAATGTCGTGATCGGGAGAGTTTCACGCCCACGGTGTCGACGACCCGTTATCGAACGGTTCGACGCCACGGCGTATTTGCTCCGGTGAACCGTGCTCTTCGACGACAAACAATCGAACGTTAATCGCACGCTCGTGTTTGCTTTGTCGACGACAGCGACCGTTTGGTTACGGTGCGAAATCGCAAACACGTGGTGCGATTAAAGCGTTTGTCAAATGCCGACACACACGGCCAAAACTCTTTTGGCGTCCGTCCACAGTGGTAATCCGTCTCCGGTGTAGAAAAATGTCCGTCAACAGAGGTCTCGCTGCAGTAACGTGTACGTGTGTGTGTGTGTGTGTGTGTGTGTGTGTGTGTGTGTGTGTGTGTGTGTGTGTGTGTGTGTGCACGCGAGTGATTCGTTTTCGTCCGACAACTATTACACGGGTCTACAAAAAAAATATTTTCAAAAGCTGTCTTATTTCTAATCACTGATTTCATTTAAATAATGTACACGAAATTTAAATATATTAACTATTTGGTCATACCACGTCCCATTTTTTTGCAATTTATAAATAAAATATAGTATATTAACAAAAAAAAATTGAAATTAAAAAATTATAAAGATAACCTATTTACATATTTATTTTAAACAACCAATACAATTTTTACACTCATGTTACTTCGTATTTGAAGAATATCTTTGCCTCTTTGAAAAAAAAACTTCGTTTTGTCGATTTTCTTTTCTACACGTGTTGAGTTTCACGGTGCAACATTCAACAATAGTCTGCCATCATGGTAACACTCCAACGCCCTTGGTAGCGTTAGGTTAGGTTAAACAATTGCCATTATGTAGTAAAACTCCTTTTAAACTCCGTTTACTTGAATCAATGAACAGTCGCCATTCATTTTTTTTATATTCAATATTTCCTAATTTATTAATCAACTTGGGAATATTGTTACAATATGCTAATGATTCGTCTTGAGTAAATTATTATCAGTGTTATGAACGCACCTATACGACGGTTGTCGTCCAAAGATCTGAAAAACGATAAAACACAATATTTGTTTTCGCTCGCTCGACGTATTATGAACGTATAGGACGTATTGTCGACCTCTCAGTCGCCATCCGAGGACGCGGACGACGATCGAACGTGTTAAAAGTTACGGGGAAAAAAAAATTATAAGCGTGCCCGCCGTGTCGTATGCTGTACTCGCGTTTTTATGCGGGGACCAATGGTGACAGCCAAAAGGTATGCTGCTGCTCTGATGAAAACAAATTTCGACGCAATTGGGATTCGCGTGAAATCCCAAATCAACATTTTTTCGTCAGCGGATCCGTCCGCTTTTAACCGGTTATCTATCACACGGTCGCTGCCGACCAGACCTCTGGGGACTCGGAAACTGCGTGGAATGTACGGCGGAACGAGCGATCGTTCGATAAAATGTAAATTACGTCGGTCGCGTGTTAATTTTTATCACATGTCGCGAGAATTAACGCGGGAACGCGAATGCGAATATTTCGACATTCAGAATGCGTTATTGGCCGTTTTACCGTTTCGACCGGAATATATTGCCGAATAAAATACCTGTATTCCTGACTCTAGGTCACACGAACGTCCGATCGATTTTTTAATTATAGCAGTTATTCATTTGATCACAACCGAACAATAGAACGAAATATAAAATAACTACAATCATACCGACAATAAATCACATCGGTTTTGATTTTAATGGTCTCTAAAAAATTATGTTGTGATTGTTAACTTATCATAAATCATAATAATATCATTTATCTCGTACTTTATACATTTTCATCGCTGTTATCCCGTGGATGTCGTGTAATAATAATTGCATAATATTTTATTATGTACTTCATGACGCTGTATGAACTGCGACACAGTGGTGTATTACTTTTGCCTATACACCACGCCGTCTCGGAGTCGATTTTTTTTTTCAATGATATTTTATCGCTATTTCGCTTTTGTGACGTTCCATTATGTTACGACTATGATACTTTTCAGCAAAACACTCGTTATCGCTTCAGTTATATAGATAAAACGTGCGCATATTCATACAAACATACATACACACACACACATACACGGATAATAAACGAAAAGGTAAAAAATTAAAATGTACGCATAATTAAAAAAAATTTTAAATTACATCGCCTTTTTTAATTTATTCACGTGAAACATAATATCGTGTACGTATTTTATAAATGTTCGCTCCTCGCCCGGATGCAATTAATGTTATTTCATCACCTGCCGTATACATAACGCACGACCACGCGTTCGCGATATACGAGCGAGTAGAACTGTATTTGAGACGTCACACGGCGATTATTGAATTTCTAGCCGACCGCCTCGATGACACACACGACAATATTGTATTCAAAACGAACGTTATCGTGTTTTCACAGGGTCACACTAAGTATTTATCGAGGAGAGGGTTCAACATTTTTTAATAGTTTAACAACTTTTTTTGTTTTTCGTTTTTTTTTTTTAAAGAAATCATACATTTATTTCATACACATAATAATAGTGTACAAAAGACTGAGAAAGAGTACTTATTTAAACTATAAATAAAACGAGTTATCTCAGTGAGGCCCAGTAATCTACAAAAATATTTTAAATAAAAAAAATAAATAAATAAATAAATAAATAAATAAATTAACAAGAATTTGTTGGTTTGAGAAAAAGAGCCACCCAGAGACGATAATTTCAGTCAAACAACTAAGAAAACGATACGTCAATTTTCATAATAATGAAAACATCCACATCCACATACACATATACAAATATTGAAATACAGCCTTTGAGATCGGTTAGTGTTTTTCTAAACGAACATATAATTTTGTTCGATCGATAAAATAACATAAACACGGTGTAAATATTTAACAATTGATACTCTAAAGTGATCATCGGTAGTGTAAAAACATTTCACAAGGATTTGTTTGTCGCCAAATAATTCTTGAAACACGAGTGAGTATCCGACGCTAGAGAGTTTGGGTTTTTCTAACAATGGCATAAAAACAATTTTGAAAATATTATCTATGATTTTTTTACTGACTTTTATTTTTTTCTTACCTCTCACGAAATATTCGAATTTATATCAACTCAATTTTTAATTCTCACGTGGAGGGGTGGTCAAGACGCCAAAACCATCCCCTAAGGTATGTTCCCGTGTTCTCGAGTCTCCACCTGAACGATAAAATGGTTTTATTATTATTTTTTTTTTCTAATTATAATTATTATTATAATTATTATAATGATATTTATAATGATTAATTATAATTATCATTATTATTAATATTATTTACGGCCATTTGACGGTGGCGTGGACTGTAGTTGAAAACGCGTCGTTTTCCCAACGCGCCATGTCGTCTGTGTGGCGGCTATCGGATTATTATTTCACGACCGGTGAACGGCCGTGGACGCTGCTCGGAGAAAAATGATTTACGGATCGTAACAATTGAACCGACGACGGCGGCGGCGGCAGCGGGGCGACGCGACGGTCGCTCTAGCGCGTGGCGTCTTAGTCGAGGAGCTTTTTAAATATTTGCCGAACGAAATTGAAGAAACATGTCGGCGACAGATGTGACGAACGTCACCGCCACACCCGCCGCCACGCCGTCACGCCGTCAGAGAATCCGTATTTAATGTATTGTATTATTTCCCATTAACGTGTATACATTGTACAGAATGTACCGCGACTCTGTCAGAGATCGAAACAACGCGATTTCACTCTGGACACGAGTGCACACGTTTGGAATTTACGATCCAAAAAAACTTTTGGAGCTACAATTTTTTTTTTTTTTTTTGAAAAACTCATAGATTCATCTGGGAGAATATTTAAATTTTAATTTCTGAATAGTGTCCACTATTTATCACGTTTTTTTCATAAAACAGAATATATACATTTTTTTTTTTTCTGGAAATTTTTATTATTAGACCATTATTTTAATTTTTGAAGATGTGATTAGTGTATAGAAATTATGTGCGTACATAATTGGTGGACTCTCCGTAATGTTTCACTATCATCATTTAAAAAGCCGAAATTTCAAATGCTAATATCATTTAAACAAGTACATATAAATACCGAAACGTCCAACAAAAAAATATTCTCTTTTACAATATAATGGTACAAATGGAGATTACCATTTAAAAAAAACTTTTTTTTTTTTTGTTAATAGAAATACAAATTTAAAAAGATCATTTAGTCTCTTGAAACAGTTTAATTTGTGTTAGAAATTTCATTTAAAAAAATCTTACGTATGCATTACATAGGGATAAATCACGCCGTATAAATTTCCATGGGATAGCCTGTATATAAGTACATTTTCGTTTTTTGCAAACGCATAGTATCCAAAACACGAATACTAAATTACACGTGCAATTATTGTGTGTGTGTGTGTGTGTGTGTGTGTGTGTGTGTGTGTGTGTGTGTGTGTGTGTATCTGTTTACATTCATCTTTCTCATAATATATCGGTGAATTCCGGGAAAAGAAGAGTATAATGATAATAATATACAAAAAGGAAAATAGAAAGTTAGAAAGAGAAAGAGGGAAATGAATAATAAGAAAACACAATCTTTCGTCGCCCGCGGTGTTTTTCAATATTTATACAGTGTAGGTACATCGCGTTTACACTATTCTATTATGAATTTAGTTCCGTGTTCGGATCCGAAAACCGTCGAATTCCCGAGATGTAGGGTGTAAAGATAATCGCGTAATAAGTTTTCTCTGCCTTACTCGATTTCTGTCTCTCTCTCTCTCTCTCTCTCTCTCTCTCTCTCTCTCTCTCTCTCTCTCTCTCTCTCTCTCTCTCTCTTCCACTTTCTTCCCCTCTCTCTCTCTCTCTACTCTTTTCTCCCGCTCTATATCTGCATCCGAACGCGCTCGAGTCGTTCGATTTATCGTTATGGCTGATTCGAGTAATCGGATTTTCAACAACAACGTGCCTACACGCAGAATCGTAATAAAAAGAAAACCCACCACGACATGACCGTGGAAATATTTCAGAGTTCTCCGAAAGGAATACATGTATACACTGTGTTTAATGCTTGTATGGGTGTGTGTGTGTGTGTGTGTGTGTGTGTGTGTGTGTGTGTGTGTGTGTGTGTGTGTGTATGTGTGTGTGTATGTGTGTGTGTGCACGTTAGATTTGGCGAGACACATAACGGTTATGAGGGGGACGCACATTTTTCGAACGATACGAAATGCTGCTGTGCCGTAAAATTTATGACTCTCCGCGGCAAAGTTGTAATAATTACGCCCGCGTTACGTTTTTCGTTATTGTTTAACGACGTCTGCGGAAACGGTGACCGTTTGTTAGCAGCAGTTTGTGCGTGCGGTCCAGACGTCGGAAACGAACGCGTCAGCGCGACCGCCACGAAAGCGTGTGTTTATCACGTACATTATAGATATATATATAAATACAACTCGAATAATAATTGTCCAGCACCCCACGAATTGCGTGGTCAGTCGTGTGTACGTTGTGACCAAATTTCGTCAAACAAATCCAACAGAATCCACTGAAACGCATTGTCGTGTAACGATGTTTGTCGTTTTCCCAGGCGCGCGATCGTACCGGAACATCGTCGTGTAGGTTGAAAATCACGTGTCGAAACGTTCTTTCGACGTGCGCGCCACTCGTGGCGTACGAACGAAAATCGAGAAATCACGCGAAAAAAACCATTATCACGGTCGGTTTGAATGTTGGGCGTTAATTTCGTAAACAAACAATCGTATATTGACTAAACCGTGTGTCCGGGAGACGAGTCACGGTCATTTTATCAAAAAACTCGGAAAAATAAAAAAGACTTGCGTCCCCGGGTGGGGGCGAAGGGGCATCCGCCCCCCATAACAATTATTTTGAATGTATAAAATTACGATTATATTAACACAATTTTAATGATCAAAATTTTAATTTATCGTTATACCTAAGTAGAAAAAAATAAATCTCCACAAAGATAATAAATTAAAAGATAATAACTACTAATTAGTCATTAGTTGTTTGCTTTCACCTGAGTGCTTACTATTTATTTCATGATTTTTAGATTATAAATTTGGTTAAGGAGCCAAATGGGGCAGCCCAGATTGACTGGACTGGCATTAATGCATGTGCACAGAAATATAGATGTAGACATAAATAATACAATTGAACGGTTTGCAAAAAAACAAACTAAAAATAGATTTTATCGTATAGCTGTATTTATTTATTATTATTATTATTAATAAGTAGGTATTATAATATATCGATTTAAAAAAAAAATACGCCCCCTTCTTAAAACTATCTAGGGACGTCCCTGTTCCAACACGCGTGTACGGCATACGTTTCAATACACCTCGTACACGGCTCGTCTCGTCGTCAATGCGATTATTGATCGTTCGACTGTGAGGTCTGGATCGTCGATCGTCGATCGTCGTCGACAAATTTAAAGAAAACTCGCTATAATAAATACGAGACAATACGATCGCAGAGTTCGGAGACGTAATATCCCGAACGTATTATCGCCAAATGTTTTTCCGATAGTCAAATCAACAGTGCGAGACGGACGCCCGTGCCGTGGCGATCCGATCGCACGCTGTGATACAAGACCATAGACGCCCGCCGTCAGGAACGTCTTATTATTATATAGGTGCGGATTGAACCGTCTATTCCGACGAACTCACTAATAAACCGTGCGCGTCGTCGTCCTCGGTCCGTCACTCGAATCCAAGTGAATAAGCCCTCGGGCAGAGCGTAACGAAGAACGTCACGATGACAACGGGGCGCATTAAACCGTATCCAGTGATTCATTGCACCGCGTGCGCGGGAGTCGAGTGCACGGGACGCCCGGATTTTAATTACGCCAGCGAGTCAATTACCATATATCACTCAATTGTCTTGGGTGTAAACTGAAACGTACGCGAAAACTACGTTATTTACGATCGATCCGGCGGCGGCGGCGGTCCGACCGACGACGGTTTCGACGATGACATTTGTTCGCGAACCGTACCTATATTACAGGGGTGGCCAGCGAGAAAAGACTTGCGAGCCACCAAATATATTCATAAATATGGAAGAGCCAAAATGTAAAAAAACAAAAAAAAGGTCATATTATTATATTATTTTTGATATTGTATTATTGTAAATAAGATAAGTGATAAGGTATGGTATTTAATAAAATGTGAATTTTATTTGTTGGAATTTTGGAAACATGTGCCGTTATTAAATATCCAAAAATTATTCTTTGCGCTCAAAAGTTAATATCGATTTTTGGAACAACATATTTTTGCGAGTCTTTATACTCTTATACTCCTAGACTTTATACTCTTAGACTCAACCATGAAAATGATTAAATCTAAACATATAGTCCTGATTTTAAAAAGCTTACAAGCAAAATAAACACGCGACAAATAAGAAAATAGTCAATTAAGAAAAATGATATCAAGAATACTTTATTTTTACAATTTTTTTTTCTATACACTGTAATTTAATAATTTAATTTAATTTAATAAAATATTATACTTTTTCAAATACATAAATTCGTATAAAAAATTTTTTTTTTTAATGTTACGATAAGATGCGAGCCGCAAAAGTCTATGACGCGAGCCGCGGTTTGGCCACCCCTGCTATATTAGTATTATTATTATTATTATTATTATTTTTACTCGGATTTCCGACCGTCAGACGAATCGTCTTGACACACCGCAATCCCATTACGGGTATTGACTGTCGAATCAAACGAACCGAAATGTGACCGCAGTCGATAGATATCGGTTCACGTTTTAATGTCGGCATAACGAATCCGTTGTCGACGGGCGGGTCGTCGGAGCGCGCACACCAGTTGCTGCTGACCGGCATACGGACGGCACACGGACGAATCTGTGCCCTTCGGCGCTCGCATACGGACGGTTGACCAGCGTCTCGGAATTTATACGACGCCGATCGACCGTGCGGCGGCCCGACGCGTAACAGATATCTCTTGATTGCAAAAAACAACGTTCGATACGAGACGATATCGCAACGCAAAAGTAGTTCATAGTTAGGCCGTTGACGAAAACTCGTGAAACGAATTTGACATATTTTGAGTATGATGTTCGATCGATGACCGGTCGATTTGTAATTTGTAATTTTGTAATTTTGTAATCCGTACATTGAATTCGTTATAGAACAAAACGGTTTCGAATATTTCAAAAGTCTGTTTTGTTTTTGAGTCACGTTTAAATATTATATTTATGACGAACGTCGTGATACGTCGTCTCAATAATACGGTATCGTTTGTAACTCATACATAAACATATTTCCGTTTAAGTTTTATATATTTCTTTAAAATAAAACGAGCCCAATGGAAATCGGATAATGTTGTTATTTCGATTTCAATTCATTAGTTATTGCATTCGGGGTTCGTGGTATTACGTTTCAACCACCGATTGAAATAGTGAGGGGATATTTACGTGCGGTGAATTAATTTGCACATTTAACAATTCGAATTATTGATGCCGGTGACGTCAAATTGAATCAATCATAAAAATTACATTTGGTAAAATAATGTAAACAACGCGTGATGAAATATTATCGTTGGTGCTGTGACAATAAATTAAATCAAAGCTATGTGTCATTGTGGTGTGTCATATTTAAAACCGACTCTTTAAACAAAAACTTTGCAATATATTTCGAAACAAAATTTAAAATATAATCAAATACGAATATTTACCTTTTTAATGAAACAAAAATGAATTTTTCAAGTATAAACATTCGATTAAATTTTAACATTCAATGTTTGTATGAAATAAATCAAAACTCATTAAAATAGTTAAATAAATAAATATATTATATATACTTTGCATAGGGTGATTTTTTAATCATTCTACACTAATTTTCTTATCAGTTTCTAGTCAGTTTTAGGTATTTTGTTTATTTATTTATTATTTTTTAATTCGGGTTATTTAAAACACTACACATTGGCTAAATTTCAGATATTTGGAAATGTTTGCCTGAGTGATTTTTAAAGTTTAATACTTTCCTTAAATGGTGACCGATGATTATTTTGACGGAAAAAAAAAGAAATACAATTTGGGGCAGAAAATTTGTATTTCTGATAACTCATTTTTGTGCCATTAACGATTAAGTTTTGTACTTTTATGAACTTAAGAAGAGCATCTGTTATCGTCGTTTACAATTGACCTTCAATCTGCA
Source organism: Therioaphis trifolii (assembly GCA_027580255.1). Lineage (NCBI taxonomy): Eukaryota > Metazoa > Arthropoda > Insecta > Hemiptera > Aphididae > Therioaphis > Therioaphis trifolii. Next base: position 28,300,735 of record CM050407.1, read on the forward strand.
TTTTATAATATTAAAATACACTAATTTGTGCTAATTTAAAAACGAATAACAATAAACATCATAGATAACAGTCAATAACTCATATCGTAATTGTAATAATAATAATAATGAATATGCAGCACCTTTGATTACCTAATACCTATACGTATTATCGTCTCCGTGAAAGCACATGTACAACCAAATGCATATGGATTTTAGAGTTATATTAAATCAGCTGTAATTCTAATGTAAAAATTCACCGATCAAAAATTGTTTAGAACAAATCGTATTTTTTTTTTTTTTTTTTACAATTCATTCTATGAAAATAAATAGGGATTAGCATTCAATGAAATAATACGACTTTAAAAGTTATTTAAATAAATAAAATAGTAAAAATCTTAAGTTTTGCCAATTTGTAGATCTGATAGGAAATTATTTTTAAAATATCCAAAATTGACCGAAAAAATTAGGGTTAAACGATGAAAGAAACACCTCGTTTACAATATAGTATTTCTTTTTAGTGAAAATTGCAAATTTATCTCAAGCGCATAAGCATTAATCAAATAATTACTGTACAATTTATAATATACTAAAACGTGGTAAATGAAAACCACTAAATTACCATGAATCATCCGCCATTTATACCTATTGAACATTATTTATGAAATATACATGTAGAACAGTAAAAGACAACATTAATAAGTATTTTTCTCCGATAAAAATTTTTTTCCCTGTGTTTTTTTTTTCATTAATTTTTTAATTTATTTGTATTCTTGTTTTTGGTTGTCAAACCAAATAGTAAAATAGTAGCGTATTCAAAATATTATTAAAACTCATTTTTATGAAGAAAAAAACTTGATTTCGGTTACTTTAAAAGTTTTTTAGTCCTTTTCCAATTCCCAATGGGCGTTGAATTGGTTTTTTATTCGCAACAAACGGTATTGTTTAAAACTTTTCCCAGCCAATGGCATGAGATAAGTAAAAGCAAATATTATATACTACAGTGTGCGACCAATGCAGATTTGGTGCAAATTTTAATTATAATCGTCCAATATTGAGAACAATCGTTTCCTTCAAAAGTTTTGATTATTCAACGAGAAATGGCAATTCATATCTTACTGATATTCAATGTTTGATTGATGACATAATAATTTTGTGAGTTAAGAATTAAATTCAGAAAATCGACTGCTCAACGTATTTCATTTTAAAATTAAATGCTTCAAACAAAAGAGAAATGTATTAAGAATTTAATCGTGAATACAAGATATCATACGTATATTGCTTCTTAAAAATACAATTGAATACATTCATTCATTATTTTTTATTTTCTATTGAAACTTATGAAATAACGATGAAACCGAAAAATATAGGTCATAGGTCAAATTTATAAATAACTATTATTATTCGATTTGTCCTAAGTTCAAAACGTTTAATTTAACGAGTACATTTAAATTATATAATTTTTTGTCGACTTACAAAAATAGAGCCTATCAAAATAATTTGACGGACCTGTTTTCGTAGTTGAGATGATTATACAACCATTGATGGCATTAGACGATTTCGTGACACACAATTTCGAGTTTTTAATAAATACTTAAATCGTAGTAAATTAGTTTTCTCGTGTAAACAGCTTGCCCGAAAAGTGTGTTATGTTTCTCCGATAACTCCTGATTAATATTCACGCGAAATACGATTTGTGTGTTGTTTTTCGCGGAAACAAAAGAGCTAAACGAAACGGGATTACGTCGGGCGTGAAATTTTAGCGCGTTTTATAATAACACATAAAATCAATCGAACTCAAACGTAGTAAACCTTAATGGAGGTTCCTATCATAAATATTGATAGGCGACGTAAAATTTCAATAACCAGTACAAATACTCGTTAGTATAATTTGATTGTCCCGGGAATTTATAATTCGTAAGGGACGATTAATATATAGGTAGTGTTTGCGAAATATAATATATATATATGTCTGATTGGATTAAGCGTCACAGAAATTCTATAGCGTGGATTAATTCTAAACCTACTTATTATCACCATATTTAGTATTAATTACTAACTTGGCATAAATAGTGAGTTGGCAAACCCGATGGTTAATTTTGAATTTGCAATTCAGATTGACGATTGTTAAGTATGTGTGTGTGAGTGCGTGTGTGTGCGTGTGTGTGTGTGTGTGTGTGTGTGTGTGTGTGTGTGTGTGTGTGTGTGTGTGTGTGTGTGTGTGTGTGTGTGTGTGTGTGTGTGTATTTATTTGTATTATGGAATGGGTTCGCGTGAGAACCTCTCAAGAGAGAAGTGCCTCACGTTACTGAATTTATATGAAGCTGATGTGGGTCTTTGGTACAATGACAGCATTTATTATAATTGCATACCTATACGTTTATTTAAAATACCGAAAAATTTAAATGCACCGTGCCGTTAGACGCAATGCGAATAGGAGAGAATGGGGTCAGTTGGGTACCAGCCACCCGGGCTAGTTGACCAAGTCGATTTTTGAACTCCAGTATTTGAATAGGAAGCACTGTCAGACAGTTTTTATTTTATACCTATACTTTTTAATCACTATATGAGTCAATGTGATTAAAAAAAATGTACCCTCGTAATTTAATTAAAAAAATATTTGAAAATATTTTTATCGACTTCAGTTTTTTTTTCACATGATTTCAAAATGAAATTTTCATATAGAAAAAAATATTTTTAAGTACTGAATTCAGCTGATATATATATATATATATAATATATATTAGTCAAGACATTTAAAACATGATTAGCTATTGTTTAATCATACAAATTAACGTGCTATTTATTAAATTTTCAAAATAATGAAAAAAACATATAAGGCAAATTGATCTTCTGAAACTGTAGCATGTTGATTTCTTTAGTTTTTCGGGAAAAATATTAAACTATTGTTCATATGAAGAGGTATTTGTTATTTTTACAAGATTTTTGTGTAAACGCTGTTTTATATAAAAAGCTGGTATACATTTTTATCTAAAAATATTGATTTTTCATACAAATATATTTTTTATTTTTACAAATAGATGTCACTTAATTTCTGTAAATTATTTAATAAATAAAATTGATTGTGTCATTTATATGTGCGTCAATATGCAATGCTAGTGTAATAGTTTGATTGATATTTTCTTTTTAGTGTTATTATATTTTTTTTACACATGAATTATGTACTCGTTCAGATAATAATTCAAAATAATTGTGTATCTTACACAATTATTATTAGTAAACTACACGGTGTAGTTTGATCGTTAAAGGAACCAAACTCAAAGAATTAAAACTACAAGGATACAAATTAAGCCAGCCAGTCTCAGTCTCCCCTATAATCGATTGAAAACAACTAATAGTGTTTACCGATAACACCTAATAACGTTGAAAAATAATGTAATAAAGTTACCGCCTGCATTGTAAATAGATTTATAATGGAATAATGTCATCGAATGTCGTCGGGCAAACATTTAATGTTAACATCTCGTCGTATAAAAAACATACTAAGTAAATAAAAACTAGAAATTTTTATTTCTTTATTATTTTCCTCCGCTAAGGCAGCGGACACATAAAGCATGAAATATATATATGCCGGTAAGCGGTGTTTACACATTAATATTAAGTTGACAGGAAAAATATATTTTTTGTTTCATTGTAACGCAATAAAACACAAAACCCGAGTATGAGTATCTGAACAAGTTTGATGAATGAGCCGTTAAATTCGTTTTAAAAGACTTTGAAATCCACAGTTGAAGACAAACTGGATCAACTAGAATCAAATAAAATAAAATCAAACTGTGTGCGACGTAAAAACAATAGTGTTATAGACTAGTGAAATACGGTATAAAATGTACATATATTTATATTATACTAGTGGATGTTCGCAGAGCTGGGTCTCAGGACTGTGTCACATTTTCAAATAAAAATTACATACCTTTAAAACCATATGTGGAATATCCTCTTTTGAACGAACCACAAAAATGTATGAATGAATTGTAAATGTATACAATGTAGGAAAAATTCGAATAAAAAAAATGTACTAAAAAACCCTTCAGACAAGCAAATGGTTAGATCGTGAGAGGTATTTTCAAATGAAATAGAAACCATCCTCAGATTATGAATAACAATAATTTTGGCATTCGAACGAGCTAGATCGTTAGTATAAGAGATTCCCTACCTCAACTATGTACCACTTCATTAATGTTTATTTAATTTTACGCATATCTATATGAAAGAGTATATACGTACGAGAAATTACAATAAAATTAAAATAATTGTATAATTTTTAATTATTAGGATACAATTATGATAGAAGTTTAAGTAAAACAAGTCACACATAAAAAGTATAATTTTAATGTAATCATATAAAATTTGATATATCGACATTCAACATCCTTGATGTGTAGTGAATGTCTGCTATTCTTAACGCGCAAATATTTGACGATAAATGTACATGACGAGCAGGGACTCAAGTTTTTTTTTTTATATAGTTTGGTGAGTATATCGATGAAATTAGTTTTGTTTTTTCAGTTAATACTTGCGTGAAATTATAATGACTAATGCGATATAAATAATATCTGAAATATTTCGATGTGATAAAATGAGCATTCAGATATGGTAATTTAATGTATTAAAAATCTTAAAATATTTGTGTCTTAGTAAAACTCGTTACTTCAACCCGTAAGTTTATCATTAAAGATAGACTGTTCGCAGATAAATGTTTTTAAAGGATGCTTTTGAGATATTTATAGAGTGAATCATCTCGTGAAACCGTGGAACATGAATCGTCAAGAATATTTTCACAAAACCTGACCATTATACGTATCTTCCAACTATACAGATTCGAATCAGAACCTACGTTTTTGTAAACTTTAAAAATCAATTCGTGCTTATTTTTTTGCCTTGATTGTTGATTATTTTTCAAGTTTTAAAATGTCAATATCTGATTTCTATAGATGTGTTAATTTATTTTTAATATACAATACAAATTACAACAAAATAATTATTAAAGGTTAATACTTAATGAAAAAAAAAAAGAAAAATAATAATCATAAAAATATTGACCTGTGTTAATGGCCGATTTAGATTTCGAATTGTGATTTATATCGTAACAAATTGATATTTTTCAATCAAATCTAGTTGTTAACACTAACTTAACCTATAAATAGCCCTGGATGTCGATTTATTTTCTTTTATTTGTTTGTTTTGGCCATATAAGTTTTAATTGAATGATATGTCATATATTTTATTTTTTAACATTATCGTAACAATTATTCATAATAAACAACCGAATAGTAAATAATTTAATTTAATTTTGTACTTCGAAATAAATCGGAAATCATGAATATAAATATTTTTAAACCCGAAATAAACGCAGAAAATACATTTAAAACTTTTGTGTGGTCAATAACGTGTCTCGAGAGTTTTGGCCAATACGAATCAATTACCTCCACGTAACCATCAACCGTCTCGGGAATGTCCGTCTTAGTGAACGGAAGTTTGTTTTACCACGGCCAATGGTTTTTATTGACGTTAACAAGAATGCGGTTTCCATAATATTATTTATTTAATGACGTAAACAACAGACGACCACACACTGGCGAACAACAGCCGTTCGAACGAATATGGCATATAAATTATTCACGAGAAATAACTGTTGTATTATAATATAGTCGACCGCACGTGGGAATTTCATTAGAAGTTTTGATCGGTTTTACTGGAAACACGGTATAGATTTCGTAACAACCATTTTATTGAAAATGGCGTGGATATTTTCAAAAGTTCACGTTTAATTTTAAAACAAAAAATACAAGGACGAAATGACTGTTAAAAACAATATTAACTCTATCCTTTCACCCCCCCCCTTTCCTCGAGTACACGAATTGGCGACGTATAATCGGCTGACGACAACGTCATCCATCAGTCGTCTCGGTGATCACTACACTATAGTTTTATCGTGATCCGTCCCTTCACTAATCGATTAAATATATTTGCACAATTTATTAATTCGTTTCTCGGCAGTGGCACGAAACATCATTTGTAAAATGGGAGCAGTTGGGGATTTGTGAGAGCGAAGACACTTCTCGAGGGGTACAGTATCAGAGATCGGAACTTTTGACCGTCGGACGTGATTTCTCGGGGAAACCAACGCTGCTTTTTCCGTTAATACGACTGTCAGTATCGAACAGAACTTTGGCTCCCTTGAGCGAACCACCGAGGTCGTAGGGTTAATGATATATAGTATTGGAATAGAACTTGTGAAATCCATAGTGCCCGTGCCGTACGCCACGCCGCAAACGTCGAAGGTTACGGTGTACCGGACGCCGAAAATTGTGTTATTTGAATCACTCGACTAGAATAATATGATATAAATAAGAAGGACTAAAATCTAGAGATCCTTTGATTAGAATTTGTTTACTCAGTCGGTCGGTTGTAGGTGTCTGAAAAGAATAACACATAATATCATTATGTTAATGCACTGTTTGTACAGCTTTTTTAGACAACGTCGGTAATCAATATTAAAATGAAAAAATTAACGAAAAAGCGCATTAGTAAATGCCAAGTACACGCGTACGCGCAACATTGTGCGCTGAATAATTCATTGAGTTATGGAAGTGGAAATTCCGTGCTTGAATGGCTTGCACTTAAGGTACAATGGCCTACACATCCGTGCCCAAAAACATCGGGTGGGTTTCATCAGTTTCGAACAATCGATCATTTTTTTTAAACGTTTCTTTTATAATGGAATTATGTTCTACATTAAATTATGACGGAACTTATAATGGCATACTATCATACGAGAACTTAACAACGGACATTATGTGCGGGTATAACGGAATATTTTTTTGGATATAAAGATCAGTTAATAGTTACTTATTATATTAAGTGTACGTAATAATCGTTACAAAGGGAGTAAAAACGGTAAAGTATTTATACCGGTTAGTGAGTATTAAAATAGTTAGTTATCTTAGAAAGCTAAAAAACAGAAATTAGTATCTTTATAACATTAAAGTACTTTGTGAAAATTTCGTCGGGTAGAATAACTTTACCCGACATAATCTACGAGTATTTACGAGTAGTTGTCAGTACAGAAATAAATGATAATTTTTCATAGTTATCGCATTATAGTTATTTTTTTTGGTTTTGCGTAATGAGAGTTTTGGAACGGTAAAATCAAATGCTTTGTTTGAAATGTCAACAACATATTTTAAATTGATAAAAATAAATAAAACAAGGGTCTCTAAATTTAATAATCCATTTATTTATAATATTATGAACTATTTTTCTTCGATTTCGAAAATTTTTCAAACGTGTCAGTTTAGACAATTTACAATAAAATAAAATCTGTTTTTTGTCTCATTATTTCATTCGAATTCTCCGATTTCAAATTCATAATCTATTTTTAGTTAAAAGATAAAATGCCAGATAAAATTCGACAGCAATACGTAAATGTTCTTTTTATAATTAATTAGAGTAACGTATCATTTATACTTTTAATAAAGTTCAAACAATTATTTTTAAAATAGCTTTGATATTGATTCATAAGGAATTAAATTATAAATGCAAGTAGAAACTTTTTCAAAAGGTTATAATTTTTTTATTTTTTATTTTTTCATTAAATAATGCCGTTGTTGAGAATCTTATTCAAAAGTTCAGTCCAACAAATAGAGTATATTAATAATTAATTCAACTTTCATTTTTTTAGACAACCGAGATTTTTTCTTTAAAATTATCGATGTTTGATTTTATTTTAACATCGAGTAAGGATAAATCACTTTACCAGATGTGTATTATAATATTTCATACTATAATTTCAATATCATTCAGTAAATGTATATAATAAACATTTAACTGAGTATCATTAATAAGCAAAAAATAAGATTTATACTATTTTTATTAAATACTTCAATTGAATATGACTCATTTTTCAAACCATTATTATTTAGTAAAAAAATTACGAATCTTTCAATATTTTTAATTTTCGATTATTGTCTCAATGCATATACTGGTATTTGTTAATGTAAATTATAAATTGTATATGCGTTGTAAAAAAACCCTAGTTTAACGACCCGTTGTTAAGTTTGTCCGGTTAATAGAAGCTGAGAACAAATAATTTTCAAATTGTATTATTTAATAACGGAATAAAGAATGATATTGTACACTGCATACCACATTATGATTGTAATATATTATGTCTAAATGACTAAATCCAGTCGGAATGGTTTTAGGTTTATCTGTCTCTAAAGGAGCAGGTGTATAAAATATAAAAATACAATTTTTATTGTCAGTGTTTTGTTCGCAATTGTGAGTGTACGTACCTACGTGTTTGTGTGGTTATATTATTTTCGTTGATAGGTAAAACGCAAAAAACATAGTGTACTTTTAATAATGAATTACCAAATGAACATTATATAAATTGCATTATACGGCATAATCCAATTACAAAGAATATCGAGCATGTACTACAATATTGTATTAATAATACTATGGAAATCCCCAAATGTGAGTTATTAAGTAGTATAATTAATGACTTAATGCTGAACAATTTTCATAAAAAATTAATATCAGATTTTTAAAAGAAGGCATTTCGAATAATAAAATTATTATTAGGTATTATTATTTTTACAAACGCTACGTTGCATAATTTACTTAATCATTATTAGTGTTCATTTTTTTCAAGTCAATTTTTGACACTTACTGCAATTTATTTTTTGCTTAATAATCACACGAAACATCTATTAAAAATTTGAATTCAAACGTTACAAAATTTGTAATGATGTTTTAGACATTTTCTTTTAAATAGCTACACTATTTTAATCTGTTTCAATAGTGTTTATACAGAGTATTCTGTACATGTATAGTTTTTATTTTCTGAAATTCACGAATTAAATTTAATTGTCCACGTAATTCATTAGGCGTAAACCTAAAATCATTAAACCTTTGAAACTGCACAGCTATCAAGTCCATTTGTGCTCACAAATCCAATGCTTTTATAAATAGGATTTCTCATGAAACCTTTTTTTTTTCATTTGCCATTTTTTTTGCTCACGGCCTTAGTAATTCACTAATTTCTTTTCAATGTGACATTATGTGTTATATTTTCTTTTCATTTTTTTTTTTGTTTGGTTTTTCACACCATTGTCAAGTTTCAACGATAATAATACGTGCGTAAATAATAGTGAACAAATCATCGATAATTTCGTAATGAATATTATAATATTAAAGCTTACACCCGTTGCATATGATACTTTCCGTTAATCGTATACACAACACTACAGTGTCATCTAAATTGTTGTAATCCTTAGTATTACTTTTCTGTCCAGGGGAACACAAAATCATTTTGAAGTTTTATCGATTTTCAACTGCAAAATATGTTCTTACATAATATATAATATAAATGCCTTATGGGCGTCTCTAAAGTGTTAATTTAAGAGTAGGAAAATGTTTTCTGAAATATTATGCAAGGTAAATACACACAATATGCTTAATTTAGATAAGGTTAATGGGTAAGATGAATCGTACCACGCATTTTGTTATATTATGGTAATAAGAATTGTTTCCCGTGCAACAATTTATCAGTGCGGCATGTGATACCTGAACTGTGCATGTAAATGTACTACAAAACTTATTTGTCGATACCATTTTTACCTGTGTCACGTGACTAATAGTGTTTTTTGTTTTGTTTTTGTTGCAGGTAAGAACTAGTTTTGAAATACGTTGTCAATACGAGAAGTGTAATGTATTATTGAAGACTAGTAAATAATAACTATCACATTTGCACGCAGAATCGTATCATGAAAATTTCGTGGTAACTTAACTGATATAAACATATAGACATAGCCAGAAAGAGCATCACCTAAGTTATAATTAAGGGTAGAGAAAAATATCTGTAATGTCGTATAAATCGAACACACACGCTTGATTTAGGGAAGCTCAACCGGTTGAATCTTCCTACATTTTTAACAGGTTCTTAGATTAAGTTTCATGAACCTGAATTTTCATCATTTATTTATTTATTTATTTTAGAGTTAACGCCCGCGAGGGGCAATAGTACAGTTTCGTAATTATTACAATTATAATACATATACAATATAAATCAAATACAATATGAATATTGTAAATTTAAATAATAATAATGATAGTAATATTCTATAAGTAATAATATTTTGGATATATGGTTTTTTAATTTAGCCTTATCATCTACGAAAAAATCGAAATCTTTTTATTTATTACATAATGTCAATATACGGTATGAAGGGCTACTTAGAACAAAATGTGTTGCTTGTGTTTTAGTGTAAAAATAATGAAAATTACGGGTGGTAATTTGTGGTACATTAAATAGTATTAATTCTAATAATACAACATAAGTTGTTTTTCAAATCATACATTATACACTATTCGTGGTTGAATATTTTACATCCATTTACTACTTCATTTAGCGATTTATATTATTTGCGATAGTTGAATGAAGATCGGGAATTGTTTTGTAAAACAGAACGTTATAATTTCATTCAACGTTGAGTTCTATGTTTCAAATACTAGTATTTTAAGGGATAGCAAAACTTTAGTCTTGCTAACTCAAAAATATTTCCCGGGTAACAAAATGGGGAGTAATCCTCAATGCCACTTTGTGAAGCCTGTGTGTATAATATGTTTACATAAAACATGTATATAATATACATACATCAAATCCTAAAAAGCTTTACCACCGTCCCGTTCCGTCGATTGTTGAATAGTGATGAGAATTATTTAAATATTCGAATGAGGCCAATGAGATTCATCTAATAATCGAATATTCAAAACAACTTTAATTTCTATCAAATGAAAATAAAGGTAGCCATTTAAAAAATCTAACAAACAATAACAATGGATAAAAAATAGTAAAAAATTATTTATTTCTCAATTATATTTGAGTTTAAAATCATGCAAAAAAAAAATAAAATTTATACATTATCTTGGGTTAATTGAACTTTATATTAATAAATTTATATTATATTATTAATTTATATTATTTACTTTGTATTAACTTTAACTTTATAAATAAAGTTAAATTATAAATTTTAAATTACTATAATTATTATAATTATAATAATAATATTATAATATAATAATATTAAAATAATAATAATATTATAATATAATAATATTACAATATAATAATATTATAATATAATAATATAATAATATTATTATATTATAATATAATAATATTATAATAATTATATAATTATTATAATTATTTATTATACATTTATATTATTAACATTATATTATTAATCTCTATTGGACAAACAAATATTATAAACATATATCTTTCATAGTATTCATAACGTAAATATATCACAATAGTAGTTGATACAAATGCTGCCGAGTTATTCATCAACAATACTATATTTCAAGTATGTTAAATTAATGTTATTATTAGGAATCCGTGTTTAAAATAATGATACATCTATTATAACTTTAAAATTTGAATAACAAACCACGTGAATATGAATATTCAAATATTTCAGTGTTCTAATAGTGCTATATCCATACACGCTCGTCAGTCGTTTCACCATTGTTAAACACATGAGCTATAAAATCACTATATTTGTCGGACTATTTCGATTAAATCCATAATTATTTGACAAACATGACTTTACCAGAAACGTTCGCTACACAACCGTCCAACAACAACCCAACACTGTAATGCACAGAATACATTCTCTGCATCGCACTCCGATAACATTGTTCACACCGTGCGTTCAGACAATACCGATAATCTCGGCATGCCGAGATATAGCCGTATTACACGTAATTAATAATGAAAATTAAAAAATAAAACACCTATTCGAAATTAATAAAAGTACACTAGTGACACCTGATAAAATCCATCGCACCAACACATAATTTATATAATCGACATTATCGACATTTTCGGTGACGCGTGTACCTACATTGTGTGAAAGTAATTCTTCCGACGTATCGGTCCGATTCATTACGCCAGAGTGAAGACGGTAAAGCGATTCCGGCCGGAAGACGAATCGTTCAGTGCAATGATACGGTATTGGCCCGGGAATTTCGTCCAAAAGCTCATCAAATCTAACGGCGTCGATCTGCAGCGCACGAGATCCGACACGCTCCCTAAATAAGGTCGAGTTTGATGACGTTCTGACGAACGAGACGAACCCGTATTTTTTTAAACTCTCGAGAAAATCACCATGAGCAAGTTTAGTAGGTCGAAGGCAAAACAGTCGCTCTATTAGGAACATATTGTCTAGTTTGAACACATCGTTACTTTTCGTCGGTCCGCCGTCGTATAATATCGGCCAAATCGGCTGTAAAACCAAAGACACAATCGATACCCAAATCGTTTTTTTTTTTTTTTGTGCGCAAATAAATCGGACCCCGACGAATTATTAAAACATCTGGCGGTTATGATTCGGGTATCCGAAAAACGAACCCTACGCACTACTTATGGTGCTCAACACAAACATTATGAACGCCATAAAACTGCGCGCATTGAGTCGATCGTGAAACAAGACGACGAAAAAGCTACTTGAACCTAGACCATTGCACTGATCGTTGTCATAAATACTGCACTCCGACGTATATTATCGTTCTTGAAATTTTTATGTTCACTTCAACTCATTTACAAACACGTTACGTATTTCGACCGTAGTTAAAGATTCGTTTTTTATTTTCGTTATTACTATTGATGTATACACAATACACTCGTGATATTTTGTTTGATTCGTCGCGCTTATTGATACACGATCTTACGACGTGCTTCAGTGTCAACGTTTTTACCATCCAGAGAGTATCGCTGCTTTATTATTACAGCCACACTACTCGGGCTCGACGCCCTCCGCACAAAACCTTTGCCGGAAACGAGATTCGAAACATTCCGTTCTCTGCTCTTCCGCAGAGAAACGAATTCCACGCCGACGAATCGTACATAATGAGCCGTAATTAAACGCTGAAACTGCACTTTTAGAGGGGGACCGTTTTAAATCTCTTAGCCCCCGCACGACCCTGTCGTCCGGCGGCCGATACTGTCCTAAAAACGCCGTAGTCGCAATGCATCGTGTATTACATTCCCACGTGACATGATCAAATGTTTTACTCGAATGGCAAGATAAATTATGTTTGATATGTACATATATAGTATATATATATATATATATTAATGTGTACTTTTTCTCTCCAATAAATACCGATTACAAATACGACGTCGTTCCGTAAATATTTATTCACGAACATCTCTATATTATTAGGTCGTTATTTTTTTCAATTTGTTATTACAGTATTACTTTTATGACGGTGACTTGTGGTTCTCGAAAAAAGTTTACACAACCAGCACATGTAAATGTATCCAACTGCAGTCATACCACCCGTTTTCTAACTAAAAAAAATGCCAATTTCATATATAAATTAATAACATTCTGTTTATAACGTTTCAACGAAATGTATACTGTGTATACACAGAAGATATATCTTGTCGGTTTTATGTTTTTATATACTTTGTCCTTCAAAAACACTCTGAATTTGATAGAAAATTGAACCGAACAAAAAACAACTTACGAGTATTACGAATTATATAAAATCAAATAAATGAAGTTAAAAGCATTCTTAGCTCCCGGAAGAAAGCAAAATTCTAAAAAAAAAAAAAAAATGATAGGAACATAGCACTCGTGTATATTATTCAATATCGGTATCAAAACCTAAAACTTTGGTAACCAATAAAGCATTTTTCCCCAAGAACCACAAAAGTGGTAAATGTACGGGAAAAGTTATCGTTTTTTCACATTCATACAATCTCATGGGACCGCTTTTTGTCTTTTATATATAACCCACTGCCCCATCCTTTCAGGCCCATTCAAGGAAAAAAGAGCACGAATAAAAGAAAGGAAGATCAAACCCAGCACACATGGAAACGATCGAAGTCACCCGAGGGAATGGGATTTTCAGTCCAACGGCTATTGTTTCTTTATATATATATATAGCATTTTCTATCTCTTTCTTTGTGAAACACACACTTGTGTGTGTGTGTGTGTGTGTGTGTGTGTGTGTGTGTGTGTGTGTGTGTGTGTGTGTGTGTGTGTGTGTGTGTGTGTGTGTGTGTGTGTGTGTGTGTGTGTGTGTGTGTGTGTGTGTGTGTGTGTGTGTGTAGATTTTTGTTTTTTTCTCAAATTTATGTGGTTTGACAGACCCGGAAAAAACCCGAAATACTCTGATATAGCCGTCTCTCTCCCTAAACATAAACGTGAGCTCTTCTACCGTTTGCTTATCAGGCATATTACTTCCGCAAATATTCTTTGAATGATGAACATGGTCTTTACGCCCGGTGATCCATACTCGATTTCTTTAAGATTTGTCTTACGGTGATATGAAGTTGGTTCACGCCCCCTTATAACACGCACACATGCCGTACACACACAAATGAGCTGCTCACCACCCACGCCGTTAACCCGGTGGTCATGATCCACGGGATAAACCGACCTCGTCGTCCAAACTAAAATCTATTTCAGTATTTACCAGAGCTTTTGTCCGTGCACGGGAGTTCGGGTGACAATGACGGAGAACAGTGGTTGTTATTTAACAACGCGCGTCGGATAGAATTGCAAATGATTAATGACGGCGACACGAGGACAAATAATAATCGCAACAATAATAGGCCCGGGAGCGCGCGAATCCTCTCCGCCGCCGGTCCGTCTCATCGGTGGACCATACACGGGCTAATGACCGAGATCACGGGCACCGCCGTAGGTGACGAGAGAAGTTTTGTATGAAAACTTTCGCGTGCCGTGTCATCGCGACCACAACGCGATATAATTATTCATATGCACGTGCGTGTGTGTACGTGTGTACGTATTAAATACGTATAAAAACACACACACACGATTACACGGCGCACCGTGGTCGTTGACGTGAGTTGGTTTGTATAAATGCGTCCCGTCGTATTGTGCGGGTTTCGGGTGCTGCCGCCGCGGCGAGGAGAAAACCTCTGCGCGCAAAGAAGGCCTCAAAAGGTGCAAATTTTTATACATCCCCATTTACATAATCAGACCCCGTTTCGAAACCTACAAACTACGCGTAGCCGACGAGTTGATTTATCGCACACGAAAGAGCTTAAAACCCTCCGCGTGTGTATTATACGCTTTGCGGGCCCGACCTGCACCTAAAATACGTACGTATGTGCACAACAAAAACGCTGGTAAACGCAATAGTCCGCGTTAATTAATAACGTTTTTTCTACTCTTCCTCGTTTTCTCTCTCATACGATCCCTCTCTCTCTCTCTACCCCTCTAGTCCCTTTCCGTCCCTGGTCTGCCCTTAATCGCCGCGTGTGTACCGCCACCGTTTCACGCGTGACACGCTTTTTCGATCGATACGTTTCCGGGAATCAGCGAATAATCGACATTGTTCTGCGGAAGCGCTCGACGAAACGGTGTACTGTTTCACCGTAATGACGTGATTAAACGGGGCCACGATCCCTCCCCCGTGCTGCCGACGTACGACACGATGTACTCGTCGTGTGATAATTGCACTCGTCCGTCCCGATTCGTTTTGACAATATCTGCCGAATGACCGTGTCGAGTACGCTCGGCCGTACATCCATGAATATTATTATTAGTGTGTTTAACGCAGGGATCGGCAAGTGATTTCTACTGGAGTCCGGAAAACCAAAAAAATTCGAAACGGGGTCCGTAGAGAAAAAAATTAATTTAATTACATTATTCAATAGTTATTACTAAAAAGTTAAAATTATATAAAGAGTTAACATGCCTTGTGATGTTATATACCAGGGGTGGCCAAACGGTCGATCCCGATCGAGTTCTGAAGGCTCAAGGTGCAGAGAGTCCGTTAATTTTGTTCTCTACATGTTTATAAAAAAAAATTGTTTTACAAAACGATGTCTCTTTTTATAATCACGACGGAAATTGAAATAACGTACTTATCAAACTATCAAAGAAAGATATGTCGACGGTCCAGATCACTGCCTTCCGCGGTCCGGATTTGGACCGCGGTCCGCCAGTTGCCGACCGTTGGTTTAACGTACACGGACGAAGAAAAAACGTTCACTCTTTCCCTTTCTCTCTCTCTCTCCCTCGGTCACACTAACCGATATTCTCGTTTTTAAAAACGGGTCGACTAAAATAAACGAAAATCCGTCTTTTGATCGCTTTATTTTTTTACGCCCCGCACCCGTGTACCGGCGCGTTTTCAGCGGCGAACGGACAATCGATAGACGCCGTGCGATACGCCGGCGCGGTGTTAATACTAAATCAATTATATCGCTTTTCGAATTCCAACGGTCATGCAGTGCTCTACGTAAATTACACTTTTGATGCAACGCGTGTGTTATGCATTCGTTTTGACCAGCGTTTTCATTTTTATAGAACCGTTCGCCTGTAAAAGCCTAGTATTAAAATATCGAGTACACGCGCGTTGTATACCATGCCCGTAATTAATTGTCGACGCAAAGAACAAACGTTTCGCAGCGGTATTTGAAAATTTCGATAAATTTTAACTTTTTGCCGGTACACGAACCGATTCTCATTAGTAGGTTATACGGCACACTAATTTTTCAGCGCTACAATACACTAATATACTTATAGTAGGTAACCATTACAGTTTTATATTGTTTTATTTCATTGGTCAGTTCACCGAATTCATTTTTCACACGCATATGTTTATTTCAGTATATTGTTTTCACTTATAATATTTAAGCTGAAGTGAAAGATAAACGAACAAAGCATTTCTAATTGTATCAGTCGATTTATCATATATTTATTTAACTATAATTTATAACTCATCAATTTCAAACGGATAAAGTTAATTTTATTTTTGCGGGAAAAATTTCCGAAAAATAGGAGTACTTAATAACATCCAGGAAAGAGTATTATAGCAATAATTGTCAAAAATGCCTAAAGTAATACGAAATAAATAAATTACTCGATCTACGACTCGAGTTTACTATTTTTAATAGGCATAAATGTCAAATAAATCGATATAAGTGAAATAACTAAACCTTAAGACTAAAATATAACTGAAACATAACTATACGTAATTAACATATTGGATTGTTATGTTACAAAATCAGTAAAGATAACCTTTTATAGACAGTTAAACAATTTGAAAACTAACTATTTTAGAATTGATTATCTCATGAAAGCCCTATTATTTTTAGGACTCCTCTCATCCATATTGTTCGTTAACCTTCTCATCATCACAAACAACACAATATTTATTCTATAATGTTCAGTTGTTCAGTAGCTAAAATTATAAAAATAGCCTTTAAAAATTGATACCCCATTTGGTTCAAGACAATGTATAGTGTTAGTTTTCTTTTTTTTTTGTGTATTTACGCACTGTTTTTCAAGTCGAAATATTAAGCTTTTTAAAATGTCCGTATACATATCCAGGACGGATTGAAAATCGGATACACGTGGCATATTGTTACATCGTTTTTATTCAAAAAATTGTACGTTATGGTAACAGTGAAATTTGCTATACACTGTGGTGGAAAATTTTAACAAAACGGTAAATTACTTAGATTGTTTCGTTTGAATCCGGAAAATATAACAAGGCTGAGTCACGTGAATTTCGACCAATACAATACATACCATAGCCATACAAATCGTGTTATATTAGAATAAATAAATGCCAACGTCATAATATTGTGTAGACGTGATGTAATTTCTGTACCGTGTGAAATGTTGTTCAACGCAGAAAATTCATTTTGAAGGAAATCTATCATGAAAAGCTGAAAACACTATTTTAACAACGTTTTCGTTTTGAGTTTAAGCGATGCGGAAACACAAGTGTATACAGTTCAAACACACAAAAACGCCTCAATCATTAAGTGTTTTTATCCACCAGACCTTCAAAATCCGTACAATACGTGCGAGTGAGAGTACATACATATATATATATATAATGTACTGTTACTCAAAATCGTTATTTTATTACTTGACATGAAAACAAAAGGACAAGTAAAAGCTTTCTCCGTTAAAAGATATTCGGCACCTACTACGTATATCCACTGCTGGTTTACACGTTTAAAATACCAAACATCGAGTTTTCAAACACGATTACATGACATAGAATGTGTGAGGAAATAAAACTTAAAGCCAAGTACAAACAGTTTATCGGAAATCACGAGACGATATCGCTTACTCGACTCACGATGAACTAATAATAATAATAATAATAATAATATCACTTTGAAAGAATACTCGCACCAAATGATTTCAAATTTATTTTTCTTAAAATATAAAATAAATAAAAAAAAACACTATTTATGTTATACGCTTAGATGTATTTTTCCACTTAGATAGTTTTCAATTACTTTTTATTGAAGTTATAAAATACATTTTGTTATTCATTTTACTTTGAACTCATTTGTGACTTCGTCAAAGTAAAACATGCATTTGCACACTTACATTATAAGTAAACGATTTTATCTTTAGTATAGCAAACGTTCTCACGACAAATTCATTAGTTTCTTGCATTCATATTTCAACTCTAAAGCAGAAAACGTTGCAAAATAATATTTTCAATATTGTATTATAATGACAGTGTATCTTAATAAAATGTTATTGTCATGTATATATATATATATATACTATACATTTCTTTTTCAAATCAACAACAAATGTTTACATATATATATTCATACAGTATAACTGTTGAGCATTTCATTGTTTATAATAAAAAATTATTAAGCATAATGCAGAATTTAAATACAATTCGGGTCAACGTTCATTGATTGTGTTATACCGTATTGCCGTATAACCGAATAATTTAATTTTCTCTCACAGAATGAAACGATGAAATTCTGTGAAAAGTATTTGAAATATTTAATTATTTTATCGACAGTGAATTTAGCACACTGATAACAATAAAACAATAATAATAGTATAATACATTTCTTCGAGAACTTATTTATATAGCCTTTATTCTACTAGTTAAATATTACTTTCATTCTTTCAATCACTGTGATACTTTGATAACATCTTATTAAAATTTACTATAGTTGTACACCAACACACTCAGAGAACTTATTTATTTGTGCATTTCATAATAATGTTGAAATTAAGCACAATAAATAATACATCATATTTTAGCATTCAAAAAGGTATACTTACTTTTATACTCCTTAGTACGTATTCATTGTTGTCTCCGAATATACGTAACAACTATATTTAAAAGCAAAATGAAGGTTTTTTTTTGTCTGTAAAATAAAGAAATTTTAAAACAATAGTAAAAAAAAAATTAACATTTCATAATAATTTCAACTCAGCAATATGTAGTATGGTTTTATACATTAAAATTGTTCTGTATATCTACTGGTAATGGATGTATCGAAGGTTGTAGGTGTAAGGGTAGAAGCAATTTCAGCCAAAGGGATTTGTCGTAAGTGGATCCAATTTTGTTTATAATACGACCCGAAAACAATCCAATATGATAAATAATACTCAAAAATACCCTATTCATAATTTCTTATTTGTCTATAATCAGTATTCATAAAAATATATCTTACGAGTTTCGTAGATCGTAAATTAAACATTAAACTCTTTTGACCGACCCATAATAAATCTAAAAAATGAAAACATATTTTGGAATAATTTCTATAAAATATATCTGTTTTTACAATACTAATAATTTGGTACATTAATTTTTATATTTTACTACTCTTATAAATGGCAATAGAAGAAAAAAAATCACGCATATGTAAACATTACAGTTTATTAATTTGAAATCAGTAGGAGTACCATTAGTGGGTGGCTTCTCCCCTTATTATTTTCATGTCATATCATTAATTATTGTAAACCATATGCTTATTGTGCCAGTAGAACAGATTGTTAGATTGTTTATTTTCTAATTAATATATATATATATATATATTTAATATATATATATATATATATATATATATATATATATATATATATATATATATATATATATATATATATATATATATATATATATATATATATATATATATATATATGTTACACTAAACGACTTAATTGATATTTGTAATTGATTTCCTAGATAAATAAGTAATTATAAATGGAAATATTTAAAAAAAAAATTGTCATGAGGTTTATTTTGTAATGTTAATTTGTAGTTAAAGCACATTTTAATGATCCATACTAAATATTTATTTATAAAACTGTGTTATAAAATACTTTGGTTGCAATATTAAAAATCACAACTTGATATGAAAACAGTATTTAAATAAGTTCAATTTTACAATCGTAGAAAATAAATGTTTATATGTACATACATACATATAAGTATATAAACATCTCCAATACTAATAGTTTCTGTAAAAAATCAAATGTGAATTAATGCATTCTTATGTTCTAATGGATTTTCATCGTTATAATGAACATATTATAGTGATAACTACACAATTTTTATACAGACAAGTATCCAATGAGTATTAAGGCAAAAATATGTAGGTACCTACTGAGGTAAAGTGGTGTACATTCCATTTCTTGAAAATTAGTTTATCTCCCTATGGTACTCAAGTATGTCTCAAGACATTTATTTAATAAAACAATTTAGTTTAGACGAAAAAAGAATGAATTTATTTTTATTCAATTTGCATGCACTAAAATGTGTTTTTGCTGAAATAAAGTTCCCGACTTGATAGTTTCATTTTACAAACAGAATTCATTACGTTTACAACACGTGAATGCTCTTCGGAAAATGTAATATCATGGAACATCAAGTCCGCACTTGATTTGCTATTTGTACGAATGTATAATAGGAACTCTATAAGAAAAAAAAGAAACACAGAGTTAGTTTTCCTAAAATTCAAGTATGTATTAGCAAATTTCATATTATATAATACAAAATTCATTCTTTGTCCTTAAATTTAATTATCTTAGTTTTAAATGTAGTAACATTTCAGTTCTGTCATAATTATCCAAGACTAAAAGAAAACTAATTATAATTTGATGTTTTTATAAAATCACGTATCAAGTGAATTATGAATTATAATTTACGAAATAATAAACATAAAATATAGCAAACATTAAATGTAGTCTAAATGAAAAGTAACTAGCATTAAAGTTAGTGCTATTTTAGTTTAAAATACATGTAATTTATCTCAAAATACATTTAAGAGAATACAATTTTTTAAATTGTATTTTAATTCAATATGCAATATCACATTTTTAATGTTACGATAAAATTGAATGTCATTCATTTCGATTTTTATGGTTGACGATTTAATTGAAAAAATTATTTATAAAAACATATTTTTATAAATTGTTAGTATAACGTTACGTGACCATTGAATAATTCTTCCTGAAAAAATATACAATTTAAATCTATTAGATTTTTTTTTAATGTTGGTGAACTCTTGTAAAAAATATAATAAATAATAAATATTTTAGAATAATGTATGCGAATTTAAAGTAATTTTTCAAATATAATAAGGTTTTTTTTTTTGCTAATTTTGATGCTCGATTTACATTATTTATAAAACAACAATTTATACAGTGTTTGATCGACGGTAATCAGCCTATTATTTGTGTAAAGGCCATTAATTTATTTCAGCCTTTGTTTTGTGAAACATTTAAATTGATTTATAAAATCCCATTACCTCAGTTATGTAGGGAAAAAACCTATTTATATGCAAGCAAACGGAAATGATTTTGACGTTTACACTAAAAATGTATTTTGTATTTTATAGAATCAAGAAAGGTTGATTTTTTTTTAATTAACGTAATAAAAATATTTTCACCTCAGTGAAAACGATCGTGATGTTAAGTTTACAATCAATAATATTTTAATACTGTGTGTACTATTACGATACAAAAAAATGTAATCAGTGAAATTTTACTTCTGAAACGTGCGTTTAACGTTATACAATTCGCAAAAATGATAATGGCTTTAGTGAAATAGATGGTTATAGTAATATAAGATGCTGTTAGTTATTTCTTGAATACAAACGACTACGATCTTGTTGCGGTTCTATAGTTCAATCACACGTTATCTCAGTTATACATTTTAAGTATCAGTAAAATAAATATTCGATGTGAATATAATTATTTCGTGGGTTTTTCATGAGCGTCCTATTGGCAATTGAAGATTCTAACTAAGCCGGCAATAGCAAAAACGCATATTAATTGAATTTTCTTAAGACGCTCGGCCATCAATATAAATATTGAAAGGAAAATAAAAGACAAATAGTGTTATAAAATACATCAAAAATATAAAAACTTATGTTGATTTTGACTAAACTTGTATATAACTTTCTTTCACCGACTAGCGGAATAAGTAACTAATAACAATAATTATAATATACTGTTTGTATTGTTCAATTCGATAAAACCAACGGGAAAATCATACCAAACTGTAAATATTTCATTGTGGTTACAATAATTAGTATACGCGCGTCAAGTAAAACTTTTCGTATGAAAATTATGATTTAAATAAGTGGTTTACGAAAAAAAATATATATATATATATATATGTAACGATAATAATGAAACCATTTTATTTAAATCAATCAACCTCGACTGGCTATAATATTATTGATGACGTACAATATCACATTATAATATCATGACGTAGAGGTACACGTACGACTATTATGATTTACATTTTCGCGTAGACCGCGAGGGTTGCGACACCACTCCACGGTCCAACAACTCTGTATAATTATTATTGTGTGCTCATTAATAGTGAAATCCTTTGACGGTAACGCACAATGTGCAGTGGTGAGTATTACAGCGGGATCACCGATTCGATTTAAAACGGATAGGTATCTTCGTTGACAGAACACGACCCGCGTACGCCCTCCCTACGAGAGAGTTGAACGGCAACCGAGCGTTTAACCGTGAACACGCGACCAACGCGCAATGATAAAACAGACACGAGTCGATAAACGAGAAGAAAAATAAATAACTGCGGACAAATCACGGCGCAATCGAACGCGTGTAATAAACCGCGACCGGCATTACGGGACGGTAGGTGAACGGGTGGCAAACAAATGGGGGAGGAGGAATCATAAATAATAATAATAAAAGAATAAAGAGAGAAACGCGCGCAAAAAGACGGATCGGTGAAAGTCCGAGGGAGTTTAAATTTGATTTTCTACCTCGCCGGCCAAGCGTCGGTTATTCGAAAAACATTACTCCGTGCCCCGCGGCACGGGATCCGGAGCGCTCGACCGCGTCACGTCGTCGTCTCGTCTAGAAGGTCGTGCGCCGGACCGCGGTTACCGTTCAGACGTTTTAACGGGCTTTGCCGCGCAATAAACACGGGTTTCCGGTTGATTACTGCCTCCGTCTCCCGCACACCCCTCGAACACCGTCGACAGGCCGGCCGTCGTCGTCGTTTCATTGGTGTTATGGATTTTTCGTTTTTTTTTTTTTTTCGTTTTTTCTTTTTCTCTTTTTTTCCACTCCGCCGAGTTCCCCAAACCGACTGTAATACATTGTACCGGAGACCGATGACGACCACAAAGTCGATACGACATTAATATGAGAAGGACTTGCGACATTCGGTCGTCAAGAATACGGTCGGACGGCGAAAAGCAATATAATAAACGTAAACTTGGTCGGTCTGGCTGCTTTGAAGTAGACCGTGGGTATACGTTTCCGCCGGAGGAGCAGCGGAAAAATAATTATACAAACACGCAGTCGACTCGTACTTACAAATAATGACAATAATAATAATAATAATAATAATAATAGGTAATGATATACGCGCGACGTCGTTTTAAGGGGATTTGTTTGAAATGTAATAAAAAGGAAAATGTATTCTTTTCCCCTCTTTTGTGTCCGTTTCTTTGTGCGTACTCCTGAGTTTCCCGTCAGCAGCAATATCCATGTCATACTCGACCGTTTCGACGTACCCTGTGTTTTGACATCAACGTCATCCGTGGAATATACGATATTACGACAGTTAATGTTTTTTTTGTTTTTTTTTTCAAGAATATTATTAATCGATGCAATATGCACAGTAATAGAAAATGTGATGAAATAATTAACAAACACGTGATAAAATTGCATTGAAGGGAGGCCTTCCATAGTGGAACTGCAGTGGTAAAAGCCTCTGTGGCAGGAGTTTATATTTTCATATGTCGTCGGATAGGATTTTTTTTTTTTCAAAGAAGATCAATATACCGATTTCGATTTAATCGATGCGTAGGGTTGTCAAGAAGAGTTGCGGTAGAAATACAGTAGATTAGAGAATTTGAGTGGGAATGGAGTACGCGTTGGAAAAATATACGTATTATGTTAACCGATCAATCACAAAGTATTGTGTTTACAACTGTTCGACGCGACTATTCCGTTGGAATATTATGAATATGACGTATACGTATCTCAACTATTTTCGTGTTTTACTACCGCCGCGGTCAAAACAGTCTAAAAAAAAAAGTGCCAAAACAACGGGGCGAAACGCTACTAAAAAAACAAAAAAAAAAAAAAAAAACGCGTTTTATACACGCGCCTTTTGCGAGCGCGAATACGTCGCGTTTCGCGCGCACACAATAACCGTCGAAGCGCACCACGGGATCGTGAAGCACGCACGCGCGTTTATGCAAAAAATACGGAACATAATAACGTTACGGCAAAATACGATTAAATATGAAATGAAATATAAATTATGAAAAAAAAATGTTCAAAACACGACGTATCGTATGGTAAATATATTTCCCGTGCGCTAATTGCGCTTAAACACTCGAAAAACATGCCGAGCGCGCACGTGGGTTTTTTTTTTGCCTACTTCGCGGAAATACAAGTCGTCGTCGCATCACGCGCACAGGGTGGCGGTGACGGGGGAGGGACTGGCCGGGGCGGCGGCGGCGGCGAGAGCGTACCTACCTATCGCCGTGCACGCCGTTCTTTTAATTACGGACACTTGACACGGAACCTCGAGAGTGCGGCCGAGCTGGTGGCGGCGGCGGATTTCACGTTTCTTTCTCACTCCTCTCTCCTATCCCCCGCGGTTCCCGTCCCTATAGTCCCGATAACAATTTATTGCGCCGCCGCCGTCGACGATGACGTGAATAACAATATTATAATATTATCGTAGCGCACCAGACTTTTGCCCGGATCTCGAACACACTCCGCGATTCGTTTCCCCCAAACGCGCCCCTACGGTGTCGTCGTCGTCGTCGTCGTCGTGATTCATTACGAATTCCCGCGCGTGCCGCCCTCCCCGCCCCCAACCTCACTCCTCGGCAGTCCGTTCGAAAGTCGTCGTGTAAATTTTGTCACGTTTTCGACTTTTTCCAAGAGCCCGCGCCCGCTCGCCTTTCGCACAGTCGTGTTTCGCCGCTGCCCGTGAAACTCGGTACAAATTAAACGGCGCCGGCGGCCTCCATCGATCGGACACGCGATACTGCGACACTTCGACACTTTCGCACGAGCTCGTGCACGTCGTACGCCGTACGTATAATGTACTCGTGTCGTTTTAATTACACGCCGCGAACGAAATGTGCAACGTAACGCGTACGCGGCAAAAGAGGAGCCGTGTGTGTATTTGTACGAAAAAAAACAACAAAAAAAAACTCGAGTACGCGCTTTTCATAAACCCCGATAGCAAACCGATAAGATTTCACCGTCGTCGTCGTCGTCACAAAGAGTCGAATACACAATAACCGATGTAGGTCAAGTTCGCCCGTGCACTTCACGATGTCGCATTACTGTTCGTACGTATGTGAGTGTTATCTCAAAACAAATAATAAGTGTTTTATTCCAGGACCGAAAGACAAACGTCTCGTCGGTTTACCGCAGTCCGCAACACAAGCTTACGCGTAATTCAGTCCGTCCCACAATGTTTACACGACTGTGTGATATTATTATTATTATTATCATTATTATTATTATTATTATTATTATTATTATTATTATTATTATTATTATTATTCAATTTTTCATAGTCTCTGAAAGCTTTCGACGCCGACGTGTAACGAATTAAGAGCTACAACAATATATAATATTACCTCGTTCGACACTCTAACTTTCTTCGTAAAATTAATAAAATATTGATTACAGAACGCGTACACTCTGGAGGGAACACTCGACTTTGGCCCTAGTATTTTACCTACAGATAATATGCTTTGTAAAACGTTGCCGAGAACTCATTCAAAGGATAATTCTCGTGAAAATTCGGGTAATTCTACCACGTGTGTGTGTGTGTGTGTCTGGGCGTAAAACACAATAAATATAAACGACGCGACCTAACGAATTGAAACCGATCTTATGAGATTCAATCATACGTTAAAACGGTATTCGAATTGATAGAAACGAAATTCAGCGTGTTTCAATGAAACGAAAACTGTTGTAGATAAACCATTATTTAGGTATATAAGACATTAGTCAATCACATTATGAGGTATACAACAACATCACTGTAAAACTGAATACGTTCTAAACACCGTTTCAATAACTAATTTTACAAAATACTATCCATTTGATAGTATCAAAGTGAATTAATTATATTTTTTTCAACAAAAAATAGTTATTTTTATTATTAAAAAAAAAAAATAAAAATTCTTCACTTCCGTGACAGTCAATAATTTGTTTCGACTATTTAAGCTACTGACTCAAAAAGGCTTATGTATGATTTTAATTTAATATTATGATTTAATATTAAGGCCATTTACTTATACTATAGTATAAAGAGAATAAATAATTGCGTTTTATACACGAGATGCTAATTCGGTTACTGTCAAAAGCGTACGATTGCTTTCAAAAAACAAATTGATCCGTTAACGGTTTTCTCTCTAACATGCGTATATTTTTCATTCGTCGACATTAAATACTCAGCCATTAGGATCGTAAAGCAAAATTTGATTTGTTCAGGTGTAAAGGCCATCAATTTTAAAATCCACGTCAAGATATTTTTTTCTTTTTTACCCCCGAGTATAATATTGTGAAACTAATACGCTTTTCATGTATTTGTCATGAATCGATCATGAAGATCACCACACAATAAAACACACGAAGAGTTGCGTTAGTCTTTCTTCCTACTACTATATATTTCTCGAACAATAACAAAACGAGTCTATAAGATTATTGCCATAGGCGTAGCGCAAGAAAATAAACACGAGAGGCTGTACTATATAATATAGTATACTATCTATAGTCTTAGTAAAACATTAATTTTAATTTTATCTCCTTTGAATTTATACATTTGAATTTATGAGTCTATTACACACACACACACACACACACACACACACACACACACACACACACACACACACACACACACACACACACACACACACACACACACACACACACACACACACACACACACACACACACACACACACACACAAAGTCATTGATTATTCACCATATAATTATTATACTTATTTTATTTTAATTATATTTTAAGTAAAATAATGCGACTAAATGAAATACAACGAAAAAAAATGTAACTACTGTGTACAGAAATTAATTTAGGAGAGATCGGGGGAGGTTGAACAACGGATAATAATATTTTTGAGCTGGGACATATTCAGGACTATAAATGATAATTGGCTAATACAAATAAAGTGAATATTATTGTGGTTATTTATCACCAAACATAAATCCATTATTCCAGGACATATAAAAGTATTGTGATTTTAGATATTACTCCATTTATATACTTCAGTCAATAAAAGTCAAGATTTGTAATTATTATTTCATAAACACTTACGTAAATACGTAAACATTATTTTTGCTCGGCAGAGATGCCTTCTTTAATCATATAAATATGAAGTCTTATTTAAAATCCAAAGACTATTGCCGAAAAACTTAATGCTTTGGTTATTTTATCCATAGAATCATATTTTACAAAGAAATTATACTACGAAGATATTATCATTGATGCATTTTCCAATGGAAAATCTTGAAGTAAACAATTTAATTATTACACATAGATTTTTTTATTCCAGTATACTCGTATTATATTTTATTTGTACCTCCAATTTTTTATAAAAAAGTATATTCAATGTACATATTTTATAATAAAATGTATTACATATTAATATATATATATATATGAAACAGTTTATGCAGGTTTTACACCTAATAGGTCTTTAAACTTTAGATTCTAACTTATAAGTGAAACCATGAATACGTTGGTTTCATCATGACGTTGTGCTTATTTTTTTTTTCACTAATAAATATCTGAAGAAATTTGGGGTCGGATGTCTCTGATTATTTAGAACGTATCACTCCGCATTCGTTTCGAGATTCTATTATCCACCTTACGGTTTTTCAATCGCCGACGTCGAGCGACACAATGACTGCACGTTCGTATGTGTCGTGACGTTTGACAACGTAAAATTTATTACGTTATGTATGTATATTTATATTTATAATTGTGACTGTCAATCGTTATTACCGTGACAGGCGGACACCAAACGGAAAACGACGATAATATCACATATTACAGGGAAAACACTCGGATCATATTTACGAGGTCGAGAGTGGACTCCCGAACGTTCGCCCACACCCCCGACCTCACGCCGTACACTGTCACCCCTCTCACTCAACCCACGCTGCCGTAGCGAAAGTGGTGGTCGTCCACCGCAATAACGTACAACACAGGGACATCGATAACGGTACGTTTCATCGGCATAACCCGTGCTAAGCCCGTACTCGTATATATTATTATTATTATTATTATTATTATTATTATTACTAAAATGTTAAACCCTCTCGGTGCTATCTGACTCGTGCAACGCGCCCGTCGTTGAAACGTACAATGACGCATAGTTTCTGGTCGGCATCGACGTCAAAACGCGTGCTAACTCGATGACCACAACAACGCATTGTTTGCGCCAGAGACGGATAATGGGGTAAAGGGGCCAGTGGTCGCCAAGGACGAGGGGTGCATCTATAATACGCAACGTGATCGATAGATCCCGAGACCCGAAATCGGTGTGCGCGATTGTATGGTTCGCGAGAGCGATTCATCAGCGCGTAATAACATGTATTGTTATGGTAGGTACTTCGTTGATTCTTCGCATTTTTCCGTATACGCTCTCGGATCGACCGGCCAGAAGTCATGTTACAGAAACTTTTCCGCTTAGTTACGATTCAACTTGTGATACAACGGCCGAGACGCTGAATTTATATATTTTAATAGTCGACCTCATAAGTTGATCACCATGTGATTCACCTGAATTAGTTAGGAGGCAATCGCGTAAAATTGTTCAGTTTTTACAATATTTCATAATGTCATACACACCCGACATTTCCCCGCGGAATAATTTATTTTCACGGCTAATTTATCTTAAATAGTTCTTAATTCTTAATAAAATGTTATGTGTATATAATGTGTATAGGTACACTGTTAAATCAAGTTTATTAGCTGAATATAATAATACCATAAGGCAGTATACAACTGAGTATTAAATATTTTAAAATATAAACTTACATCATGCGCGTAAAAACCAGTCATTCAATTGTGTAGGTTTGTATTGAATGATAATATTTATATCCACTTCGTAGCAATGATTCTGACTGATACATAGATATGAGTTACTAAGAATACAATTTTATCGTATGGGAACTTGTTACAGTAAGTCTATTATAAACAATGCATAGATTAAACAACTTTATTTTTTTATTCAAGCATGTTTATTTTATGTTTTGAATTTTGGTCTAGATAAATCATATTTAAGCACACCTGTAAATAAATAAATAAATAAATAAATAAATAAATAAATAAATATATGAAATAATACAAATAATAAATATATATATGAAAAACATGAAAGGAACAAAAACGATTTCTTTAATGGCCAGCTCTAAGCCAAATGTAGGGGGCAGGGAAAAGACTAGCAAGGAAAAGTTGTTCGGGGATATAATGCCACAGGGAAATGTCCGCGGGAAAATTTCGTACGGGAGAAAGACCGCGGGGAAATGACGTAGAATCGAAATACACATGTAACCATTACATAACACAAAAACTGGCTTTTTCGGCGTGTAAACACAGTGTCAAGAAAGTATCTCAATAAGAATCTTACTTTTTTTTTCAAAAAAATTAATACATTTACTATTATTTTATAATAAGTAAATATGATAACATAATATTTACAAACTTGCAATATCATTGGACTAGTTTACTGTATGTTATTAAATAATGTTAAAACCCTACGTAAAAAAGCTTTATCAAAATGTTCACGAAAATAACAATACATTTAAATTGACGATTATTTGATTCATTCAATGAAAAATCAAAATTGCAGCTCATATAGGCATACACATAAATTTTGTAAAGAAACCAACTAAATATTATATGAACCCATTCGGAAATTATTCTAATTAGCCGACCTTCAGAAGCCACAACCGCATAGGTGGGTAGACTATAGACAATATATATGTACAAAGCGTGTTTAATAACAAAAGGGAAAATTAATCTGATATGATTCATATCGAAGAGAAGCTATTAGCTTGATGCTATAAATAACAAAACACAAAAGAACAGATCATTACTAAT
The DNA here is from genome assembly GCA_027580255.1 of Therioaphis trifolii. NCBI lineage: Eukaryota > Metazoa > Arthropoda > Insecta > Hemiptera > Aphididae > Therioaphis > Therioaphis trifolii. The sequence goes on from CM050407.1 coordinate 28,331,185, forward strand.
TAAATTAACGAGATATATTATATTAACTTTGTTAAAAGTGTACCTATACGTATAAGAGATAATATTTTAGGTAAAATGGAAAAATATTAAATCTTTTTTTAGCAGTGGTTTATGTCATAATATAATGTAACAGATGTGTGGTAAATTTCATAATAGTATCAAACGGTTTTCGTTTGTAGTGCGTCACAAATTTTCTCTGATAATTATCATTACTGAAGCCATCTGTGCCGACGAATTTTCCAAGCTATGACTAATCCGATGGAATGATCGAGAATCCTATCGTTCCGCTTTCGCTGTTACCGTTGCTAATTACCACCGAACAAATAAAACAAAATACAAGACTCGCATAACATACGTCTGGTTCGCTTTGCAGTACAAAAGTTTGTACTCGACAGTCATCGTGGGGCTGCGACGACGGCGGCGACAGCAGAGTATTTATTCCTTCGGATTTTCGTTAACAATAATAGCTCCGACGTGTTCCGACTAGATATTGAGTTTGTCGACAGTTGAAAAGACTCGTCGACGTCTTCACTAGGTGGCCGACAGCAATAACGCTCACACGCAGAACACATACACAGCGATGGTCGGTTTTCAAACTCGCCAAGTTAAGTTCGGCTTTCAGGACCGAAATTATTACTACCTATTATTATTATTATTATCATTATTATTATTATTACTACTATGGTGGAACAACGGTCAGACAGACAGCCCGACCGGAGACGAATATTAATGCGGCACGGTGGAGGCGGCTGTATAGGCGTGTTAGCTCGCAGCGACGGCACGACCGCGTGTATATATTATACGTTCTACATTTTGCCGTACAGTCGCGTCGTTCGAGACCGCCGGGTCATTTTTCAAATCGTCGTTTCCACTCGCCGCGTTACGCGCAACGGTACGCATTATATACGTACGTGCACACGCGATGCTCGTATGGGAAACGGGCGAAGAGTGAAAATAAAAATAAATATACGGCACAAAAGTCCCAGACGAATGCGAAACGCGTGACGCGGACCCAGTGAAATATCATTTTTCATAAACGAGCGGAATTACAAAAAAAAAAAAAAAAAAAACGCAATAATAATAATGATAATAATAATACAACGGAAACGTATTATATCCGGCGGCGCAAAGCAGCGCCACGCGTGCACTGAGCGACGTACACGTCACACATAGAGAACAAAAACAACCGCGCGGAAAACTACAGTCGCGTTCGTGAATAATCTTGGTCGTTATCACGAGCGCATATGAGGCCGAGCGTAAAAGAGAAATGATAATGTGCGACCCCTGAAAAATATCGAAAAATTTTGAAGTATGACGGGTCGTATAATGAGACCGTATGGAGAAACCCCTTTTTTTGGGGAGAGGGATAAAAGTTGTTTAGGGTAAATTATTTTTTTATTGTTAAAATGTAAAATACCTTCAAAATAAGTACGTTACATATATTTCAATTTACATATTAAACATTTTTATTACGAGTACATAACGTAATTTTTGTTCGTAATATACTAGGACATTGCTTACGATATTTTATATTTCAGAAAAATGTCTATGGGGTTTAACCTCATCTCCTACCCCCCTCACAATGACATTAATTATAATGGTGAACGGTTTTTTAAGAGAAAATCGAAAAAGATTAAAACAATTTAATGCATAAAGCTATAAAATTACTTGGAATTTGACGCATAATAGGTACGTGTTTTTATTTACGAAAGCTGATTCACCTACCCATCGATGTGAGTCATTTATCATATGCATCACGATTTTAATTTAATTTTAATTTTAATTTAAGAATCAATATAGGTCTATTGTTCATTAATGGTTTTCACACAACAAATCGCCAAAATGTCAGGTTGACATGGGCCGACCGAACGATTCAACGCGTCTGAAACAAATGATAATCGAGAGAGTCGGTTTTTGCGTCCGAGGTGGTGGGCGAAATAATAATGTAGTTGTACACGCGACACTGCCGTGGTTTTTATGGTCCACGGATCAATTATTCATCAAAGTGTGGGATGAAGGGAGAGGAAAACATAACAATAATATACCCCAAAGTCTAGGGTTTGAATAGGAATCTGTTTTTGGCGTTCACTACGACTTTTATTGTTATTAGAGCGCGCACGCGCCTACATACACACACACACACACACACACACACGCGCGCGCGCGCAACTATATTAAATATATATATATATATATATATATATATATATATATATATATATATATATATATATATATGTTGAAGTGAAAAACGTGTTCTCTTGGCAGCACAGTATAGATAAAGTAATTTAGAATTGATCGAAAAATCTATTACTGTAATTTAGAACCGTGTTTTGAATGAAATATTAATGTAATCGATTTGATGAACTTAAACACTTCTGCGTGTGTAACAATAACACGTATTATTCTATAAAATATAACGTGTAAAATATACATCGTATACGTTCGCGTGTACAATGTGTCTCGTCTAATGTTTGAACAGGACCGTGTACGAGTCGTTCACGTGGCCATATGGGATTGTACGGCACGTCGTGCACCTGTATACAGCTATTAATGTGTTGCGTGCGTGCGAGTCCGGTAGTCAATCGTCTCGTCAAAAACAAATACGACTTTGGAACACCCCCGCGTACTGATGTGTGATCTGCCTTCGAGGAGCCGTGCAAGTGTGTGTGTGTGTGTGTGTGTGTGTGTGTGTGTGTGTGTGTGTGTGTGTGTGTGTGTGTGTGTGTGTGTGTGTGTGTGTGTGTGTGTGTGTGTGTGTGTGTTGTACACGACCGTAGTCGAACATGGATACCGCCGCGACGATTACACACACTCGTCTTGCAAACCACGAAAGCGACGCGCGACTGGTGACATTGATCACGGATCGAGCGATTCTGGGCCCGCAACCCCGCGATGACGACGGTGACGACAACGACAATAATAATTATTAATCTGTTCCCCATTGTGAAGTAATCGTATCGAATGTGTTCGGATACGGTAACCAATAAAGACGCTGTTCGAGCTGAAACGTAACGTCACCTAGTCGCCCTGGTTTGACTTCGGGCCGACGATGAAAGAAAAGTATAACCGAGCTTGCGTGACATGCGTCGTGAGAATGACGAAAACAAGTCTCGTCGCCCGTAGCATTTAGCGCTTCTTTAAAGCTGCTTACACACTAGGCGAACTATTCGCGCGCGAACGCGATTAAAAATCGCGGCGATTTAAATTCGCTTCAACACAAAGCTTACACACTAGACGAACTATTCGCGCGCGAACGCGATTTTAAATCGCTACGATATAAATTATCTTCATCTAAAAGATTACTCACCAGACACACGTGGTTAAAATCGCGCAAAAAATACATCATTACCTCGTGGTTCCTCATTCGATCACGATCTCGCATTGCCGCTCGTACAAAAGTATTTTAATTAAATTAAATATATTAAATAAATAAAAATGGTTTTATTGAATCGAGCTCAAACTGTTTGCATTGCATACTTATTATTAAAAAAAAAACTCATATTTAATATCTCATTAGATATTAAAATAATAAAATTCTCATTGTCGAAATTCGTGGAATTCATTTTCAATACAATTTTAAATTAAATAATTAAAAATTGTATTTTATATGACTGATCACAATCGTATATCAATCAAGAATGACCAAAAATTATAAATCGCGGCGTCTTACAGCGAACAAATCGCCCAGTGTGAATAGTCCCCGTCAAAACAATGTGTTTAATTTTAGACGCCAGGGGCGATTAATCGACCAAAATTAAACATGCGCGATCAAAAGCGAACGGCAGCGATTTATTTTCGTTAGGGTTTTATAGTGTGAATGGTTTCATAAGAAACCAGCAGTTCAATTTTGAACGATTATTCGCGGCGATTTAAAATCGCGTTCGCGCGCGAATAGTTCGCCTAGTGTGTAAGCAGCTTAATTCTATTTCAACAGTACTGTTTTTTGTGTACACGCACATTTATAATATTTACACACAAACGTTTGAAATCATTAATTACAACGCGTAAAATTGTTTAACTTTCGTAAATTATTTTCTTTCTTTGTATTTAAAATATATATATACATTAATTATTCATTAGTCTAGACATCTAGAGCATTTTTAAATATTTATCGGACTTCGCCTAAGCAATTATTGTATGTTAAATTGAATTTTTATTTCTCAAGAAATTGCATTGAGCCTTAATTATTATCTGTCGGTTTAAAATTGATACCAAATTAACTATATCATTTGAAAAAAAACTAGGCTGAACCCGGTCATTGCCTATATATATATATTTTAAATTTGTATACTATAATATGATCAATAATATAGTGTATTCATATCAAAAACATATTATGTTATAAACATAAATAAAATGTAATAAATGATTGTAATATGCATTGTATTCTTTAAAGCGTTATCAAATTGAACTTATGTTTTTTGACTATTTATGTAAAAAAACGTTATTATATAATACAAATATCTAAAAAATATATATTTACTATTTTATTTTCAATTAAAGTATACTAACGTTCTTTATTAGTGAATAAATACAACTCAACTAAACTTTTTATGATTTTTTTTCTATAAAATGATCTCATTTTCCTAAAAACTTTTCATCTTAGTTTTATGTTCTTCATTTTATTACACATTTTGATTCTCATTTGATTCAATTTTCTTGGTAATATTTTTTTTATTTTTAATAGTATAAAACTCTAAGCATAACAATTTAGCCACCTGCTGCATTATACATAAAATAAATATGATTATTTCAAAACGTTTCTTTTATTTCACAAGATGTAGTTAAAAAAGTGTACATATCATTAAGTATAGGTACACTATTGTAACGAACGTCGGCTCACCGTCCCGCGCAACCGCTATGCCGCGCCACTAATCTTTACAAACCGACCGACGATTCGATCAACGGCCGCGAAATCACCAATAGAGCGCGCTCCACCCCTCAGTAGATTAAAGCCCCAAATCGAAATGTTAATAAATACAACTAATTTCTTCATAAATATTAAAATAATTGAACATAATTAGTGCCCATAATTAGAAGCAACGTCATCCCACAATTAGTAATGCCAACCATCCCTAAAAGAAACGAATTGGAGAAAATATGTATGGTCGCAAAACCCGAATACTAAGAAGCTAGACCAATGAAATACAATATATATGACCGGACCCAGCAACACCAAAATCATCTTTTTCTCTACTGACTACGGAAGCGTGATAAGATACGTAGTAAGTGGTTTCAGAGCTCCGGTTGAGGCCTTAACACCCCTCAATAATCGAGCTGCCTGGCCCATACCTATCTTGTCACCTCCCTTAGTCAGTCGCGTCGTCCATACGTTTTTAGTTGTGTTTTTTCCGTGTGTCGCCGTAAGTTATTTTCGAACGTGCTCGGCTATATTCATAGTTGGCAGTTTAGCGTAGCCGTAACACCCTACGCCCCGAAACTGTTAACTATTTATATGGTGGGAGACCAGTCTGATCGGCGTACCAGGTTAATAGTACCATAATTATTCGCTCCGCGGACGCGACGTTTGTTGTAGAAAATCATATCGGATAGTATAGAACCGTGAGTTAAAATTATTATTAAATTAAATTGTTTGTATATGTTCACTTCTCTTTATATTCATTTATATGTGCCATATCGTATGTTTATTGTTTGTATCTATGTTAAATAAAAGAGATTTTATTGTAAATGAGAACTGTTCGAGTATTAGTTTCGTTACAATTGGCGCCCAATCCCGATACATTATAACTTCACAGCACACGTGTTAACGAAAGCAACCAAGCAGAGTGGCAATCGTTACAAATGGCGCCCAACCAGTGAGTATCGAATCACACGACCACCACCAAGAGTCAAGTGAACTACCGACCGAGAAATACTGCATATATATGTAAAAAGAAAAAAGCTACGTCTAGAACTCTCGAACATGGGACCAAAGAAGAAACTCAACTACGATCAAGAAGAGATCATAGAGAAAATTGAAATGCTCGAAAACTCAGTAAAAAATAAATTCAGAAACACGGAAATCAAAATGAAAGAAGAAATAGAACAACTTAAACAACACTGGGAAAATATATACAAAAACAAAATCGAAGAGCTACGACGAGAAATGGAAGAGAAATACCAGAAAGAAATATATGAAATGGAAAACCGATATATAGACACATTCCGCAACATGAGCGAGATAAGTCAACCACAACGAAGGGAAGAAAGACCTCTAAGACAGTGCATGGACATAGCAAGACCAACCTTTTTCGGAAATAACAAGGACCAACATCCGAAAGACTTTATCAGAGAACTTCGGGAATATTTCGTACTAAAACAAGTATACGAAGAGGAAAAGTTGATAGTCGTCCGAGATTGTTTGAAATCAACCGCGAACAGCTGGTTTTCCGCCATCAGATTTAAACTTAGAAATTATGACGAATTCGAGAAAATATTCATGGAAGAATACTGGTCGAAGGAAATCCAAATGCAAACCTGGAACCAGTGTTTGAATGTGACACAAATAGCAGCAGAAACAAAGTACCGCGAACATTTCATGTACTGGGCAACACACCTGAGACACCTGGAAATACCATGCCTCGACGAAGGGGAAATAGTTAGAAGTATTGCGAGTCACTACCCGGGATATTTAAGGGCAATATTAACTTCTTTACCTGAGAGAACTATACTTAATGCTATGAAGATTCTAGGGGCGGAAGAACATCGACGAAGAATAACACCCAGAGACAACTACCAACGTCAGAACAATGATAACAACCCACGTCAGCGGAATGACAACAACCAACGCTACAACAATCATCGTCAACACCATACAACACAACAAAACGGGAGATGGAGAGAAAACCATAATGCGGAAGACAATTGCAATCACAACCAGCCAGCTCAGAATAACGGTCAATGGAGGGAGCAACAACAAGTCAGACAAATAACAGTTGAAAGCAACACTGAAGAAGAACAAGAGACAGAGACAACGATGCATACAATAAATAATCTACCGACGAATAAGAAAATGATCAGCCCTTACCTCCAATGTAAAATCGAGGGGGAAAATGTAAACCTGTTAATCGACACCGGTGCTACAATTAGCGTACTGGCAAAGGAGGTAGTCGACCGAATACTAAGGAACAACCCGAATACACCAACCTTACCGGTAAACGGAGTACAAATCAGCAACGCCATTGGAAAGAAGTTATGCAAAGTGTCCAAACAGATATATTGTGCTTGCGAAATGGACAAAACCAACATATCGGTTACATTTGTGCAAATGGAGAACCTAAATGAGCGAGGAATAATAGGAACAGACGTACTAGACCAATACAATGCCAGGATCGATTTTCAAAGCAAAACAATTCGCTGGTACATTAATAATGAAGAACACCTGACCCCTTTCAGAGAAAAAGAAATCACGGAAGCAGGGGACGAAACTAAAATACAACAAGTAGAAACCAATGACAAAGACACGTGTGAAGTGGGTCTAACAATAGAAGAAAAGGAAAAATTCGATCAACTGTTGTGGAAATATAATCATTTGTTTTCGGAAAACCCAGGACAAATAGAAGAATATGAATGTCAGATTAGAATTTCACCTGGAGAACCCATTTATCAGAAACCCTATCCTATACCGATATCCAAATTGGAAAGTATGGATAAGGAAATAGCCAGAATGTTACACTTAGGCGTAATCGAGCCGTCTAACTCACCATGGTCATCCCCAATCGTAGGCGTAGAGAAGCGAAATGGAGAAGTCAGACTATGCCTCGACGCGAGAAAAATCAACACACGCATTATTCCCGACCGAGAACGACCTACTAACATTGACGACATCTTGATAAAGTTCCAAGGGGCCAGATATCTCAGCTCAATTGACTTAACAGCAGGATATTGGCAGTGTCGACTGAAACCGGAATGCCGCGACATTACCGCATTTTTACATCGAGGACGCAACTATCGATTTAAAGTTCTACCATTTGGACTTATAAATTCGGTCGCTGAGTTTCAAAAGATACTTGATAAAGTCTTAGGATCCGAAGTTCTGCAGTTTACGGCAGTGTATGTCGACGACATACACGTCACGTCAACAACCTTTTTGGAACATCTCAGACACTTGGAGCAGATATTCGAGCGCTTCCATCGACACAATGTGAAGATCAACTTCAAGAAGTCACAGTTTTTGTGCAGTCAAATTATATTTCTAGGACACGTAATTTCTGAAAGAGGAATTGCAATGGATCCCGACAAAATACGAACCATCCAAAACTTTCAAGAACCACGAAACAAGAAACAAGTTCAATCGTTCCTTGGTTTCATCAACTTTTACCGCAAGTACATCCGAGACCTATCCAAATACACAAATGTTTTGAGTCAACTCACCAGAAAGGACGTTGAATGGCAATGGAACGAAGAACAACACCAAGCATTTTTAACAATTAAAACACGGTTTTTAGAAGACATTATAATCAAATATCCAGATTTCACCAGAGAGTTCTACCTAGCCACCGATGCATCAAAAACACATTTAGGAGCCGAATTATACCAAATCGACGACAAGGGACAACACAAGACTCTCGGTTTTACCAGCAGACGACTACAGGACACAGAGCAACGGTACTACACCACAGAACTGGAGCTACTAGCAATCGTCTATGGTTGTCAGAAATATCGTAACTATATCTTGGGATATAAGGTCAATGTCATTACCGACCACAAAGCGCTTACATTTCTGAACCAATGCCGTTTACTGAATGCACGATTAATGAGATGGGCAATGAAGTTACAAGAATTCGATCTACGGATTGTACACGTTCCGGGTAAGGAACACGTAGGTGCAGATACACTCACCAGGTATCCACAGAGTCCTGAAGACGCAAATGAGAACCAGGGGACAGTGATATATATCAACCAAGTAATCAAAGAACGATACAGTATAAAATTGTTACGACAGTTCAAACAGATCGAAGCATTACAACACCAAGACCCCGAACTTCAGATCATCCGGGATAGAATTCAGTCACAGAAAACGAAGCGATATAAAATGCGACAAGGATTACTCTTCTTCATAGACCGACAAAGACTGGCCAAACAGACACGTTATACTTTTGAACCTCAACGAGAAATCCAGCAAAGAATCATCGAAATGACCAGGGACCAGTGCAACTTCCAAAGCAATCCCGAAACAGTATCAGACGAAGAAGACTTCATGCAACAGCAAGACCGGAATTGGACGATCAGTGCCGACGAAGTCAATAAAGAACGACAGCTACAAGAAACCCAACTCAATCAACCCACGATCAGACCAATAGTAGTTATCAGCGACGAAGATGAAGGAGAGGATAAGGAGATCAGTACCAACAACGGAGAGGACACTGAAGAGGAGACAATCAGGTTCACCGACGAAACCCTTCAGTTCGACCTACAACAACAATGGGGTGCCATTGTAAATCCTATTCCAGCAGAAAAGACACCACCAAAGAAGAGGAGACAAGCCGATCCAAACAGCAAGCGTAGTTTGAGAAAGAAACGATTTCATGCCGCCAGACACCAACACCACCGCATGCCGTAAATAGTTATTGTATATATTGTATATAATGTTGTGTATTTATGTTATTTGCCATAAGCAACCATTTTTTGAGCCATAAGCCACAAATTTTTTCTATCTAGTACCCATCGTTACTTTTGTTTAAATTTTTCATGAATCTCAGACTCGTCTCATTATCATTTCCAATTCACTCAAAATTTAAAAGGGGACTATGTAACGAACGTCGGCTCACCGTCCCGCGCAACCGCTATGCCGCGCCACTAATCTTTACAAACCGACCGACGATTCGATCAACGGCCGCGAAATCACCAATAGAGCGCGCTCCACCCCTCAGTAGATTAAAGCCCCAAATCGAAATGTTAATAAATACAACTAATTTCTTCATAAATATTAAAATAATTGAACATAATTAGTGCCCATAATTAGAAGCAACGTCATCCCACAATTAGTAATGCCAACCATCCCTAAAAGAAACGAATTGGAGAAAATATGTATGGTCGCAAAACCCGAATACTAAGAAGCTAGACCAATGAAATACAATATATATGACCGGACCCAGCAACACCAAAATCATCTTTTTCTCTACTGACTACGGAAGCGTGATAAGATACGTAGTAAGTGGTTTCAGAGCTCCGGTTGAGGCCTTAACACCCCTCAATAATCGAGCTGCCTGGCCCATACCTATCTTGTCACCTCCCTTAGTCAGTCGCGTCGTCCATACGTTTTTAGTTGTGTTTTTTCCGTGTGTCGCCGTAAGTTATTTTCGAACGTGCTCGGCTATATTCATAGTTGGCAGTTTAGCGTAGCCGTAACACCCTACGCCCCGAAACTGTTAACTATTTATATGGTGGGAGACCAGTCTGATCGGCGTACCAGGTTAATAGTACCATAATTATTCGCTCCGCGGACGCGACGTTTGTTGTAGAAAATCATATCGGATAGTATAGAACCGTGAGTTAAAATTATTATTAAATTAAATTGTTTGTATATGTTCACTTCTCTTTATATTCATTTATATGTGCCATATCGTATGTTTATTGTTTGTATCTATGTTAAATAAAAGAGATTTTATTGTAAATGAGAACTGTTCGAGTATTAGTTTCGTTACAATTGGCGCCCAATCCCGATACATTATAACTTCACAGCACACGTGTTAACGAAAGCAACCAAGCAGAGTGGCAATCGTTACACTATGAAGTATTATAATAATACAACAAGCTGATAAACTTTGTCAATTAGTTCGTATTGGTATTAATATTATCATATAACACGTTAAAATAAATGATATTCTAGAAAACTATAAATGAAACGTTTTGTATAGGTACTATAAGTTTTGAGAGCTCGGAAAATTCTAATTCTCTTTGATTTGCTCCCAACAGCAAATTTGTGTTCACAAATTAAATATCACCAAAAAATGTGATTGTTCAATCATGATTTTGTTTGTTGTCATTTAATATATTACAAACGGTAATAACTGATTGATATTAATATTAAATTAAATTAAATTAAACCTTTAGAAGAATATACCCACATATGACAATATAATTAAATCAAATGAAATATTAGAAAATCGAAAAAAAACAATTTTATTTTTTCCAATTAATTGCTTCAATTTCATATTATGATCCAACGATTCGTTATCACATTACACACGCACGCACACACGCACACACACACACACACACACACACACACACACACACACACACACACACACACACACACACACACACATCATGGCAATCAGGTGACATTGTGTTCAAAACAAAACATCCCTTACGCATTCTTGGCACTTAATCGATTTACTAGGAAATTAGTACACAAAGGATTCAATTAAATCTGTACTACATTAATACGGAGTGGTCGCACAACACACGTCCACACAAATCCATACGGTTTCATCAAATAAACACGTGGACATGAGGATAAAACAATAATTCAATAACGTTTTGACGATTCGTTCTCCGACGGATTCTCATCGAACGAAATTTTAAACAACAATAACGGTCAGTATAGGTGTACTGTCGACGTTTTACTCTATTCGGTCGACCTCCATAACTCGCATAGGTGTTGGAGGTGAAGTAAAGCTCTTGTACTCGGTACCTGCCTCACTGCCCGCCGCCCGATGTGATATTATTAATTATTGACGAGAAAATAATACCTAGTGGTCGTCGAAATCGTCGACGCGTTTACGTGTATTTACCCCGTCCGCAATGATATTGCGCTCGTGCCGCACCACCGCGCCCGACCGCCGGCGACGGCGCACGGACTAAACGGCCATTCACCTCCAGCCCACGGCCCCGAGACGCGGCTCGTGTAATATTAAAACTGTCATTGCTGTCTGCCGGCGCTGCCGTCCGTCGGCCATCGTTCATTAATAATAATTACCGCGTTTCCGTTCTGTTCTGACGATTTATCACCGTCATTGCGGTTACCACGGCCGGCACGCGCAAATAATAACAATGATGATAATGATGGTAAAAATGACAGTGCGATTATAATATACATTCGTCGAGAGGTTAGGAGACGAAATGTCTAGAGAAACGGGACAGGTGCGAATGTGTGTGTGTGTGTGTGTGTGTGTGTGTGTGTGTGTGTGTGTGTGTGTGTGTGTGTGTGTGTGTTTTCGCAAGGACGTATGAGTATTTGTTCAGAGCCCGTGCTCTAAAGAGGCCCAACTAGTAAATATTTTGGCACACATTGATTGATACGTCATATAAATTCGATTACTGAACAAAAAGTCGGAAAAAATATTATGAACAATTCGTAATGTCTACGTTTAAATATTATTTTAATTTTTACTGGTGATTAAATTAACAGTTTAATGTTTAAAAACAGAATTGACAATAATAGGCCGACTTTTAGTTTTGTCCCGGGCCTCTCGGAGAATCAGGGATCGGGCTTTGGTGTATCACGTGGAAACTACCGATTTTCCTAGTGCCCTAACGCCTAAAACGGTTCGAACGAGTATCGATGCTCGCGCATAATTTTCCGTCCAGATCGGTCGAGCTGCGATCCGGTGCACGCCGATCGGCCAACACACTTCCGGAATCGGCCAACATCGTTCGACAGGCGATCGACCAAAACGACTAAACACTACGAACATTGAAACGACACCTAATCAGACCTCGGTGATGGTAGTGTGTCAAAATTTTTGGTTGTTGAAGAAATGGAGCACTGCCCGACACAACACAACACCGTTTAACAAAAAGAAAACAATATTCATATAGTAGGTACGTACGCGTTTAGTGTTTCGGCTTTTGTCGAAGCAAAGAAACAAAAAGAAAAAAACACAAGGCCGCTCGGCTGACGAACAAAAGTTGCTGCCGCACGAGGGAATTTCGATGATAAATAAAATGAATGATGCACTCGATGTCTAATGCACCAAGATGCTACTGGACCGTGGCCGTGAATGAGGTGTTCGAACGGTGGTCACAGACGAGATGTTGATGGTCGATGGTCAGTTCCTTCTCGTTCAGCGATCCTCGAAAAAATCGCCGTGTTGCCGTAGAACGTGTAGGGTGCGTTGCGATACCGGTTCCAGCAACTTTCTCCTCTCTGTCCGATAAACGAGGTAGGGGAGGTGTTGCCAGTACGGCACTGTCACTACCCGGGTTGTGGCTGGGTAGAGAGCTCACCCGGTGTAATCAGACTCCGGTCGATTCGTTGATTTTTCAATTACACGTGAACGTCACGTGATTGACGACGGGACAGATTTTCTAACGGTCTTCTATTGTTTGTTCGCGACATCACGACGCACGACACTGCGGTCCGTCCGACGCGAGCTACACGAATAATAATAATAACAATAATAATAATCGTGTCGCGTTTCATCTAGACTCCTCTCCCTTCCGCCACGTAACAATGTTTAACGTACTATTGTCGTTCTCATCGCCGTCGTCACGGTGACGTCGGTGCTCGTCGCCGCCGGCTGTTGATATCATAATATTCTGCAAGACACAACGTTATCGCGTTTCTCGGATAAAATAACGCGACAGGCACAAATCAAACGTAACCACCCACGCGGTGCAAACGGATCCGCGGGATTCGTGCGGAGCCGTCGCGTTTGAGGTCGTATACACGCGTATAGTTGATATCGCTCGTTATGCGAACGTGTGAAAGGAACTAGCATTCCCCCCCCCCCCCGAATTTCGATCTATGCACGCGAGCAACTCGTTTTTTTTAAATTTTTTTTTTTTTTATTCTAATTATTTTCCAAACGACTTACGTGGACAATACCGTATTGTGATTTAATGTAATTTTTTAATCGACTTTTGAAAAAACGTGAAGGTTGTTAGGATTTAATAATCAACTGTCAAACGTGGTTTTATCACTGTATACACATTTTACGTATTTACCGAAAAAAATAATTTGTTTTTGTCATTCTGTGTAAGATGTCTGCTAATAAAACTAATAGCAGAAAAATAAACTCTTGATAATTCAAAAAAAAAAAATAATAAGAAAAATAGTTTCCTTGAATATATTAAGGACTAAACACAAACACAAACACGGGTATAATACAAAACTCCAAGTTGTAGGTGTATGACTATCGTAGCTAAAAAAAAAGATGAGGTTCAAATGTTACACGCGTAAAAACCACTTAGGCGAAATTTATTAAAATCATAAATTACTTTATTGCCTTTACTACAAAGTAACGACTAATCCGTTGATATTTAAAATTTACCCTAGCGGCTTTTGAAACAAAAAAAATTGTGTTTGACACGCAGATTTCTGATTATAACGAATCATATTCTTAACATGTATATACTTAACACCCAAAATCTATAAAGTAACAGCTATTGCAAAGTGATCGAGAGTAGCACACACATTATACCATCACTACGACTTTTATTTAATATGACGGCTACATAACGAACAAAATACATTCAAACATTAATATGGCATTTGAAAAATAAGCTATGAATATCATATTTTCATGTTTAATAAAAGGGAAGAAGTATCTTAAAATTTTGAATTTTGAATTCCAGAAATTAAGTTTAAGACGTATACGGAATATCATTAATACGTTTTATTGTTCGTTCTATGATATTATTTTTGACTTGTCAACGAAAAAAAAATATGATTTAACATAAATAAATGTGTAAATTATAATATGCAATTTAAAATAACGAAAATATATGAAAAGTGGGTCAAAATATATTGTTACAGCATTTTATTATAAATATATTCTAAATAAAAAAAAAATTCTGGGTAAGTTTTTTTGAATTTAGGAAAATCAAATTTAAATCTTTTAAAGATAGTTTTGGAAGTACATATATGAGATAGTATATGATATATAATACAAAGTAAATCATACGAAATCTTTGCTAAAATAAAGTAAACAGGTTTTTATGATACATTTTAATATCTAGAACAAAAATATTAATTGATACAAAACTTAATATTTTAGGCGGAAGTTTTTTCAAATTATATTTTATGACACATGTACTACGTAGTGATATACTTTTTCGAAAATTTCAAATCTTTTTTATACATATCAAGTTTTTAACATTTATTAATATTTTGACTGCCTACTCAAATTAAGTGTATTAAAAAATATATTTCCATTTTTTTAATAAAAAAATATCCGTTTTCAATTGATTTTCAAAAGTTAACCACCAAAATAACTTCTAAAGATTTATAAAAAAGTACGAAATTCAGCAACCATTATTTTTTCCTAAATACAATAAATATTCATAATATTATACATTTTTCTAATTTTAATATATTAATACGATTGCATTAACATACATTTTGAATCACCATGTTTATTAATTTAGATAACATTTGGATGCACAAGACTTTCACGCAAAGTGTTTAGAAAACTTATCGTAAAAACGATTTCCCCGTGAATTATAAACAAAAAAACAAATTTGATTTAATAAGATCGGGAATAGGTTTATCGATTCGTTGTTTACTAAACATTAGGTACGGCTTACTGGAGTCTAGATGGCAACCGTTTCTTTTTTTTATACTCGGAAGGTTACAGTGAAATTAAGCCCGTTATTATCTCATGGGATGGTTGCCGAAGACAGCTTACAGGTATCCAAATCCGTCCAGGGAAATTACATAACAATCCCTACGCTCAACTAACCCAATTCGATTTTATTAATTTACCTAAATTGCATTTGTTTAAAACAAAGTAAACTCTGTCACCATAAATCCGTGTAGTTTAGAATATTATTTAAATTGTGCATGTCATTTTTTTATTTTTTTCACATGAAACTCTACAACCACCATCGTATGTGTTTTTCTAATAATATGTATTCGACGAATCGTGCCAACACGTTACGTATCTAGTAAAAAATGAAAATAAATACATCCATAAGATTATTCTCTATATAAAAATGATTAATAGGTACTTTCCTATACAAAATAAAACCGTAAGTTTATGACCAACATTTTTTTTAATTTAAGAAAATATAAAATATGTTACACGGAGTATTGTTTAGGCAATTTCAATGCGTTAATGTACAAACAAATATTTGAAGTTAAATGAAAATCATAGCTAGCATTAATTTTGATATTATTTATTACTATTATTGCAACAAATGACAATTTTATTTTTACAACAAATAAATGAATTTCAGGTATGTAATCTAAAGACATGCATTATATTTTCATTTTTTTCAAATAGTAACAAATAATTAGTCAAGTATACTTCTGTCTGAAAATAGAACCTCATAAATTAAAATAGATATTTGATAAAAATTATCAATATGAATAATAAACATACTATAATTATTAATATCAAAATACCATTCAAAATGTTTACGCTTTTCAGTTTGATATTGGTTCAGACAAGTTTACAATTTTGGGTTCATGAAAAGAAGAATGTAATAAATAAATAACTTGACAAAAATACTTATAATTTTTCTTATCCCACGCAATTCAAATAAACAGAATTCTCTCAGAACGTTAGCGATTTCAAAGTGATTCATAAACTTTCAGTACAATTAATTCATGCGGTTACTTCGGGCAATAAAACCCTTTTTGTATTTCCTTTTCAAATATCCGGACCTTTTCTAAAAAATTCAAACACACCTTTGAATCCATTATTGCGTTGTAGTAACTTTAAAATAGAGTCGATCGGACCGCAGTGTATTCGCAACTTTTACATTGAATATATACAATTTTATTAATAACGCTTCACGGGCCCCCGATTTTATAGCATTTCAACGAGTCGCTAAACAATATTTTATCAAGATCCGGCTCGACTAGCGTTTCAATTAAATCCGTTCAACCGTTCTGAAATTAACGACATTCAAAAAACAGCGTGGCGTCGAATCGGTGAAAACTCATCGATTTATGCTTTCTAAACTTTTAACCCGTACTTCTATTGTGAGATTATAATAAGAGCAACTTTGATGAAAAAAAAAAACGACGGTTCATTGTGATCTATAGAATAACAGTGAAAACGAGCTCAGCTGCAGTGGAACTTTAACGTAAAAATCGTCTTTAATCAAAAATGTTTAGAACTCCTAACATGTATACATGCTAACTAAATTTATTTCACTTAATATCTAATTTAACGATACTCGAGAAATTATTCCGGTCAATTTGTGCAACTTAATGAAAACAGATGACCATTTACTCGCATAAGGATCCGTTTTTACTCATATTACACTTTCGTGTTTAATTTAAAAAATAATTTCATAATTTTTAACTGACTTTAATTAATGGTCTAATGTTGTGAATATGTATATTTTATCAATGGTGGTATTTTCTGTATTTTTTACTCGGTTGAAATATAATTCACTCCAAATTCGTATTAAATAATAATTGCGCTATGTATTTCAAATTACATTTTTTCTGAATAATTTTTTTTTTTTTTTTTATTAAATTAAATTTTTTTTTTAAATATTTTTTCTACATTTAATAAATAGTGAAAACATTTATACAATTTCAGCAACGAAATTACTGATAACTCAATACCGAAACTGAACAAATATCGAGACTACAAATTTTAATTGATTTATTTACATATGGTCAATAATTATCTAATTCATCAAAAACTAGTTGGCATTGAGAATTTTAAGTCAATTATAAATTGTCACACATAAATGTCAATTCAAACCGTTGTTTCTTTTTATTTAATAACCAGCTAGGTATTGATTTTACAAGAAACTATTTGATGAAATCTTGCAAACTACTGACAGACTGAGTACGATAAGTATACCTATGATAAAACGTGCGTTCGTATTAAATTACTAATTAACGTTTCTCAACTCAAATAATCACATGACATTACATCTCACACGTACATTAATGCGCTATAATAAATAATTTTCCCTACTGCGAGATTGAATTAAAAATATACATAAACATTAATTGCACAATGAACAATAATTCCATGTTGCTTTGTAAAAACTGAAGTACCCTTGGGTATATACGAAAATCCATAAGGCAATATCCTAAAAATGTACGAACAATAGAACTCTAAAAGTCAACATAAGGTCAATGTAATTCCTCGGGAAATAAAACTGAGCGCTATCTTCAACAACGCGGGCGTTATTAATAGACGTGGCTCATTCCACCGTTCTACTGTTGACGGTGGCAAAATTAATAAAATTTTCCGCCCAACATTTAGCTGAAGGGTTGACACATTTGAGGAAATTCAATTTCTCTCAGATGATTATACAGAGGTATTCAACCCGGCTTAATTCACTTTAGCCCGCGATTCTTTTGTTACACGCAAATATAACTATCCATCATTTCCCGGCCTCGTTATATTGTAGATTTAAAATGTAACGAAATCGATATTGACATTAAACATTAAATAAACTTTTTTGATCAAAAAACACTTTTTCAAGCTTTTCAACAACTACATACTACATTTTTATATTCGCATATCGGAAATTTCTGATGCGACTCTACTCAAAACAAGTAATCCCATTGAATTTCTCAGAAGTTTCTAAGAAAATTAGATTTAGACGAAAAACAAAAGAGAAAATAAAAATAGCATGCATTACTTTTTTAGATATGTTGACGTAATTGAGTAATCGGAACTCTACTCCGAATTGTTTTACCAAATTCATAATCTCAATAAAATTTTCAAATAATAGGTAGGTACTATATTAAAATTGTATTTCTTCGCTGTGTTAAACGAAATGACAAGATAGCTTATTGAAAATTAGTTAGCCACTTTTTGGATTCTAAATGTAGATTATAATAACAAAACGATGTTTATTTTCATTGGAGAGGGTAAGATTGAATTTAATTATAAAATGAAGTGGATAAGTAATTTTATATTTTTCCCAGCCATGCATAATACTTCGGTAACAAAAAAAAAATAAAGATCGACAAAAAATTACTCACAAAATAAGTTATTTCGAGTATAAATGGTTTTGAAAATGCAATATAGTAGCCAAGTTTTTTACGAATAAATAATAATAAGAAAATACTTCACCTTATCACGAAATATGTTATGTAAGAGGAATGCTTACCATCGGAACAACGCTCTACATTCTTACTATGAAATAGATATATGAAATACCAATATATAAATATATATAGTATATATTCTATGCATGATAATCTTTATTTACGAATAGAAATACTAGTGGTTTTATTATTAGGGTTATAACATATATCTGTAGTAAAAAAAACCTCCCAGGAAACAAAGGTCATTGTCTTTTACGAGTTGACCTCATTCTATCATGCTGATCAAAAAAATAAAATAAAATAATACTTTGAACGTGGAATGTTGTGTCTCAGATTAGATTTGATGTATATATAAATGACCACGAAACACGCAATAATATATGAAATGGTCAAATAGCGAGAAAATCTTCCGAAATTTACTATCCTTCTCTTTTATTTTCCGTAAAATTCAACACGCGAACCTACTACACTTCTTCAGTCGGTTTACATTATAACGTCTGTCAATCATCAAGAATTGAAAATAATCATCGCAAATAATTTAATCGGTTATGTCATCACAGTTTTTAATTTCATTTTTTTCTCCACTATTATGGAGCACGCCATATTTTAATATCGACAAGTAAAAAGAATTTTTCATAGTACGCATGAGTGAACGGCACACGATAAATTCACTCATAGTACCGTTTCAGAAACTATCTAACCCAAACATTTTTAATAATATTATTATGTTCAGCCAATAGCAATGAGTAAAAACTATAAAAAAAATTCGAAAAAATTTACTGTGGACAGTATAAATTATATTTACTCTTTTTGAGCTTCATATAGATTATATATTTTACGTACACATTTTTTCTACGTCAGGATAAAAGTTATAAAGTTTCATTGTTTAAATCAAAATGGAACAATTAGCTGTTGAAACAATTGGCATATGTTAAACAAATACCTATTAATGATTTTACATTCATATTTATTTATGATATATTTATAAATATTTTATTAGACACCAAGATTCCATTTTTTTTTTTTTTTTTATGAAACTATTATTACAATGCTCTTAAAATTCAGTATGAAAACATTGAAAACATTTTCATTTTCGCTAAACACACAATTCATATCACTGTAACAAAACCGATAATAATTGTTTTTTATACAGTCAAATATTTTCTAGTCAATATTTTAGTACTAAGTATCTTATAGATATAATTTTAATAAATTTGATTTTAATTTTAATAAAATTTGTCACTTGAAAATTTGACTTTAGGAAAACTTAATAATATTGTCTTTACATTTTTTTTTTAAATGTCCTACTAGCCCTTCTTTAGTGGGTATACGTTCTATGTGTACTTTTTTGTGATTTCTATCTTCTTATAGTTCTGAAACTTTCTCAGTGAGGGCATTACTTTTTTCATGTTATATTTGCATTTAGAGCGTATAATTTTTCCATAACAAGCGCATACATTTTTCTTCGGAGGCATTTTTTCACTACCGTTTTTACTAGCATCCCCCGGGTTCGTCCGGACGATATTACGTTTTTATTTTTGTTAATAAAAGTGAAAAAACTAAAACAGAATGTCACAATCACGACTTTTGTTATTTGTGTCCGCCCGACGGAAGAACCAGAAATGTGACAGACAGACGCTTTAAACCATTGAACATTTTCATTTTATTTTTTTATTATTCATTTTTTTATTTATTTTTTTTTATGTTTTCACGATAAGAATTACTGCTTTAGATATAGAATACAAGAAAGAATGACCGCATTAATAACGGCTTGAATTAAAATTCCAATGCAGTGACACGCGTGCACGATCTTGAAGGTGGGCACGAAGTATGTTTAGGAGATAAATAGTCCAATTAAAAAAGAATTGACATTCCTGTTTTTAGTAATGGTGACTTTCCCAAGCACCGTATATTTTGGTATTATTAAAATAAAAAATTACTCCATTGTGAGTGCCATGGATTGTAATATTTAAAAAAAATTATTTATACATGTATAGTAAGGATGGGTTTTTTCCAAAGAATAAAGTGTTAATTTATTCATACGTATCTATCAGCGGCGCGCTCGTTTTCGAAATTAATTTTATGTAATATACATATAACTAGGGCAGAGAACTTGTAGCTCTAAAAAATCACTAAATATGCAAGCACGTAAGCACTTTAAAACCCTATAATATGCACTTAAAATATGCATCTAAAATTTTTTTTTTGCGATTTAATTTAAAATTACAAGTAAAATAAATAGGCTTTACGATAAGTCAAAACAATTACTTACTTAATTTTAATATATTTTATACCGTCGTCGCCAAATAAATAAAATACACATTTCTCTTAATTTTCCTAATCAAACCGTAATTTTCATTTCTATTGATAGACTTTTTGTTAATTTTATATTTCTTCTTCTGGTACTAAACAAAAATATCCATGATAACGATGTAGACTCACGGTGCACTGTGGTGCTGATGTAGTATGGTGTGTGACGTTGAAATAAAAATTAAAAGTAAAAATATTTTTATCCAAACATTTTGACTGTGTTGTTTGAAATAAAAAAGTCGATGTGAAAAAAATTCAATTAAGCTTAAATACGTCTCAAAAAGTATTAAATAGCGTGCAAAAATGTAAAATATGCCCTAAAAACAAAAATTACTCAAAATATGCATTTACATGCGAAACAAAATTTCAATTTAGACACATCCACCGACCTAACCGCATGTTTTATGATAATTCAACGGTTTAATACGGAGTGCGTCTCCATCAGTAAATATCGAAAGCAGTATCGTGTTATGCTGTGACCGCGTTTTTCGTCTCATTCTTCGATCATCATTTGATTTTACATCGTCGAATAAGACGAAGACATCGTGACACACAGACGGTAGGATTGTCGAAAAAAAACGCGTTTAGATATTTAAAGTAGAGTCACAGAATAAAATGAATACGTCGTTTACTCGATTAAATGTATAAGGTCGCAATACGGAATCATGCATAAAATTATTTTCGTTTGACAAATATGAACGGAGAAAGAAATTGTACAATAGAAATTTTACTTTAATCGCAGTCGGCATGTTGTCAAGCTCTGTACTTCTGACAAGGTTCTCGAACCCATGGCTCTCGAACGTAATACGTATATCTTCCGGAAAATAAGACGAATTCCGGACGACGGCTCGGCGGCGGTGGAATCGCGCAGAGAAAACGCTGTTACCATTACCTTGTGTCATATTATAATGTACGAAAATAAATAATGGCCGTTTTACAGTGTGCACCTTTTGGCTGTATCGAATTTCCTGCAATAAATACCACGACCGAGCGACTACATGTTAACACAACCGCTGTTAGCGTATGCGCTGCGGCGGTGATATAATGTCTGCGAAACGCGATAGACGCGTGTGTTGATTTCGATGCTGAGTTTTAATCACAGATATTATACACCTATAATCACAGATATTATAAAACAACTAGATAGCCGACTCAACGAATAAAATTGAAGTCTAGAATGCGAACAGGGCAAAATATGATTGATTAATCCATGACATTTTATATTATTCCATGAAATATAATTTTTCTGTGATTGAAACCAAAGATATAAAATAAAAATGTTGTTTTATATATCAGTTATCTTTTTATATGGATTCGGACTGAGACACAATTTTTCGATTATAATTTATAAACTATAAACTATAAAGTGCAATTCAAGTAATTCAACATCATGGTGGTTTCTTGTTCTGTGTCTGGTTGTGTCAATAGAAGACTGAAAGGAAGCAAAGTTCATTTTTTTTTGTAAGTTATACATTGTTATATTTTATGTAAATTTATTATTCGTTAGGTTATTAAATTATTTAAAAAAAAAAATCATGAAGTAATTAAGTATTTCATAGATTAATCAATCGCATTTGCCCTGTTCGCATATGGCTGTCAGACTTCGTAGGTCTTATGAGACTTTATCACTGAGTCGGCTATCTAGTTGTTTTATATATCTGTGGTTTGAATATAACGCGGCCGAGAACACGAGGAAGGAGGGGCTGTGGTAGTACAGATTCTACCCCCGTATCGTTTAATCTCGCCCGTGTATTGTACGCGACCAAATCAATTCATATGTGCAGTATGTCACGTTCCCGTGTGTAGAATTCGAAGTAATCGTTCGAATAAAAAAAGAAAGTAATAATATCAAAATGTATAAGCCTCGTGAAAATAGTTCGTAAAACTGTTTAATGTGTTTGATGAATTCGATAAGTTGTTTTCGTAGAAAATTAATTTTTTACAATCATAAACCATGCATTCTTGACTCTTGGTAAACAGACCTTTTTCGTTTTCCGTGTATTCATGTATGAACTATGAATACTCGGGCCGTACACGACAAAAGAAAATAAAAACTCGCGCTGTACTTTGCGTTTTATATTTACTTTTAATAATTCAATAAAAATAAATTACATACCTCAACTTATAAAAAACGTATTTTTGAATGTCATATATATATATACCGTAACTCCTCAGCAAAAAAGCAGAGCCAAAGTTCTTTTATTTTTCAAAAAATGTCGTACAAATGGTTCATTGATCATTGTATTATACATTTTTAATTAATATAATTTAACTTATCAGTTATCTGAATTGTAGTTATCAGAACAGACTAAAAATATATGAACTCGATTACCTCGCTGTGAAATCGTATTTTTTTGATTAATGAATAATTTGTTTTATTCCAATGCAGACCAAATACGTTCTATATTGATTAGCATTGATATGTACCGCTCTTACATGGTAAAGAGTTAATTACCTAGAACATTGCAATAAAATACATAAAGCGCTTTTTTAAGCATTTAAAATCCCCCCCCGCCCAAAAAAAAATTTAAACCTTTAAAATTAAATACGCTTCAATTTATATAGTATTATATGCGACTAAAAAAAAAATGTGCTAACTGTTCAAAAGCTTACATGTGGAACGTACATTGGGTAAGAATTAATGATGCTATCATGTGTTGCTGATAGATAAAAATTTAGTAGGCTTATTTCTCTAAAAGTATAGAATTATTCAAAATTGACAAAATTACATAAATTTAAGAGCCATTTAATCATCACCAGTGGCGTAATTTGGAATTGGTTCTGGGGCGGGATGAGGATATAAGTTTATACTATCGTTCTAGTGGGGCTATGCCCCCCCCCCATTGACCGTTAAATCTCATAGATCACAATATTATATTAATTCATTATTATAAATTAATTAAAGGAGGTAAATGGTATAATAATGAATGGTTTTCAAAGACAATAAAGTAAACAATTAAATTAAGCTAAATATATTTTTCATAAATTATGATATTATTTCAAGTTTTCTTTTTGTTTTTTTTTTTTGCCAAAATATCCAGTATGTCATCGGGGTTTAACTTAATGTCCCGATGCACTGATAACATCGTAAGTCCATTCAAGCGTTCCTATTAAGTAGGTATTTAAGTTAGTAAAAGTTCATAATAAATTATAATATAATTTACAAAAATAATGATTATTACCTGACCCATTGTGTTTCTGAGATAAGTTTTTACTCTTTTTAAAGTAGAAAACATACGCTCTGGTGAAGTGGTCGAGACTGGCAATGTACATAATATTTTTAAGAGCAAAATTATGTTGGGATAAATTTGTTCATCACACATAATAAGTGCTTGGAGACCAGATTTTGGAAGCTTTTCACATTTATTTAATTTACGCTTCCATAATTTTAATTCAAAACATGATTTGTCAAAACATTCTACATCAGGACTATAAAATTCTACCAATTGTTTGAATGATAATTCTTCATCTTCAGTTAAATTTAAATTTGTTGAAAATATTATTTTATTATATTATAAATAATAATCGAGATTGGTGTTGCACTTGCACTCATAGACAAGTATACTAACACAGTATACCAGGGGCGTGCCTAGAAATTTTTTTCGGGGGGGTTCAATATTTTTACTAACACGTACCTATTTTAATATATATTATACATTATAATATTATGTAAGTATATTGCATATATATATTATAATATTAAATAAAACTTTTATTATCAATTATTTTAATTTTTCGGGGGGGTTTGAACACCCAAAACCCCCCCTAGGCACGCCCCTGCAGTATACAGTACACTGTTGCTCAACGTTTACACTTTTACAGTACCTAATGTAATATTCGAAAATAGTTAATACCACAGAATAGAATAATATCTAATAATATCATTATAATAATAATACATTGTTTGTCGACGTCGCGCGTCGTGATAAGCAATTTCCTGGGAAATACCCCAAATTGTATCAAGTTTTACCAAGTTTAGTCGAAAACGAGAATAATCATTATAGTAATAATATGTCAACCACTGTACTCATTCCGTGATTATTATAAGAACTAATCTAGATTACATAATGATAATCAATAATTGATAAATAACTAGCATTAATATTTGTATTATAACAAATTCTATTACATAGACAAATTTCAATGTTTCACGTTATTATGATATATTTCATACTTTTTACACTAATCTAGAGTCGTAAATTGTAGATTTATCAGTGTTATGTTTTAACTATGAGCTGTACCTACAATTGTCTTGTCATATATTGTAATTTATGAGCTATCGTAGTTTTATATTAGTATTAATATCCATGAATTCTTATTTCTTATCTTAAAATCTTTTAAAACTTAGTACTTACGGGAATATTATTATGGATATTCTAAAAAAAAAAAAGGGTCTGGGGGGACATATCCCCATATCCCCCCCATAATTACGCTACTGATCATCACTTATACATTAAACATAAAAATTGTCATTCTCGCCAGTGTTCATGAAATAAACTGATATGGTCTACTTGGCATATTCGTGTAATTTAAATATGATTAAAAAACAAAATGTGTATTCTTATTACGTAGTAATTAATTTGTTTTAATATTTAAGATATTAATAAGTTTCTTTTTCTGAAAATTACAAACATACAAATAGGCACACTATGTGTTTAAAATTAAATTATAAATTAAGAATTTGAATTTTCCTAACAATGTTTAGTACTAACGTTTGTTATTATTTAAAATCCATTCCGTTGAAACTTTATCCGTTGTAAATAAAACTTGTGTTAGTGTCGTTAATAATTAAAACACAGTTACTCACCTTGTTTACGAAATAAATTAACATTCTTGTTTATTCGCTGCAGTACGATTGATGAATATGAAACGATTCGTGTTAAAAATTCTGATTATTCATTTACCTTAAATTTTGAAGCAACTGAACACCAGTGAATAAATTATCAACATTAATTAAAGAAAGAAATTGTTTAACGTATAGAATTAAGTATTCTAATAAGATAATACCATTTACAATTTTGTATTCATAGTTAGGTACGTTAATTTTTTACTGAAACGCTGCATTGTCTCATTGTATGGTTTCACATTGAAGTATTGTAATTTCAAACAATTCAAACTGTACGAGTAACCTTTAAAATAGGTAAATTTGAAAACGTAAAACGTTTTTTTTTTGTACCTTTCGAAAAATATCATACTAAGCCTATACTAACATGTAAAGGCTCCTGAGAAAGTTCGATAATAAACGGTTTACATTTCAAGCGACACACTCAACGCACTTAAGCAACAAAAAACATTGGCTCCCTGACTTGTGTAATTTATACCACAATCAAATCGTGTTTTGATATATTTTATGTCTTTTCATTTTCATTTTATTCAGCTGTTTTTTTTCAAACGCTCAATAGATCTAACATCCAATCGAGTTTTTGACTTTGACGCACAGACTTACACATCAAACGATATTTTTTAGAAGTGAACATTCTTGGAATGGAGAGCATAAAAATAAAAATTTTAAAAACACAATGTTATATTTATAAAATTCTAAATTAATTTTTGATCTTTTTCAAAGTAAGTGAATTTGTAACTTTAAGAAATGGTTTTAGTCGAAAAACCACAGTAAAAATAATTTATGATAGCAAACCATTTGATTAAAAATCATCGGTAACGCTACATGAATTTCCAGCAATGATTATACATTCTACAATGTATGATTTATCAACCAAATTCATAAAATGTATTTAGAAACTTTCTTTCTTTGAAATTAAATCTAATTTTCATCAATAATATAAAATGATTATAAAAAGTGTTTTACACTAAATGTAATTTAAACCTGTTAAAAAATTTTAGAATTCAGTATTATCCTGAATGATGTAACTCTTTAGTAGTTTTAACTCATTTAATACAACAACAAAAAACTAATTTAAAATTAACTACATTAATAGCTATTTTTAAAAGTAATAAATTTTGCGTTAAAATAGAAAACTTAATATTAAAAATCAATAAATACTTTAATTAAATTAAATTATTTTTATATTATTCACTACAATAATTTTATCAGTTATTGGAGGTCAATAACTATTATTAATTTGAGGTTGAATTGACGACCAATAAGTTGTTGTTCATTTGTATTGAAATAATATTGTAAATTATAGGTACTTAAAAATTGTTCAATAACTCCAAACTGATGCTTTTATAAACTTACAAATGACTTACATTTGAATGTACCCAAATTAAATATTCACTAACTCTACATCCTTAGAGTCAATTGATAGGGAATGTCACTGAAATTTGAAAAAAGACAATAAAGTTCTCGATACTTCTTAAGAGTAAAATTATTGAAACAGAAAACAATGTATTTTGAAGAACAAAAACAACCTAACTTAATAAAACGTATTTAATCTGATAAAATAAAATGGATGCTGTTCGGTTTTTTTTAACTTTTAGTGAGAAATTTTTCGTTTATACGAGTACATTTCCATAATCATTTTTCTCATTTCAATATAATAATTTCATCAAAAACTAAAACAGCGTAGTTAGAATAATATTTTTTTTTTTGACAAAAATACAATATTGATTTAAAATTTAAATTGATTTTCATAATATCTTTTTCGATATAAAATTTCTTAAATATACAATGTTCTGTTTCCCGTTTAAAATTAAAATTATATTTTCAAGAGCAAAAAAATACATGCAGCAAACATTTGATAAAAGTCTCTCCCATAAAATTATTGAAAATTAATAAAATAAACGGAATTGAAATTAGATTACTTATGAATAATACGAAACGATAAAACATAATTTATAAGTTTTTAATCGAAAATAAAACATTTACAGTAATAACTTTCATTCGTGTCTCGACTCAATAATACGTGCATTACAAATACTTTATCGGTGTAACTTTATATGGTTATTTTATTTATTCTAATTTGATTAACACATAGTTCTTTGTGCAAAATTACGTTCCTTTAATGTATTTTTACGCTTAAATAAAGGAAATAAATATTCATTTATTCTTTGTGTACCAATTTTTTCCGTTTTGAATAATTTTAGTTATTTTTTTTCTTTATTAAGGTAATTTAAATATTATTCAAATAATAAAGCTGGCAGAAAATCAGCTCGTTATGTTATTAAAAATACTTGACTTTATTAATGATAGAAGAAACGAATATTTTAAAAAAGTAAATCAAATGCGCCTTATTATTTAATATAATATACTATGTATGTATGGACAATTTTGACGTGTATTCAATTTAATATTATTACATCAACTAACTTTTATTCAGTGTAAACATAAAGCGAATTTATTCTAAAAAAAATTTTATTTTCTTGTGTATTTCAGAATAAATACGACATTTTAACGAATAAAACTATTTAATATTCAAATTTAAATAATATTCATTATATTTCTTATTTTATACCACGATTTCGTTACTATAGTATAGTAGATACTGATTTATTAATTACCATCTATTGCGATCAAAATTCATAATAATAATATTTAAAATGATAAACTCTATTTCAGCTATGTCTACATGAATCATGATATATTACGGTAAATTATTGACTTATATGAATCACGTTTATAAGGTTTAAGACATTTTCTATGAAGATAATTTACTGTATAGTATTATATATCATAGTACTGTACGTTACAGAATCGTTTCATTCCCATATTTTGCATTGATGGTAAAATCGTAAATGTTTAATGCACAGTAGCATTGTATTTTGTAAAGCAAATAAAATGATGATCCGAAATCATCAAGTCACGAGAGAAATACACCAGATCAAATTCGGACTCTGAACAATAGTTTACCCTCATACGATAAACCCGTATTTAACGTATATCGTTTTGCATTTCCATCCGTATAACGCGTTTATGCTATACCTAAAGGTGTTATACTCAGACAGGGACATGGGAAAACTATCCGTGAGAATGGAAAAAAAAGAAACCACGTTAGTGGTCGATAAATTCATTGACCTACAATGGTGGTGAAGGCAGTAAACTCACTCATGACCAAGATAAATGGCCTATAGTCGATTTACTCGAGAGCAACATTATACCGAGTCTATTACACTAATAAGTAATAACTGGTACATCCATTAAAACCCGATGAGCCTCGGCCTTGTATTTTTGCCCCTTTTTATTTTCCATCTGAACCACTTCTGTTGTCCTCGCAGTTGATGAATATACGCGTATTAATAATAAAAGGAGAAAAAAAATCAACAACGAAAACACCGGATGATCGAAGTTTGTCGAGGTAACTGCGAGAGTATATCCGACCGACAATGAGTACCCCACAACCGTGGCCGAGAAGTTTGAAGGGAAAAAATAAAATAAAAATACTATTATGGGTTCCTTTTATGCACGAAAAAACCTGAAAAACTGCGTATTAAGACCGGGGTAAGATGAGAAAGAGAGAGAAGGGGATAGAGAGAGAGAGAAACAGGGAAAAAATGTAATTAAAAAAGTTAACTAATTGAGTTTTTAATTAATTTGAAAAACGTGGGAAACGTCACTACCCCTTTAGCATATCCGGATGACGGTCTGGTTTAGTCAAAGGATCCTCTTCATCCGGTAGCCGGAAACGGCGGTGCTTTACACGGTATACTGTAGTGCGAACATAGTACGGTTACGCGTTCATTTGATTAACTGTTATATTATAGAGAAGCTGTGTGCAAAAACATATTTTTTCCGCCAAGAAAAATACCTTCATTTACCACTCCCCTTGATGGCGAAAGTTTTATTTACGAAACAAAGCCCTAATATTATACTCACTTACTTTATCCTTGATAAATAATGAATGCTATTTATTTGCTTTTATAGTTGAAAGAACTACATAACCGTCTAGTTGCATTTGTTTTTATAGTTATTATTATTTAAATGTTGATCGATAAATTTTGTTTATTTGGAAAGCTGTATAAACTATTTTAAAAACCCCGTCAAAATCATGATAATCGCTGTATTAAAATATCTGATCCAATATAAATACGGTTAACGATATAGTTTGGTAGATATATTATTTTTAAATATATTAAACTAATAACAATTTAATTGTGATTGATCAGTAAGTATTATGTCAGTTGTTGATAATATTCCAATGAAATATTATCGATTACGATCAATTACAATTAATCTTTGACCAATCCTACGTTATTAATTAATAATTATGCAACAAAATTTGTTATTCAAAAATTAATCTTGAGTTCGAAAATCGTCATCATTGATCCCGTGAGGTGCGTTTGTTAGGTAAAATTTCGTCGAGTGCCGAGAAGGTTGGATTAAACAAACTAATGATAGCTTTGAAAAGGATAAAAACTGCAGGAAAGAGTCACACTATTAATTTTAATGGACCGGAAATGTTATTTTTATCGTTATGAATGTATCGTTCACACTCAAAACTAATGAACTAGTGATGCAGCAAACTTACGATATTATTAGTACCACATAAATAACAAAATATGAAGTATGAAATAATTATACAAAATACTCGTAAAACGATAAATCAACAACGAATATAATATAGATAAAGTAGACAGAGTAGACTTAGGGTAGTCTGGCGTGTAGATCATGAATGCACCTGTTTGTACAATTATTCGGTTTTAATATCACTGAAGAACTCAATGACATTGCACACGCGCTTTCTGTTTCCCGGAACATTGTTACATAGTGGTCACTGACCACTATCGTAATTTTGCAGCAAACGCATTCTGTTTTTTTTTTTTTTTTAGAGCTGTAGTATGAAACCATTCAGCTCAACAATTTATGTAAAATAACAAGTAATAGTACAGTTAAAACAGATAAGGTTATAAAGATAGATTACAATAGGCGGTTTATACAATTAATAGAATATGGAATGGGGATTGTAGATTATTTTATTGAGATTTGTGGATAAGAGATTTAATTTTGGAAATAATTATGGGAATATTGTTGTGAGTTTGCTTAAACTTACAGTTATTAGAAAGATTAATGGATTTAATGTTTTGAGTGGGTTTAAGATGTTTGACATTGAATATGTAGTATTGGATATAGGTCGGGCAGCTGTTATACTGCCGTATGATGGACCGGACGGGGATGAATGCAATGCATGACGACGTGAGGTGCCTTGTTGCTTTGGAATTTCTATTTTTTTTTCTTGGTTTGTTTGTGGATTTTGTCACTTTTTTGTTAATGATACAACCTTTATATGATGCTGCTGCTGTCTACAGTAGTACATTAATAGATTTAAATCTATAACTGTCGCAACAAGCTCGTCAACAGTTTCTGTACTCATTTGGAAGTGATTGAAAAATGTATCCTAGTCTTTTCGTAAATTCCTCAAAACGCGGAAAAACCATTATGTTCAAAAGTTATCACGTGGCCCTGATGAATCAAAAAAATCGTGTGTCTACGATAATCACTTATGCCTGAGGCATCGAGTAATTTCTCGAAGCTTCGGACCCTCTCACCCTCCGGACCGGTACGATGTACCCATCGTCACCGATTCGACCGAAAAACAATGGTTTTTCTTTTGCTCCGGTGACTGCGAATTGAGCTTTTAAACCGCTGCTGGATTTCACGTGCTCCAATAGCAGTTCTGAATGTATGTTTCACTACCACCTATTCGTGTATTTTAAATGAAAATATCTCTTTATCAGTCAACACGTACCGAATCCGTCACGACGACGTAAAATGATTCATAAAACATGGACGAAAATAACACGAATGGTATTTCGTTTTTGTATTCGTAGGATCACTTAACTCGTCAACGCTGTTATTTGTCATCTTTCTGAGATTTGAGACGTTTGATAGTTTATCGAGATCTGCTGAACTGTGTTTGGTCATTTGGCAACTAAACGTCAGGTTACGGATCTCGATACGCAAAACGAACAGGAGGAAAGCGCCGCAATGTAACTACGCACAGACTTGGAGCGATTGTGGATCGAATCGGGGAACGTCTACTAAGTGGCGGAGCCACATATTTCCTTTATAAGAAAAAAACACTCATTCCACAAAATCGTCTCTATCGAGGATGACTTCCGTCCGTTTTGACGAAACACCGTTTTTCGTGGGCTGAACCGAACGGTCTGTCGTGTGCTTTTGTCGGCTACGCGTATTAACGTCGCACACCGTCCGGCCGGTTTCACTTTTGCGTGACTGCCCCGTGGCGGCACCCGGTTTTTTATTTATTTCGCGTGGCGTCCTCGAGCAGCGACGGGAACGCGTAAAATGATATGACGTGTATAAAATCGTAATAGGATCAACACTGATAAAACTCAAAAATAAACAAACAAATAGCATAAATACAAATACAACAATTATTATTACAATATTATTACCTAATGTAACTCTTGTTATAAGCAAATATGGGTTTATTACGTCATGTACTCGACCACCCAATACATTCTTTATTATTATTACTATTATTTTATAAATGCAGAATAAACATTTTGTACATAAACAACTGACACCACCGAGAGTGGGACAATCAGTTCAATATTCCATATTCAATAATCCATAGAACCAACAATATGTAAGACCGTACGGCAGCGGTTCGGTTGTGCTGCCGGCGTTAGTCCGCACGGCAATCAATCTTGATAATAATAATATGTAAAATCTATCGTGACTCAACGATAAAATAACTATTCTTACAAAATCCAGAGTTAAACCAATTATTTCACCCGTCTTTAAACCGTTTACTCTTTTTTTTATTTTTTTATTCAACTTAAAAAAACATCAACAACAAGGGTTATTAGTTTTTTTGTTAAATTACGTAGTGGTTAGTTGAAAAATACAATATTTATATGGTGATAATTATAAATGATTACTATTTACATTTATTTTACCATTTTCTTTGACAGTAGGTTTAAATTTTGGTGTATAGATCGGATTTTTCGAGGAAGGTTAAACATGTTTGATGTGTTTTCGCTATTTGGTCCTAGAGCTTCGTACAAGTTGGGTGGGATGTTGTATTTTTTTAAATCTTCGGAGTATTGATAGTACTCCGTTTCGTTTACTCTTTTGTAGTGCGTAAAAGTGCGAACTCATATAACGTTACGTGTTGTCAGCGGACTCTATCGAGCTTAACCGTACCGACACATAACACTCTCTACCTCCACCACACCGCAGGCACGCTTATAGGAGATGGATATCTGTCGTAACGAAACACGTACTATTTGTGTTTTAATTTATACCACCTACGCACGCCGTTTTTATTACAAAAAAAGTTCTTTCAAAAACAAAAAATTATATTAGACGTGACTAATAATAATAAATAATAATAATAACGACTAATCGGTCCGCGTTTCGTTTCCAGGTCGGCGGCGGCTGGACCCCGGCCGGCAGCGTCGACGCGGTCGGCGGCACGGGCAAGCAGCACCGGATGGCGGTTCTCGTGAGGAAGTCGGCGCCGGGATCGCCAACACCGTCGTCGGCTTCCAGCTACGGTACCGCGTCGCCCGGAAACGATCTCATCGCCAGCGCGTCCAGCGCCCTGCGCCGGCTGCACTTCAAGTCGGCCGGCGCGCAGCGCATGCTCAACCGGTCCAAACAGCAGCCGCAGCAGACGCAATCGCAACAATCGTCGCCGGTGCCCAAACTCAAGGTGCTGGGCTCCAGCTCGGTGTCGGTCGAGTCGTCGGCCACGGTCAACACCAGCACCGACTCGTCGGTGGCCACCATGACCACGGTGACCGACGACACGGAGAACGAGGACAGCGTCGACAACCCGGTGAGCTAAACCTAAACCCCCACGCCCCCGTTCATGCCCCCCCGCTCAGCTCCGCTCGAACGCCGACGGGGTGTGAGTTGTGATCAAAAGTCGTAGGTACGTCGAGACTCGCTGCGAATCGAGACAAGACGTAGTTAAGCGTTCTAGAGTGCCGACCGGACGATTCGTCGGGTTCAGTCCGATGCAGGGACGCCCGCAGCAATGTAGCTCAGGGGGGGGGCAAACAATTGCAAGTACCTAAATACTTATGGGAAGATTTACCGCTACACTTTCATCTACTCATACTTAGTAATAGTATCGTTTATAATTTTTTTTAAATCAAAACTAATTTAAGTAAATATAAAATTACACTATTATTTCTAATATTTCTAAGAAAAAACATAATAAAATTTAAACAAAAAACAACTTTATTTGATTTGAATTTACATATTACATCACTACATGTTACATATTACATCATATTTATACATCATAATATTGCATTTTATTCAAAAAGTAATGACAGTCTCCTTTTATTAGAAGCAAATAAATTAATTGAATTATCAATTTGTTGATTAAAAAACCCCATGATAGCTGAACACATTACCCAGAATACTATAAATGTAATAATAATAATGTCTGTTAAAAGGTTTCTATTTCCGTCGACGACATGCTGCTTATATATGACTTGTTAGATACAAGGATTGTCGCATAGTCGCTAAATACCTAAGACCAGCTTTATGTAAAAAAACTTCTAATTTTGTATCTGACACAAAAAATCTCAGTGGGGGCAATGGCCCCCACTGCCCCCCCTTCCGAGCGTCCCTGGTCCAATGTGAAAAACGACCGAGATTTTAACCGGTTTTAATTCTTGACCGTATAAACGTGGTAGTCTACGGGCTGGGCATTAACGGTTAAAGAATCATAGCTACTATTAATCAAGTTAACGAACGAGTTACTATTTCATTATTTCCAATAACTTCTAATTTAACGAGTTTGATGTCCTCCCTTTTCTCGCATATTTTAATTTTTCGGTTAAGATGTTTTATAGCCACGTTAATTTGATACGTTAGGTTTTTTGTACAAACTATTGTTTAAACACCAATAAAACAAAACAAAACATGGAAACATTATTTAAAAAATTATTATACAGATTACTTAAGATTTATTTTTTTGTATAATCATTAATGCGTATCATTTTGTGTATTTATGAATATATTTTAACGAAACTTGTTTATTGCGCTTTGGTAAAGATTCGTATATTAAGAAAAAAAATGAAAAATAAACCGACTTATTAACAAAGTTAAGTTATTTTTTTCTATATAGCTTGAAACTTTAACAAGTTAAAAAAAATAAAAGTTACTTTTTACTTAAAACTTAACTTAATTGTTTCTGTATTAACTAAACTTAATGAATTTAAAAAAATGTGTTAAATTGCCCATCCTTGGGTAGTCATTCCTACTTGGACCGTATACCCGTCGATGGTAATTTTGTCATAATATTTAAAATTTAAACTATAACATTTCTCACGTCACGACAAGTTGTAAAAATGCCTTATGACTGGCGTAATCGTTGCTTCGGTAAAAAACCGTAATACATCGTTTCCGTCGAGGACGCTTTCAAAACCCTCTTTTGATATTGTTTGCCAGATAAATTCGACGTATGAAATCGAAAATATAAAAAGAGTTATTATTTCTCCACACCCGTGACATTCGCCGTTCACAATGAGTAACATTATCATGAAGTATAATAATTTTGCATTTAATCTCAAAACGGTTATAATGTAATGACATCGCTCAACAAAAAAAGATAGTGACATGGGCACCCATAAGTGGGACGTTTGCCCCTCTAGAAAAAAATATGGACTTTTAATTTGATAAGTGGTACCATAATGTAACTAAATGATTAGGTTAAACTTCATTTAAAATGTCATTAATATATTTGGAATAAAACGAAACATTCAGAATTCTTTTTTACCAAGTAGTAAATTTGATTTTATACATATATATATATAAATATTTATTTTTTTTTTTACTTATAAGTATGGTAGTAGTATCGAATGCTCTCTACACGTGATCTCTTACCTTTATTTTAAACTAAATCAATTCATTGATTAATGAAGATTGTCAATTCAAGTTGAACAGTATTTTTCATATCGCTAAAAGTTCGACCAGAGGATATTTTGATGTATTTACAAAACGTCATCATTTTCTTTAAGCTGCTTTTCTAGTATATTTGTGGCACCATGCAATATTATGCCAATACACACACACACACACACACACACACACACACACACACACACACACACACACACACACACACACACACACACAAAAACACACACGAATAGTTCAGTAACAAAAACACGTTAAATCATTTAAATTCCAGCAATTTAAATATGGAGCTATCCAATAGAGGATTGATATTCCTTCTAATTATAAATCGGTGAAAAATACTCTTGATTTTTTATTTTAAAGATCATACTTACACATATTTACAAAGAAAAATAGATATACATATAAGTTATATGATATCTATTGATCTAATGATATATTGTTATATGATATAACAATAAATATACTACTCTTGTACCTAAGCCTTATAGACTTGGCGTGTATTGGAGTAAAGAGTAAAACGTTCCAGTTTTATGTATTTTATGATACTCGATCTAAATTATGTGATATTTGTATTATCATAATTATTAATTTATATATCTATTTATGGTATGATGACCTAAGTAATATTTAGAAAAAAAGATGTATAGTATTTGTATATAGTATACGACAACAGCACACAGCTACCGTAAATATTTATTTTAATTAACTATTATAAAAACATCATAAAATATTTATATTATAAAAATACAACAATTATTTATGAATACTTTACATAATGGTATATTTATATTCATATGTTGAAACAACACTGAACTTAAGATTTAATTGAACTTTAATTTCAATTATTTTATTTTCAATTTAGTTTAGGTATGAAAAAAAAATGTATATTACCTCCCCTCCTAAAATTTCACCCATGGGCGCCCATTGGTAGCGACACGGTTAAATCTCACGCTGACAGACAGCGAACACGTGGTGTACACTATGTTGTGAGGCCGTCACACGCGATAAGTGACAAAGAGACGACACGTCGTCGTCGTGACAAAGCCTCGTTAGCTCGTTGACTACGTTTTCAATACGTGTCTCCGGAACGTGTTTCAGTCCCTCTGCCAGATCATAGACGGCGATACACACTGCCGCGCAGCGCACTCGAAAAATCGTTTCAACGCTGTTTTTTTCGAATCCGAAACCTCTCGAATCGCAAGTGTGCGACTCGTCGGCTGCTATAGACTTGGACGAAAACACGCTTTGGCGAATCACAACGCATTTGACACTATTGCCGCGACGGCAAAGCACTGTTCATTCTCGAACACGGACGGTACGTCGCGAGAAACGTCACCGAGACTGTTTTTCTCAGGCTCGCCCATCCGACGAGCAGAGAACCCGCCGCCTAACACGTACGTTTTTCCCCTCGTTCAGCGCCTCGTCCGACGTAATGCCGTTAATACGATGCCACTGCATGACATGCGATTCCGTCAACGTCAGATTTATGGTAATATGCCACAGTGGTGGGTTCGAGTGGCATACTAGGTCGATTTTTTGCGACCAAATGTGGTTTTATGGTGAAAAAACGTTTTGATACTTATTCACCTTCTCCGTGAATAGTTTTCAAATCCGCTACTGTTCGCCATTCAGTATTCTAAAATTGAAGTCTCTCCCGGTAAACCAAATTGTATATTGTATTTTCAATATTAATAAACTGTTATTTGTTTTATATTCATACAGATATTGTGCAAGGTGAACGACAGTTGTGATGGTAAAACCAAACAAGTTAGTTCAAAAAACGAAACGTTTTAATACTGCACAATATTATTTCTCATGATAATTAGTGACGTAATTGTTTCTGTCATAATATAGATGCACTATTCATCGTGTTTTTTTTTATTATTTGCACACGTGATTTATTTATTTTTTTTTTTTTTATTTATTTATTTTTTTTTTTAATAAGCTCCGTGGGTTATTCTTTTGCGACTGTCCTTAATCCAATTTGTTTTTTCGGTATCTCGGTAAGCTTTATACGTTTTTTTCACCACACGATTAACTGAACTATGTATATAACTGGCATATTATAATACCTACTTTAAAATAGTGTCCATTTTTTCAGGTCTGTAAAATATCCACTATCACATGTTATCTTCACAATTATTATTCCTGAAATATTATACCTACTTAATAAATTTTTTTCTGAACCATCTTATAAGCATTTAAACATTTACAGTTATTTTTTGTCCATAAAATACACTTTTAAAATTCGCCATTTAAGCCAAATGACCCAAATAAGTTTTTAATTCAAAATACGTTAAAATTGAATAAATAAGGAATAAAAATCTTACGCAAATACAAAATATTAATTGAACATCATTAATTAATATTATAATTGTAATTTTATTTTATTAATATTTATTGAAACTAAAATTTATGTAACTCATGACGTGCAAAGGGGTAAAATAATGATCATAAACTTCAAATATACAAACATTTAAAAAAAAAGATCATTCAAAAAAATTTTCAAAGCAAATATTTCATAAATAATATAATGTTACTGTTGTCAATTATAATTTACGTTCTTCTAATGGCCCGGTCATTAATAGATCATTCAACCGTTATATGTCAGTTGGAGTACTGCCAAGTGGTGTCATCTTTACACTGCACTGCTACCAAAAAATTATTGTCTCTAGTTAAGAATTTGTTAATATTTACAAATAACTAATATTCATCCATAATAGTACCTACTGAAGAAATCTAGTGATCTAGTGTGTTATTGATACTGAACACTCGAAAAATAATCCAAATTATATTTTAAGTTTATCATGGTTATCCGACAAATGTACTCTGTAAATTCAATACAACATTACCTCTTCACGATTTACTGTTCGACTTTATATCACATCACATTCGACGAGTGAAATAATGAAAAAACAAACAACTATCAGTTTTTAATAAAACTGTAATATAGGTAGTATGTAAAACAAAGCAAAAGTTTTAATTTTCCAGAAAATAATTATTTGCTTGTTTTATTTTTCGTGTATGTAACTGTATAACAAAGTTATAAAATTAATATTAAAACAA
Organism: Therioaphis trifolii; assembly: GCA_027580255.1. Classification (NCBI taxonomy): domain Eukaryota; kingdom Metazoa; phylum Arthropoda; class Insecta; order Hemiptera; family Aphididae; genus Therioaphis; species Therioaphis trifolii. Next base: position 28,370,289 of record CM050407.1, read on the forward strand.
ATTACAATTAATTAAAATGAATATTGAATCGCATACAATTTATTTTTTGTTAATTAAGTTCTCTCAAAAAACGGATTAATTTTATTTGAATGAAAATAAACATAATACATCTTGAAGTAATGATAGCCCCTGTTTTTGCGTAATTTTTATGATTTCATCACGGTAAATCTGGTGATCTTTTTCAATATCTACGTTTTTAAATAATGTTATCGAAATTATTGGTCAAACACAAAAGCATTTTTCATTCATTTCACGATGATTTAGTAATTCTATGAAAACTTTTGGTTTGATTTTTAATCCGCTGTTCACCACGTGTCATTTTGAAAAATCTGCTGATTAATATTAACTACATCATAGTATGGTAATATAAACGTTATTATATTAAACCGCACATAAACTCGATTACGATCAACGAACACGAATCACGTGGAAATTTATAATTTATGTTATTCTATAACATATATATTTATACAATTTATTTATCTTTATCATATGATCAGCTAGATAGGTGAAATCCGTATTGAAGTTTCATAAAGTTTATCAATAATCGCATTTACATTCCTAGTGGTAAAAGGCATTTTATCGTGGTTGTGTTTTTATAACGCTGCACATGATGCGTAGACGTTATGCACGAAACCGGACAAATAACTTTTTTGCTGTAATTCGCACATTTATCACATTATACACGCACACGTGCACATATATTACGTACATTATTTGTGTGTGCTGTATATACGCATTACTCGTGAAACACGTACCTTTAACGATAAAAATAAATATTTCCAAAGTTGTTTGATGATATTCATTAAAAGCGCGAGCGTACTTGGGGATAAGCAATTATTACCAGGGACCAGAAAAGAAAGAAAAACTATTTCGTTTTAAAATGTGTCTAGGAAAAAAACACCAAACCAATACTCGGGCCACTCTGAAAAGACCTACTCTCAAAAGGCGTTAGGGGAATTATGTGTATTATACCACGTTTTAATCCCTAAACAACACGAGCATGAATATATGTATATGGACATATATACTGTTTGACCCAGTGTTTGTTTGAAAGTGGATATTAATCCACGTACAGTAGCACGACGCTGTGTACTCCAACCATTGTAATAACTCACAAAGGGCGTTTGAAAATCAATTCCCAATCGTCCAATTTTTACTAGCCGAGATTACCATAGGGCGAATAAAAATAATATTCTAACACAATTACATAAAGAATGTCCCGTGAATTCATTAGACGTATACAATACGATTCAACTCTGTGAAGTGCGAATTTTTTTTTCTTCGTGAACAATTTAAAACACTACAAAAAATTTATTTTGTAAAAAATACATTTTTCCTCATTATTTTTATCTGCGTAGTTTATAAGTTTTTAGTTTTCTTAAATCACAATAAAAATCCATAATAGAATATTACAAAAGAAAATAATTTTAAGGAAATTAGATACTTAAATTTGTCCTATTATTCGGCCGATCGTTTATTAGATATATAAGCATTCAAAACTTAGAGCCTCTTTAAAATGGCAGTATATATTTTTACGAGTAGCCATGTAGCCTTGCAAAATATATCCTCAAAATAAGTATTTTATTTTATAAAATTATCTTATGAAATTTATAGTATGCTATCTAAAAAAACAAAAATCTTTAAAAACCACTGAGATCAAAAATAACGAACATTAAATGTTTTCATAAGAATTTGGTCCATGTAATGTTTTAAGCAATGACAAAAAATTCAAATTAATACATTTTATTGAGTTAATCCATAGGTGTGCGCATGGGTGTATCAGAAGGTTTCGCATGCAGCAACTAAAATATTTGTTGAGTCGATTGATTGGCCTGTAGGCCGCAATAGCGTAAGTTACTGCTAGTAAGTCGGCCACTGATGATCGGTCGACTAATCAGCCGAACAAATTGACTTTTTTCAATACAAATAAATAAAATTATCCTTTAAAGAATTGATAATTGTACAATAAAACTTAGTTTACAACAAATGGCATTACGATATAGTATAGTCAACAACACAAACTTCGACGTTAAATATCTATAGAGTGCATCATAGTTAAAACAATACAATATAATTTATAAATATTTATTTGTGTTTAGTTGTACGCTGTGTTCGGTAAACAATGCATAGCGTTGATATAATTATTGTTATTATTGTATAAAACGTACAGTTATTATTTTATAGAACATTACTTAAAAATAAAGTACAAAGATAAAGTAGTATTTAATTTAATGTTATACAAATAATTCATACTAATACTAAAGCGTAAAAACAACAGAAACTTAATCTCGGTGGTTTCAAAAACAGTGAAAAATATAAAAATTGTAATACATAAATAATTATATTATTGCAACTAGAGAAAGGAATTAAATGCACTAAAATTAGTGAAATATAATGAAAATATGCATGGTAAAAATGGTAAAATATGCTCCAATATGCTAAACAACTATAAAATATGTATTATACGCATTAGAAAATTTTACGAAATTAAAAAAAAGACAATTAACTCGTTATTTTTTTAAAGTCTACACAATGTTTTTTTTCATAAGTTTTTATAGTAAAATTATCTACGTAATAAAATAAATGTATATCTTAACAAAATATATTTTAATTTGATTAGAAAGTATTTAAAATTATATAAAAATATAGAATACGACTAGAGTATTAAAAACCTCCAATTTTAATACTGAAGGAACAAGAGATATTTTTAAACATCTTAATAATAAATTAAACACAAAAATAAAACTTTAAAGTAAATCTCACACTTTATTTCACTAGTAATTAGCTTTGAATGAATAAATATTCTTATTTATTTTATTTATAACATATATTTAAAGAAAAATTTGAAAAACTAACTTGTCTTTATGTAATTTGATAAAAATAAATTTAAAAAATCGAACTTACTGTGTAAGAATGAAATGAAGAAAGTAATAAAGTTCACATTTGCAATCGTATAGAAGACAGAGAAAAGATAATAAAAGTCAATAAAATATGCTAATTATATACTACAATAATAAAATATGCCAAAACCCTTGAAATATGCAAAATAAAATTTGGTCTATGAAGTCAATTTGATTAGAAACGCCCCACATTTCAAACTCTCCCAGTCGTGCATACACTCGGTATAGATTTACAATAATTGCATACATTCCGGTCTCTAATCATAATCAATACAACAACGATAACACAGCCTATACCTATGTATCGTGCAATTAATAATTTTGACCGTTCAAATTTATTTGGATGGTTTAAAAAAAAAAAAATTGGGCCACTTTATATTCTACAGTCTGTCTCACGAATGTTCGGTACCGCGTCTTGACGGAAACCGGTCAGTGACGCGCATACCCCACGCCGCACCTCGTCTAGACCACCTTCTCACAAGGTGTTGCATTACATTTATTTTATTAATTAATAAGATTATTCGTTTAATGAGCATAACGTGTATCGATATCGATGCAGCTGTCGTTCTCCGATGTAACACTTCGTCTACGATCGATTGCACGTAGAGGCGATTCGATGGTTCGGCGGCGGTGTGTAGCTCATTAGACGTGCGCGAAACGGTGCCGACCTTTCACGAGATAGACTATACGCGCTGCATCTGCGGTTACTCTACGCACACCTTTTTTTTTCAATCGTGTCGTATAGATTTTCACAGGATAGCCTGTTTACGTTATTGCTATTCGTATGCTGGATTTGGTTCGTAAAAACGCGTAATTCAATAAATCGCGTTCGTCGAGTCACAATAATCGTTTCGCCACTGTACTTATATAGTATTCACTAGACGCTTTGATCTGATTTATTAGCAAGTTTTAATAACCATGGAAAATATATGTTTACGTTTGAACAATTAATCGTTATAAATCATATTTGATACAACTTAAAAAAAAAAAAAAAGAAAAAGATTAGAAAATAGGATTTTTAATATAAAACCACATTGATTCTAATCTCAGTCCGTGAACGCATACCACTTTTTACAGAGCATCAGACTGGACGTGATATCGATTTTTTCGGCCTATATTAATTATTTATTATGTTTGATGTTCGCGGCTGTGAATATTGAAACATCGGATAAGTCCTGGAAAATATTTCGTATATTTTTCACATTAATAAACAATCATTTAATGAATAATTCTATCCATCTCCGAAAAGCATTCGATTGTCAGCTCTGACATTTATTAGCACATTCAAAATTCAAATACTACAAAATAATTCTCTTCGTGTTTACCGGTGTACTGGAAAATATCATCTTTTGTTCCGTTTAAAAAGCATTTATGTTTCTCATCTCAAGCAAATATATTTTGAAATTTAACAACCATAAATCTCAATTAAAATTTCTTTTAATAATACTACTTTTTTTTTAGTACGCAGATTAACTCCGTGAAAAAAAATTAAAACTAAATATTTACTTACAGCAGAAATTTTAATCCCGAGTAAGCCATGCGAAATTCGTCCCTGTGTATTGATGCCAAAAAAAAAAAAAAAAAATTAATAATAATAATAATAAATAAATGAAATAAAATAAAAATTTAATTGAAATACAGAATTATTGTTCGCATAAAAATATTCGCTTTTCAATAGGGTTTTTAAGTACGTTACGCAGTCATGCGTGACGTATTTATTATTTATAATCAAATATAATATGAGTATGAACGTATACGAGAGATTTAAATTATTTGAATTTCGATTGTAACTAAAAAACCTGCAAACTAAATATTATTAATTATTGTACACGTGAAAATGTATGACTAGAAATCCAATAGCACTTTTGTTAAATCGGGTCGATCGGGTACCGAAAATGTATAACACTTAAAAGGCCTTGTACACTTGTATATACTCGTGCGCACCCTCACACACACACACACACACACACACACACACACACACACACACACACACACACACACACACACACACACACACACACACACACACACAAACAAACACAGTGACGGACCGTGGAAATGATTTGGCCCGGGATCACTATATTTGACCGGCCCCAAAATTATTTACTCCCGGAATATATTATATATTTGAGTGTAAATACGTGCCTATAATCAAAGATTATCACTTTTTACACTGTGGGAGTACCGACATATTGACGCAATGGCGCATTAGGTAGAGAGTGCAGACATCAGCTTTATAGTAATTAACGACATAACGCAAAATGTTTTTTAGTCGAAAATTGAAAAAAAATATTAGGTAATTTGTATTATTTGTATGAACCGTCAAACCCCGAGAACCGGTCGCGGCCCACCGGGAAAAGTCCCGGTATCCCGCCGGCATAATCCGCCACTGCACACACACACACACACACACACACACACACACACACACACACACACACACACACACACACACACACACACATACACTGATATGATGATAGTTAACGAGCTGGCATCGTTGAGTGTCGACCACGCGTCCACGCTCATCGGCTCAAAAGCGCACACCCGTCGGGTAATAATCCATTGTACAATGGTCTCGTTTTTTGTGCAGTTCGAACCGAAAATGCGTATCATCCCAAACCTGCTGGACGAGGTGCTCAACGGCACGCAGTCGTCGTCGTCCGCGGAAAAGGATGACGAGTTCTACAGCGCGTCCAGCACCGAGGACCCGCCCAAAGACGACCCGAAGGCCGTTTTCACCGTGCAGGACACGGCGCCCGAGGAGTACGAAGACGGCGGCATGCCGCTGATGCAGTACACCACGTTGCCGAGCAGTTTCCACCACCACCACCACAACAACAACAACAACAACAACAATAACAACAACAACAACAACAACAATAATGTCGACAACAAGGCCAACAACAACGACTGCGGCAAGGACGGTGGGGCCGAGGAGAACACGATCGCTGAGGTGGAGGAGTTCAGGCCGGCCGAGAAGGACCGGAGCGCGGACGACGACGCGGACAACACCCTGGAGTGGCGGAACATCATGAAACGGCAGGCGCTGCTCGAGAACCTCCACAGAAACACCATCATAGCGAACAAGAGGTAAGTGCAGGGGTGTAGGAGCAAACGGTGGAAAGCTGCAGCCAACGCGTCTTGACCCCGTTTATCGCGTTCATTACGATATCACGTCTTCATTCGTTTCCTCCACACCATCGGCTTCATCCGACAGCCGTCGTATATGCCCTCTCGTGTTTCGAACATACGTACATATTGGAGGGGGGGTGAATGGACTAAACCACTCAAAATTAAAATGCTCCCCCATAAAAAGTCATTTAAAAATAAACTCATTAATTTCCTCTTATTATATGGAAAAATTCGCAAAATAAAAATTCAAAACAAAATTATTCAAATAATTAATAAATTATATTTTTTGATACCGTACATACACATTTGATAGGTACTGAAATTCTTTCGTCTGGTATATTTCTCCTGACTGTAACTTAGTAATATTTAAAAGTCTTAAGATAGTTAATTAAAAGAAAATTAAAACACAATTGGCACGTAATTTTATATTTTATATTTTTTTTATAAATTACGTTATATAAATATATAATAGAAAAAATGTATTTTTACGTATACTTTAATGGTGATGGTGACTGTATGACTTTCTTCGTGTAGTTGTAAGTAATTAAGTTTTTCTAGAAAACTTCGGGTGGGAGGCTATGGCCCTCTCAATAATTTGGTCCTATATACGCGATACGCCAATGCTTTCGAGGTCAAGTCACTACTTTTTTCTATTTCATTTTAATTCCTCTCGTATGGCTACTTTTCCAAACGCGTCCACAAACCCACTTAATTGTGAATACTTTAATACTGTCACAGGCTCATTCGTGCACACTTTTTCGCAAACCCACCGGATTCACGATCTGAGATAAAAAAAAAACACACACACACACAGATATAAGAGGTACTAAATAGGTTAATACGGGTAACGGGTCATATTCCGACGTGTCAAACGCCCCCTCCTCCCTCCGGTGGTTTCGGCGCGCAGGTCAAAATGAATTATACTCGAAAAACACTTAAATATTTGACTACTTTTCGTACCCTGCGAGCGACGTGCACTCATGAAAGTCTAATATTATGTACGTTTCTGAGATAAAGCGGGGAAATAAACTCGGACCGCGGCGGACGTTAACGATTCAAACCTTAGTAACCTACGATAAACACTCAAAATAAACACTTAACGTCCCGGCATTGTTCCGCCGAAAAATATATATATGCCGGCGGTAAACCACGAGAACACGCGTGTACCCTAAAACCCTTTAATTATACGAGTGTGAATTGTAACGAACAAATATATTGCCCGCGTAAAAGATTTATCGCATCCAACGATCGGCGGCCTGCGCGATTGCGTTCCGCGAAGGTTCGCCGTGGAACGTTTTATTTTCGAAACGTTGCACTCTGATATAAATGATTACGATATTATCTCAAATAATAACGCGATCGGCCACGCGCTATTTCTGTACACCACCGCACTGTTTGTCAGTCAAACGCAAATTAATCGTCGTAACTAGTGACGGCATTTCTGTTCTCAACAGTTTAGTGGTTCTACGTACCCCTGCAACGCGCTGTTATTAATTACGATCGTCAGGGTTTGACGTGCGGTTTGGTATTTCACTATACCGTTATGGTATATCATACATTTTTATACGTATTTATATATAATGTATTTTTATTAAAGTGGGAGAAACACGTAAAGCTGACGTGGACTTACGACAGACGTTGTTCTGCATTAATATTCGATAGGTACGTTTTGAACGGGTGTATTAGGTAAGCATCTATACGCAATCCATTAACGTACGAATACATTTTCACTACTTTCGAACGCCTGAATTTTCGTACTCCGCAATTTTATTGAAAAAAATTGTCTTCCTTGTGATGACAAATCGTATTCATCGTCACGTTGCATGACTGAGCGGTTAAGCGTTCAATAACAGATCGCAATTTTGTCTGGTATGGTACACCATGGCAAGATGTTAAATATTTAAAATACACCCATCTTAAATAAATCTCACGGTTTTAAAATCAATATCGATTTCAATGTTGAGCCAACGTCCGAATTCAAAACTCCACTAACAATAAAAATTATTGTGATAGAAAATAAAACCTACGTACATGTGGTAGATATTATATTATCAACAGCAATGCCTACCTACGATAAAAATAACTTTTCGTTTTGAGTTTTTTTTTTTTAATAATTATTATAAATTCTTCCCTACTCTCCTCGAGCCAATCGAGTTTAGTAATGTCGAGTGTATTGGATAACTTTTGGGAATCGATTACGAACGCGCTCTGAAATAAATATAGTGTAATAAAATATATATGTTTTTCGTTTAGGTTAAAACTGCTTTCGAGGAGATACGCCAAAAGTCGATTCGAAGAGGACAGAACTCGCACTGAGATCGGCCGTAACTCGTCGGGTTTCGCGGCGGAACAGATGACCATCGACAGCGAAGACTCGTTCCAAGTGGACAACGGGTCGCCTCCAATTCCTTCGTCGCCGACCGGCGTACAAGGATCGCCGGGCTGCGACGGCGAGTCACCTACCAAGTCCAAACAGCATTTCACGTTTCCCACGGTCAACGAAACCGACGAACCTGCCGAAGCGACCAAAAGGTTTGTAATCTCACCAATCGACATTCGACATACGTACGCGTAGATCAAATAAAAATCATAATTACGTTTCTATCTGGTGGGTGGTTATGACTTGGGATGCCGGTCGTGAAACGACCAGCGGCCATCCGGTGTCGTAGGATTATATTACCTCCTGTTATTTTCAACCCCGGTAATAATGTCCCAAAATATTTTAATCGGGGGTGGGTTAAAATATCCGGGGGCTAAAATTCGCCTGTTGTTACACCTGTAATCGCTTTTTTTACCGTTGTCCTCGCAACATCAGTCTTACTTTACGGGAATTCAGTTGGCGCGTGAGATTTAAGTACTCAACTGTCAAAAATTAATCTGAGGATTTCCGCTCTCAGAATATTAATTGTGATACGCGAACAATATTCTTTACCCATCCACGCGTAAAATATTTATAACGTTCTTGGCACGTATCCAATAGTCGTAAAACGTATCACGATCAATTATACGATAACAATAACGAAAAGACGTAAAATCATCCGAATGCTTTAACGGCGATTGAAATAAAATAAAAACGAAACATTAAGTTTTATGGAAAATCATGAAATCTAAAAGATGATTTCTAAATAAATCCATGCAATCTACACTACGCAGTGGTGGACCAACCTATTTTCAAAGTAAGTTTTAAACGCGCTCATCATTAATACACAGAAATTAACTATTTTATGACGGGTGAATACTTACAGACGGATTCTCAACAAAACATTGAGCGAAATCGTTATTAAATTTATTTTAACGATTCAAACTTTTAATTAATTCCACGAATACTAGACAGTGCATACACCGGATCTACGTAGTAGACAGTAGTGTTAACAGGGTAAAACATGATTCCGTACGTTTGACTTTAACATCCACCAAGCGACCGGAGTATATAGTTTCATAATATTTCTTATGATAAGGGTACCCGTGCCCGACAATGATAACAATGATATCCATCGGATTTGAAACGTACACAAAAAGTTGTGCAAAAGTTTCGTAATTATAAAATTCATCATTATATTTGAACATATTCGACTTCAATTAGCTACTTGTTCTAAGGAAAACAATTGCAATCAATATTTTTCATTGGTATGGTGGCTCACTATATGAAATAATTACACTAGAATTTGCATAACTACTCATATTTTTATTTTTTGTAATTTATAATAAATTTGACAACGTTGCATCACGTTACATATGAAATTGTATCTTGTAAATTCCGATGAGCAATAAACCATACGGAATTGTGTTCCAAAAAAAAAAAAAAAAAAACATACGGAACTGTATTCCTCATGTGTTAACGTCTCGCTCAATGTTAAAACAATTTTACCATTTCGAACACTTGATGTAATGATTTTTAACAACTCAGACGTATTCAGACGTACTTTAGCGGTTATATATTTCAAAAAATTTTATTTTAATAATTATTCAAACACGTATAATATTAGTATGGAAATTACGTACGCATTTCACGTTCTCAATATTAGGATTGATAATACATCGAATTATAAGTTGATATACTTAATGTGAAATGCTAATGACCAAAGCAGTCAAAGCAGAAATTTATTTCAAGATCAATAAAAAAAAAAAAAGATACTTAATGTAATTAAATTGAGAGCGATACACATATAGTTAAATAAAATTAATCGTTAAAAAAAATTATATAACATTTGGAACTCATTTATACTTAGTTTTTATGCTGTAAGAACTTTAATAGTTAAATATAATTTTCATATAAATTACAAATACTCAACTTCATTTTTTTTTTTTTTTTATTAAGAGAAAAGCCTCGATAACGTGACCATTGGCTTGTTTTTACATCAATGAAGACTTAACTTAAATTAAATTAAATTGTACAGTTCAGTATCTTTTAAAAATAAAATTATATTTTGGATGGATTTTTCGTCAGGGCCCAGTGCGTCGTGAAGGTGTTCAGGTATGTTGAATTTTTGGCGTGCCTCTTTTGTGTCTCTGCATTCGGTGATGATATGTTTCATTGAATTTGTAATTCCGCATGTAAGGCATGTTTTTGGTGGCTCTTTTTTCATGAGGTGGCCATGTGTGTGATGCGTATGGCCTATTCTGAGGCGATTAAGTACGACTTCCTCTCTTCTTTTGAGTGACATAGGGTTATTCCATTTTTCGATGGTTCTTTTTACCTCATTTAATTTACTATTCATTTTGAGCCATTCTTTTTGCCAGATATTTTTGATTTGGTTGTATATAATTTTTTAATATCTTTGTCGGATTTAATATTCCACACAGTTAGTTGGTGTGGGTTATTGGCTTTTTCCTTGGCAAGTAAGTCGGCTCTTTCATTACCCGGTATTCCGCAGTGCCCGGGGATCCATGTGAAGATTAGGTTATCGTAACAACTTCATTTTGATACGTTCAGAAAACCAATTTATTTTGACACTGTTAGTCTCATAAGTGAAAAATGAAAAATTAATTATACTATTGTATAATCATTTTTATAATAATATTCACATAATAATTATTTATATTTATTATCTTTAACAATTTCACTCAAATATTTTTTTTTTATAATTTTTTTTTTTTTTTTTAATAATAGTATGAATACCTACGTAATAATATTCAAATACATCAACTCAAACGGTATTTAAATCCAATAATTGTTGTAAAATAAACATCGAAATTTCTATATTAAAAAATCGATGTACCGTCACGTTCACGTATCTTTAAAATTTGACACGTAACATAATTTATTATAAGTGATATATCACGTGTGAATTAATTGATAAAATCATGTATACGTGTGTCTACTGCACGAATGTTATTCACGAGTATAACTAGATTAATTTGATATGACCGTAAAATTACAATTTCGCGACGTAAAATATGTCAAAACTAATGATCACTAATGATAGAATATACGTTTAAATGATTTCGCAATCCATTAATAACAGTATTAAAATCAAATTACAAAATTACGCTTGTATTGATATTGAAGTTTATTATATTTCAATTATTACTAAACGGGAACGATATTAATTCCATTTAGGTTGTTACGTCAAAAAATTGATTTTTTTTTTTTTTTAATTAATTAAAAATTCCACAGAAACATTTGTATAAATATTAACACAGTTTTAAAACGTCAAATAGAAATACAATAGATTTGTGAACAGAACACATATTTTTCATTATTCTACATCACTATAATACAGTGGCGTATCCAGGATTTTTTTTAGGGGGGGCACACACTGTCTAACATTTTACCATATAAAATACCAACTAAAATTCTACCAAAAACAAAAAATAAAATAAACCAAATATTTAACGTTTTTAATGCAAATAATTTATTTATATTTTTAGTCAGTCATTAAGTTAATATATATATATATATATATATATATATATATATATATATATATATATATATATATATATACATAATAATAAATAGTAATAGTAATTAAATAAGAAAAACAAGTTAATCCCAACAAAATTATAAGTGTATAAAAACTATAGTAGGTAACAATGGTAGTTTTATAGACGTTATACTGTAACTTCCTACGAATAACTTTTTTTTAAGTTACTCGACGTGGCGTTAGCAATCCCACACACATCTTAATAACATTATTAGGCTCTGAATAATAACATCGCACATCCTTGATGGACATTCTAGGGATGTTCTTGGGAAGGAATTTTGTACAGTGTGAATTATTGTGTAAAATTATTTTGACCAATCTACGAGCTTTTTCTGCAAAATCCTCAATAATTTCAGTTTCTGAAATGACCTCTTTTTTATTTATGTTTACTAAAGCTAACCCATTTAGTCTATTTTCAGCCATTGTTGATCTTAAGTATGTTTTCAGTCGTTTTTTAATATTAACAAGTGATAACTGATTACACTATTTACACAACGAATATTGTGGTACGATACGGAGACCGTTAAACTGTCCGTATCACCAAAGCAGCTGTGTAACTACTCACTGGCCCCCCTTTGGAACTAGAACAACGTTAATGAAACGTGATAACGGTAACAGTGATTACTGAATACTGGTATAAGCGTATTATTGTAGTACCTATGCGTTCATTGCGTTCATGTATACGAATAAATTTAAATATTTAAAACAAAATCTAGTATAAATACGGCCAACGAGGGGGGGCCATGGCCCCTGTGGCCCTCCCCCTGGATACGCCACTGCTATAATATAGTGATGTAATAATATAAATATAGTAATAATAATATAGATTCATAATTTCCGACGTCTACGATATTATGTATTATTTTATTTATTTTGACACTATAATAATACTACTCAGCTAATGTCGATCTCTTCTCTTATCAAAAAGTGTAAAAGTTTGATTCGATCCGAACGAAAAAAATGCCGTAGCTCTTCAGCACACGTTATTTTCACTATCACTTTTATTACTATTGTGATTATTCGATACAGCATGTGTTATATGAGTTTGTCGATTCTCGTGTGTCACAAAGCGTGTACGTACTCGGTGGTCTTCGAATTTTTTTTTTTTTTTTTTTGGATTTCGTCCGACCAGGTCATGCGAAGTTGTGTTGGCTTCTTTGATCCGTTCGTGTGAATGAACGTGCATACATTTCTCCCACTTGGCAAATTTTTCTTTCTATTTTTCCTTTTTTTTTTTCGCAAAGCGAATCTTATACAGTGTACGCCGGCACTTGACACGTTTGAACAGCGAGCGTGGCAGCGAAACGTGAGTGATATTTAAAAATAACGATAACTCCGTATCGAATACGTGTTTCGAACAAACGGTCGCGTCGCGCGTACTACTACTGATAATTGTATATAAAACGCGTACCACTTCTGACACTGTTGCAAAACGTGTGCGCTCACAACAAAACTATTTCGAATATATATTTTTTTTTCTAAGTATATTTTGTAGTCAACATTATATAAAAAAAATAAAAAAACTAATTCCTTAACAGGCCGAGTGCCCTTCGCGTGATTTCGTTATTATTATTATTTTTATAACTAGTACTATTATTGTTATTATTATAATTATTATCGGCCGTTTTCGTATTTATCATAATATTATCACCATGCGAATGATCGTCACGGGACTCTCGTGTTTTGCGGTTTCCAGGAGGCCGTCTACCGTGTACGGCCGGACGCCGAACTGGAACAACCAGGAACGTAAGGGCTCGGCGGTGCTGCTGGACGCGCTGATCATCAACAAGAGCCAGTCGGCAGCGGTGGTCATGTCGGACACGGGACAGGTGGCCACGATCGTCGTGCAACAGCCGTCACTGTCGGCCAACTCACCGGAGCAGGCGGCCGGGTGCCACGAGGGTTGCCAGACCGCGCCCGTCGAGCTGCCGATCGACTTCAACCGGTGGCCCGATTTCGCCAACAGCCTGAGCTCGCAACAGTACCACGACTTTCAGATGAAGTGAGTGTTGGTTTTGTTTTCACGCGTATTCGTCGATCGAACAGCCGCCACCGCCGCTGTCGGATCACCGATCTATCGTTTCGACCCCTCGTCACGCGACGACGTATGACGCAAGCTTTGATAGGTAAAAGGGCGTCAGCGACATTCGGACAAATGTTAAGAAACACAAAAAAAGTTTTGAAATATTAATATTTTATGTACTATAATTAAAAAATTTTGAGCAAAAATGACCCATTACTAATGAAAAAGTCGCTTACACATGTCAATTATATCGACAAAACTGATTTTCCTGGATTTTTTCTATGTTAACATGTCATTTTGGCCGAAAGTGTCACTCACGTCCTCTTGCCTACTATTAGGGCTCGATATTTATTTGTTGATCCATGCAAATCGTACTATTTCGCAAAGTCAACGAGAGTCGAGGCGAATAACGCCCAACAGGTTCGCACACCAAGGTCTGATCAATGGCACGGACGACGCCGTTTCGTTTTTCCGAGACGGACCTGACGTGGTTGTGAAAAGCTACGCCCATGACGGTGCCGTTTTTGTATACTTGGTGATACGAATTCAGTGAGGACAAGTGCATCGTGAGTTGGTTTTTTTTACAACTCGGTGACGACACGTGGTTTGCGCGTAGTGTTGTCATGCAATGCGAGTTGTGACCGTGATAATCGGACACGAGTGCAGTGTGTAAAGACCGTCACTGACAATGGGCTTTTGTGACGTGCGCGAGTGTTTTTCATCGTCCAAAAAAGACAAGTTTTTTTCATCGTAACACACGTAAAAATATTGATTTGTTTTTAATCAAAAGCTAAAAAATTTCAATATGGTACATTTCCAATTTTTTTGTAATCTGAGAGAAAAAAAACATCTCTTAGTATTTCAATAATGTTTGTTTAGATATTTTTGTTCGTGGCTGTTTTTTGAGTAGCATACTTGGTCTATACGGTACGTCTAGCTTCTCTATAATTTTATCTCATTTGTATTTAGAAAGATCATTTTCATGTATTCTCAAATAGTATCCTATTATTTGGGATAAAATTTCAAAAATTTAGTAAAAACGATCAAATGTACCATAAACGAGGTTCTTATGGAATTGATTTCAGTTATTCAGTCTTAACTTCAAAAATGATTTTATTAAAAACTTAAAATTGCCATCACATATTTTACGACAAAAATATTTGAGTATTTTTGTACTAAATAAAGAACATGGAAAATATCATGTTTTATTAGCATTTATATAGTCTAATACAAATGTTCAATCTTGCCACTAAGACTCGCAAATTTAACATAGTATACATAATATGACACTGAAAAAAATCTCTAAATCCGCTAGTCAGGATTTTTTATTTTTTTACATTTTAAGTTGAAATTTTAGTTCCTGTACATTATATAACAGCTATATACATCAGCAGCTTTGCTCGGAATCGTTTTACTATAGAAATTATTTATTATTTTAAAAATCCAACACACCCACCACCAATATATTTACGAGAAGCAGTTCGCGTATCTGTGATTTTTTTTTAACGATAATAATCATTTGATTTCTCTTCGATGAGTAAACTATGAATTGTAAAACGTTTTCACAATAAATTTTCACTCGTAGATCAATTTTATAAAATGACAATACGAAAAAAAATCGTATGAATATTATATTTCCTTTTACTATTGAAGTACGATGGCAAAGAATAATTTCGACGTCTACTGATTTGTTCGAAATAAAGACTAATTTTGTCTTACTTCAGTAATCCTTTTAGTTGATACAACTTAAACGATTTTCAGTCTTAAATCCAATCTCAGTGCATTAACAGTTGGTTTAAATTTCTAAAGCGTTCCATTATCCTAGTATAAACCAGATAGTTAATACACGTCCAGCGTCCAGAAAAAATAATTTTAAATTTAAAGTAAAATATAATACGATTAAAATTCATTATTCCATTTCATTTTCAATAAATTAAACACATTACTTCTAAAACTGAGCTAAAATAATAAACCCAGTTTACGTAAAATTAAACTTCAAGTCAATACAAATGTACTTATATAGATAATTTAAAAGGTATTCGAGATAATTGTTTAAGTTTAAAAATTTAGATCATACACAGTCAACACATTTCGATAATATAAATCAAGTGTATGGAGCTCTGTGTACTTATTATAAATACGCATGATACTTTGGGTAGTGTAAGGTGAATCAGCCGTTCACTCACTTATTTTATATCTCAAATCACATTCTTAACTTCCTAAATAATTTTGCCACTAATTAAAAGCGGTTTTGACGTTGAATTCAGTGTTCAAGTTTAGAACTTCTAAATAGAAACTTTTGACTATTTCATGAATTGTTCTTACATTTCCTCTTTTCATTTGTGTTTAAGACTGTGTGAAAATAATTGTTGTGCATTAAAGTTTTTAAGTTTTATTGGTTTTAAACCCCAAGCTGTGACACATTGTATTGAAGAAATTTATTTTGTCAAAAACTTTTACTTATGGACTTTTATTTTGCAGTTTACACTTATTTTTCTTTTTACTGAACATTTTTTTAGGTAAATACTTTTTTTATGCGTCTATAATATTCTTACGTATAAATAAATTACTAACTATTACATCTACTTCTAATGTACCCGTAATCTAAACAATACTATTAGTATGCGGACATAAACATATTATTACAAGACATTGTTGTTTGAACTTCGAGAACATCGACGATATATTTTACAATATTAAATTTAGGATACAAAAATGTTTAATTTTCATATTTTCGGAGTAATATAAATACTCTTACAATTAAAAAAACATTAGAAACTTGAATCGACCGTGCTTTAATTATTTTTATGTTTAACTCATCAAATAGAACAAATAGTTGTTCATAAATTATTGTTTGGTTTTATGACTAATCACAGATAAAACTATTTCACGTGTCTTATTTACGAAATGGCTATACATAGTTTGTTATACCGTACACTTTTTGTCACTTTGTCACGAACTATGACACTGTGAGAAAATCAGTTATCTGTCATTGGACTGTGGATGTAATGTCTAGTACGAGGTCTTCCATTTAACACATGGCAACTAAAATTATCACTGAGAAACAAACTAAATTGAACACTACGACATAAAGGTAATAATTGTTTCTAACTGATTGTAACAACAGTAAATTAAATTCTTCTACATTACAAACATAAGACTAATATTACTAATTTGTTTATATTTATATAATATAATTTTTATAAACCAAGTCTTACAATTTAATCTAAAAAACTTTTTCAAACATGGTATAGGTAATTTTTTCTTCCATTTAGAAAAATTATCTAAAAGTTACAGAAATTTCTAATCCATGGAAAGATTTTATAAGTGTTTTGGGCCATTCATACAACAATAATTTATGATTATAATATTCATAAATGCAATATCAATGTAAAACTAGCATATTTTTCACGTCACTCAAAATTTAATAAACATAATTTGTTTCAATTTTTAATATTTTAATCGTGATCATGGTGAAATAACATTGTTCAGTTTTACAAGAAACAATAATTTATTTATATTATTTCATATAATATAACAATTATTTATTTATATTATATAATAATAATAATTATTTCGATGAAAATATATTTTTTGGTCGGTCGATTGCTTTACCATCAAGTGAAATGTGTTTTAAAAGAGTACTTAACGACGAGAATCTTATAAAAAAATATATATATAAAAAATAGATTTTGACTTAAAATGCCTTTTTAAGTACTCTTCAGAGTTTTCAAGAAAAGTTTCTCCCTAACGTAACCAAGATTTCTTTGAAATTCAAAATCGTATACTTATAAGACCTTTTATTTTTCATAACTATTTATTATTTTTTTTTTTTTACAAACTGATATTGACTATTAACGAAATCAAATTAAACATAATAATAATATAATTATGGAAGAATGAATGACAAATATTTTTAATTTCATAAGTAATTATGTTATAATTTGTTTTTTCAATGTATACCGATGGACTTGAAATTATTAATAAGTCACTAAGTAAAAACAGAGTTAGATGTTTTAAAATGTTATTTAATTATCATGGATATATACCATGTACTATTTACATACAAAATATGACCATGTGTAAATTTTTTAATTAAAAAAGAATTTTCGTAGTTGAGAACCGAAATATTTCCATTGAAATGCTAACTTTCTTTAAGTTGGCCTATAGGTTCGTTTTATTAATTTTTTACAAAAACATCTGCTATGTCATGAACTAGTGTTTTTTATCACGTATTTATTTTTATTTTTTTTTGTATCAAACTAAACTGTCCGTTCATTTAACCTTTTGCAAAGAAAAAAAGAATCATTAATCAACTTTTTTACGGCTATCGCCCGTAAAGGGACGAAAGACTCGTTTTGCCTTAATGTAAAATGAAGGGTCTGCGTATAACCTATATTCACAAGTTTCCGTGTCAAATTTAATAATAGCATCATTTTAACTCATATTATGTTTACATGTGTGCATCTACTCTTCGTTTTTATTCTCATACTGCATTTTACGATGTATCTCTACCCAATTGAAACTGCAGTAAAGAGCAACGAACTGTTTGGTTTTAATGATATTTCCAGTGTTGTGTAATGATATATGACTTGGCAAAAAATACGAAACGTTAATAAAAAATTATAATGGTGACATTAGTGAATTTCTTAACAAATACGGTTTTGAAAGGCTTGTAAAATTACTTAGCACAATATTTTAGTCATTTATCTAAGTACATAACTTAAAACACTCATGTTGAAATCGACCTTTTGAAATATTAGTAAATCATTTGTATTTTTGTCCTGCATTAGATGTTCATTGTTCACATCTTACATATGCTTTTATTAGGTATACAATACTTGCAGTTAGCCAAGAAATTTAGATTTCAGCACGCGATCACACTAATATAAATGATTTAACAAACTAATTTATTTCAATAATAATACTGTATTACTTTAAAACGTTGCTAATTATAAGGTTTGTAAGACTTATTCGAGTAAAAAAAGTTACTACTCTCAATTTACAGTCAGTGGCTGTTAGGGAATATAAGAACGTATTTAAGTAAAAGTTAATTTGATATTTATGTATAAGATTGATTTTATTTATTACTACAAAAAATATTTATTCGACTTTAGAAAATTTTGATACACAAACTAATAAATAGTATGTATATATATAATGAGTGTGATATGTGTGTGTGTGTGTGTGTGTGTGTGTGTGTGTGTGTGTGTGTGTGTGTGTGTGTGTGTTATGCGAGCGTGTGTGTGTGTGTGTGTGTTATGCGAGCGCGTGTGTGTGTGTGGGGATGGGTGTACCATTCAATTATTTTTTTTTGTAAATAGTTTTGTAAAATTGAGTACCCATGGTAATTTATTTAGGAACATTAAAAACATTATTTAAAATAACATAACATGAGTGAATTTTTTAAACTCAAAAGATGTACCCGAACAAATTTATTGTGACAAAATTATCAGTATTACCCAAATAATGAATTACCTATGTGATGATGCACTTGGGGAATGTTTTCTAATTGCCGTAAACATGCAATGCCATTGGATAAATTATTTGGTCTAAGTACTTTGTTGCCAAAAACGTATATGTCAAACTTTTTTATAAGATTTGTTTATGCTCATTAATAATTAATGTGATAGGCATACATTATTTGAAGAGTAGGTAACATTTAACGTAGAGCATACGACACCGCTACTTTTAATACATTTATTTCCTTTGATATTTTAAGAGATTTAAGCATTTAAAGTGTAAAGTAACTGTAGAGTGGCTGTACATTTTTACTGGGTATTTTATTTACCCACTTTCATACTTAAAATACTTGTATTTCTTAAAGTACTGAACTAAAAAGAAAAATATTTATTTCAAATTTTAAAAAAAAAATCTCTTTTTTAATATTAAGTTATTATTTATTAGTAACCGATACTATTTAGTTATGCTCACAGTTTTAAAAATAACTTTAACAAAGTATGTATATATTAAAAAAAAAACAATAATTTATATTTTTAGAATACACATCACATATACCTATAATAAAATATAATCTATGCATTTTAAGTGTATCATCCCAAACTTGTATGTTTTTAGAATTTACTTTATTATACTTTCCAATTATGTGAAGGTTGATAATGATTTTCAAATCATATGCTATCACGATTATTAAGGCTTTTTTTAACACGTTTAAGATAAACAATCGTTTAAATAATCTGTATGGATTTAATACAAAACTTTATTTTATTTTTTCTTGATTTGTTATCAGTACCGGCGTGACTTTATTTGCCGTTATACTTTTTTTTTTTTCATACATTCTGTTTTTCCACAAAAAATCCAATGATTCTTTAAAAATTGAAAAAGAAAACAAAATCCTCGGAAAATATATTGCCTTATTTTACTATACAGTGAAACGTCCATATGACAATGTTGCATGAACAAAGAAAATTCATATCATAGAGAAATTCGTCAAGTAAAATTTCATATATTTTTTTATTTTATTTTTCATTTTACTAACTATATACATGCTTAAAAAAATTACATGTAAAATTTGCAGCTATTTAAATTCAATTCTGATCAATTCGTTAATTACTATGTGACGGAAATGTTTAAATGTTTGAACACCGTTAATATGTTATGAATGCAAATATCTCTGGATTTTGTAACTGGTAACAAAGAAAGTATATTCTTCTCTCTCATAAGTATATAATACTTGGAGTATATTTAATAATCCTTAATACGTTACTTAAAATAGTTTCTCGACAATAGGTATAATTTATTTTATAGTCCAGAACGAGTTTAATTACAGTACGCTCGCGCAGTTTTAATGGTGAACATAAAATTTATGTAAGGGCATAATTATAAATTCTGTTTAGTCATGTTGTTTTATGTCATACTTATTAGCAAGAAGTACATATTTTTGTTGTGTCTATGATAAGAATGCAAATATAATACGGTTCTACACTCGACATTCCTTTCACCTCGAACCCCCTAAAAGTATGAATCACTTTTTCTGGAATAAATCGTGCAATGCTTACGTATACCCGTACAACACGAGAGTGCGATATTTCTAAATAAGACTTCAAAGTAACGTGTCACAGCGTCCACCCAAATATATTAAAAACGTCAACCCCGTGATAAATTCAAAAAAAAAAAATAATAAAAATACCCACTTTCGAACAAATGACGAACACCTTTGACAGCGCTATACGTGCCGAGATATATTTTGTATATACCCTCTATATAAATACACGTATTCCGTAAAGTTCACCGCGACACTTTTCTTTGTTATTGCTTTTACATGCGCGCGTTATTGGGTGCACTCGTCAACGTGCGAAAAGCCAATATTCACGGTTGCCGACGGCAGCGTAGGTTTTATAAAATATAAGTTTGAATGAACACGACAACGCCCGGCTCCCCTTTTCCAGCCCGGCGTTAAGTTAATGGATGCTGTAAATTAAATCGGCGTAAGGTTTTGTGCAAGAACTCAAACCTATTAACTTATCCCCGCGCATTGGATAGCAACGCCTGTCAATTTCCAGCGTGAAAAACTGTATCGAGAAGTGAATTTATGTGCGCGGCCGTGCAGGAACCATTGCGATGTGGACGAAAGCTAGGCGCAAAGTGGTTTAACGTCTTGTTCGAAAAATCTGATTTCCGTTTCAACTGATTTCGCCTATGTTTTGCAAGAGGGGAGGGGGAGGGTCAACCACCAACACAATATGCAGTAGCCATTCAGCTCACCTTCTTACACGAAAACATAAGTGTCGAGTTCACGAAATTACGCGAATTTCATATTTTATATATAAACAGTCTTCGGTTTCGTTGCACGGTGCGCCGATTCTTTACAGCTTTCTCATCACCTAGACCAGTCGGTTCACCTTGCCGGCCACCATAAAAGACACTGCAGAGCGCTGTGTAGATAGTGGTCGCGTGTTCATGCGCCAAACCATTATGAAATGAGCCCTTTGGTGTAGATATGCCATGTAACTGTCACAATGAAAACATAATCAAATGTTACTGTTGTACAACAAAACGTATGTAGTCTATTTTGAAGTTACGTAGTTTATTTTACTGGATCCGTGTATTGAGTTCACCAATATATTATACATATGTATATGATGGATTAAATTCGTCATTTAATTTAAATTATTGTAATTTTTTTATATCATTATTTACCAATACATACAATTTAAATTCACAGCCTAGTACTATTTGCACTAAATGTAAAATATAATATTAAATAAAATTTTTAATTTCAAACTTGGGAGACTTTTTTTTTATTATTACTCTGGATTATAACTTTTGCACTCGTATTTATTGATATTAGCCACATTTTATTATTATTATTATTATTATTATTATTATTATTATTATTATTAGTCTATATAATCTTGTTATTTTGTATTGATATTAGAAATATGATATTTATCATGATTTTTTTTTTTTTTTATTGCTATGTTGAGTCCGGTATCCTTGAAAAGAGGATGAGGTTGTCCGTGATTATTGGTCTAATGGTTTCGTACAGATTTTAAGGGATATTTTATTTAGTGTTTTCGATGTATTATAAACGGCAGTCTGTAATTATGTATTTAATTGTTTGTCTTTCATTGAATGAGACGCATCTTGTTGGGCTCTTTGCTGTCCATTAAATGACCATGTGTTCATCGAGTGAGGCCAGTTCTCAATCGGTTAATATTATTGTGTTTATTTTTCTAGAGGTTTAAGTTTGAGGCCGTGGTTCTATATTTTGTTTAATCAGATTTAATTTTGTCATTCGTTTCGACCAATGGTTTTTCCCAGTATTGTGGATAATTAAAGCTATTGGTTTTTTGATGCCGGAGAAAGAGAATGTTATTCGATTATAATTTGTTGTTCTTGTTAATGTTGCTGTGTTTTTCGCATGTCGGTCTGTATTTTTCATTTCCATGTATATTACAATGCCCAGTTATCTAAGACATTTTTCGTTATTTTCGGTACACATTCAACACTTAATTTTCTATCCATGTCACATAAAATGTCCAACAAATTAACTTCACAATCACCATCTTATAGAATTTTTAATCGTTTTTTCAAAAATTCAAAATATCTCAAGAAATAAAATAACATACGACGCTGGAGACGTTAATTTACACTTTACCAAAGACATTTCACGTAATTCAAGTGTGTAAATTAATACTTGTGTTTGTAAAAAGTATATAATTCTCCTGATAATGCAATGTTTAAAGTTGTATTTGTAGTTAGACTATTATTTTATGCATATTTTTTTTTTTTTTTTTATCAAACTTGTAAATATTTAATAATTCTGTACTAAATGCTCTCGGGCGTGTATTTCAAATAAATAAATAAATTTAATTAATTAATTAATTAAATATTTAAATAAATGTGTGCGCTTACTTTCCTTATCCGGCATACCATAACATAATGTAAAATTTTGAACTTAAAAGTTTTAGAATAAGGTCATTTTGAATACCTTTTATAGAATTAAAAAGTAAGTTTTGATTTATCAATGAATAGTATAATTACATTTTGTTTGAGTGATGAAAAGTTTTTAAAGCTTAATTATTAAGTGCTATAAGTGTACTAGTGTACAGCATCTCAAATCATTAAAAAATAATTACTCAATACTTTTAATTTATTATAACTATTTCTGTAGAAAAAATACATTTTCCGTGTAAATAATTATTATTTAAAACTAGTCTTAGTGTTGTGAATATTGATATAAAGTGTTTACAAAATTAATCCTTGTGATGTATTCACATATTATATCATATTCAACTGGTGATATCCACCATAACATACAAATTTTCAAAGAACGAAATATTTTAAATAATTGTAATGTTCTATTTATTTTATTTTTATTTTATTTTATTTTTACAATACGGGACGAACCCTTTAGTACATGAATATAAAGTATAATAATAGTTTTAATAGTTTATGGAAACGTATCTCAATATCTATAGCTCAATATTTATAGCTAGAAGATGGTAAAATATTTTCGAAACATTATTAAAATCTGTATTAAAGTAAAATTTATATTTAATGAAAATTTTAAAAGTCTAATACCATTATTTATGAATTTATGACTTAATATCCACAATTTACTGTATGAAAATCTCATTTAAACCAAATTGTATGGTTTTCAATCAATTTTTAGATAGTTTGTCCATACGTTTGGAAAAACTATCGAGAATAGAGAAATATTACCTTTCTCAAAACAAACTGTATGACATTTCTGATCTATAAAAATACCGGTTGAAACTTTTAAACAAGTTTAACTTGTTTACACATTTCTATCCAAAACCGTGTAAAAAAAAATTTCCTGAGTTTATAATTATTAATTAGAAACCATAGAAATATGTGTAAAAAATCCAGTACACAAATTTTACCGGATTAACAATGCCAAATTTCATACGATTTTTACTACAAAATATTTCCTATTTGCGCGTAACTAATGATATTCGTCCAAATTCAAACCTTAAATTCGTGTAACTAAAAATTCCGAATAAGAATTTCCGAAATTTTTCAGGTTTTTATATCAACAATAAAAAAACTTTATAGATAAAAACTTCCAAAAATCAAAATATTTTAAATGATTATTCAAATTTCTATTTATAGCTCTAAAATAGTAAAATGTTTTCTAAATTTTTTAAGAATATCGTATGGAAACTCATTTATGTTATTATATCCAATACTAAAATTGCCCAACAATACTAATTCTATTACAAACTTTCCATTTTCATGTAACTTTTCACTAAAAAATATAAAAATATATGTATTAAACTTCTATAAACATAATATAAAAGTTATAAATTCCCATCAAACTGTATTTTAGTTTACACAGTTTTATTGCTATTCAATATGCTTAAAATTGCTGTTCAGTATACTTAAAATAAATATAACTTTTTTCACGCCTATTTCCTCATAATTTAACAACTATTCTGAATTAGAAAAAAATCTAAGGTTTTTAATTAAATTTTTAATTCCATTTTCTGTGGTTCATTTGACTTATGATTAATTTTTTAATGTCAAAGAATAAATTCCCCGAACAATTGTTGTCAAAGTATTAAACCATGCTAAACATTTTAAAAATTCCCTTACGCATTTTATTCAACATAAAAGTATGGTATTATAATAATAGTTTAAATATTTTGAATGATAATAATAATGATAAAAGTACTAAGATTATTTATTTTAGCGTTGCTTGAAAGTCATATGACACTGTACCTGAATGGTTGAGATTCATAATTATGTGAAATGCATACGATAAAATATAAAATTGCATATTGTGGACCACCCATGCCTATTTGATGAAAGTAAAATTTACTATAATACGCATCGACAAAGTACGTTTGTAAAATAAAATTCTTAATTTAATTGAAAATTATAGTATTTTAAACAATGTATACAGAATATCATATATTATACAATTTTTTCTACCATGAGTGGCCTATTATTTCACGTGCTCGTAGCTTAATTTATTCGGGGTAAGGGCTTCATTATTGTGAACATGACATTATGAAATAGAAAAACATGAAAAATACGCGGGCCTAAAATACCTTGCCTGTGGAGATCAGCAAACATTGTTGTAGGGATGTATGAGAAACCCAAGAACGATTACACAATATCCAGTTAAAAGAAAGTGCCGTAATAACCGACTTCGATTTATTCAAAAAAGGAAATAAATAAACTAATATTCTTGTTCGTTAAATGCCATCAATTCAATCTTTACTTTATTCGAACAAAATTAAAATTAAATGTATCCAATGTCTCTGTGACACGAGGTTATGTGAAAAAATAAAAAGTGACGGTGTGACCGTGTAATTATTTACTTGTTGAGAACATTTACATTGAATCTAACATTGAAATGTTAAAATTGTATTATAAATAGTAATATATAACCTAAACTTTATCAAGAATAATATATTTGCTTTTAAACTTAAAAGTTTAACATATGTTTAGTAATGCAAAGTATAAAATAAATATATAAATATATATATATATATATATATATATATATATTATGTGTGGGTGTGTGTGTGTGTGTGCACTCTCGCAAATGTTCTCGCATATTATATTATTGATTAGATCCCCGATATGTTCGTATACGTAACGCAATACAATATATCATTATAGTGCTAAAATATTACAAATTAATTTTTTTCCCATTAATGTTATGAACTATGAAAGAATCTTCGTTTTTTTTTTTCACTGAGCATTTTTTTCTGCGGAACAAAGTGAAAGGTTTTTGTTGTGATTTCAATATAAAGGATCAGTCGTGATAGCTGATAAATTGTATCGAAAATATGTAACATAACCTGTATTGACTGTACGTATAATTATTACAATATTGAAACATCAATTTGAATTCCATAGATATGGAAGTCCGCATCACAGCCGATCGCAGAGTGTCCGGACGCCTGGCAGCAAAAGCACGGTACAATTGCAATTGGGACCCAACGGCATACCCAAAAATCGTTCTAACCAACTCACCTTGCCGCAACAAAGGTCTAGAGTAGCTAGTATGCCAAACACCGGCGTTGAAGAAGAATATTATCGGATTCGTCAGTTTTCAATCAGTGGAAAAGGTATTATCAATCGAGGGGATTCTCTGAAGAGTCGGAGATCAAAATCTAACAACAGTGTAGCATCTAGCAACTCCAGGTAAACGTCTAATAAAGTAGACATCAATATAAATAGTAAATCAAATTAAAAACACGCAATACATATAAAACATTAAACGGCTGATCTAACGATTTTACTGCGTCGACTGTATAAACAAGTTTAACACCGTTATACGTATATTGCCCAGTAATCTTTTGAACGATGATAAATTTATTGAAAAAAACTAAAATTACATTACGATATAATTTTAAATGAACTACAAAATAAAAACTCACAAAAATATAATTACAAAGTTACATTTATTAACGTTTACTTTTGATAATAATAATGGCATACTAAAATTAAAATTATGAAAACAAGTATATTTCAGTGTTAAATAATAGTTAAATTAGTTTTATTATCAAATGCACAGTTATTTAATACAAAATTATTCTCGAAAAATAATATAAACTAAAACTTGAAACAGTAGAGTTGTTTACATTTCTCACTTAAATTATGTTTATGTTAAGTAATGATAAATTAATGGGATATTTAAATTTTAACCTGTAAAAAGTAATTTAGTAAGAAAACTATTTTCAAGAATACATTTTAAATAATATTACTTACAGCGAACAAAAACAATAACACACTCATACACCTTTTCAACATCTGTAAATAACAAGCACGTTTTCTAGAACATTTTGTATGAGTCTAAATTCTCTTGTATCACATTTTTCTTTATTTTTTCGCACACATTTCATGATTAAACTTTCTTCTCCATTTCGGTTGTTTAAATACCAAATATTATACAGAAAATCATATTAGTTGCAATCATGTCATTATTAAGTGAATCGTATTAACGTATTAGAATAATAAAATACACGTGCACTTTACAGTTAAAATCATCAAATTGTTGATAACCAATATCGGTTTGGTGAAAATTATTTTGAGATTTTTGGTAACTGTAGGCTACAACGTTGTATCGATTTTCATCTGTGAAATTGTGTTATGACTTTGTAAAAATAATCAAAACAGAAAATAAGGGATTACGATATCATATTATATGTTTTTTTTCTCTATAACGAAGTAAAATTTGATTTTTCTATATAATACATAGTATATATTTCCACATACAATATTACAACTAATGTAAATTTTTCCAATAATTGTTCAGATTGTGATTAATATCATCTGTGTACATGCACATTTAGAGTCAATACGTTGATAACAAGAATTTAATAGTTCACTAGAATCACATCACAATAATATAACACACATAAACATTGTTATTTCGACGATACTGTTTGTACATGGAACACAAATCAGATTTGTTCATACGGTTTTATATAAATCCGAATAAATTCGAATTGACGTTTGGTCAGGATATTTGACTACACAAATACCTCGGGTCCGGGCTTTAACTTAAAATGCCCCTGCGGAATGCTTATTGCGATTTTATTTTCATTTGATGCCACTGTATAGGTGAACTACGTCTGATTTTATTGCACCGTGGTTCTGTGACCATATTGTAACCAAAATTACTATTCCTCAGATCTTTCTGGTGCCTCGAGGTTAAATGCTTTCATTGTGAACGTATCTGGTTTTGACGTTATGGCCGGTGCCTCGCACATTCGAGAAAACAAAAGACACGGGACTAATCTGGCGTCATTTACAGCCGCCCGATAATTGAATTTTCTGAAATCCTTTGAGAAAATTATTTTTACTTGAAACAATTATAATACCTACACAAACGGCAACGAATTTCTCATGAATTACTTTCATTGGCAAAATTCAAAAATATAGACAAACACTCCTCTACAGATGGCAAACAACAACTTAATTTGTATATTTCGCTAAATACAAAGACTCAATTATAATTTATTGTACCCAGATGAAATGCAATTTTGGTGATTAAGTTTATTGTAATTTACACATTAGGACTGATAATATAAATACATCAACAAAATCAGTATTTCGGTATTTAAGACATTTAAGTTGATACCAGTATCAATAGGTGTATTTACTGGTATTTTGATATTTTCTATCTTTCGATTTTATGGTAATTTGGAGTTTATGATATTTTCAGTATTTTAATTTCATCAATTAAAATATTTTAATTAATCACAAAAAAAATTGAAAAAAGTGCTTTGAAAAAAAAGAGTGTTATGTTATTTAAAAAAATGTTCATTTAAATTATTTTTCATTGATTTACTTCGGTTATACCGGTATACCAGATTTTCAATTAACTATTATTTCAGTATACTGAAAATACCGCTAATTTTAGTCAATCATATGTTATGATGTAAACAACATTTTAAAAATTGAACCCATATAAAAAAGTTATTATTATCATTATAACAAAAGGGCTGAATATGTGTCAATAATTATTGTTCTCAATCTACTTAAATATAAAACAAAAAACGTATAAAATAATAATATATATTATGATTACTATGCATTAGGTATTAATACACACTGAAATACTTATTTAATTATGGTTTTAGTTCTAATTAGGTAAAATCTCTCAAGAAAATGCTCTGATTGTATATATTTTTATATTACTAAACTTATAACACTTTTTGAATAATAAACATTGATCGTAATTAATTTCTACAAAATAATGAATTAAGCCACACAAAATTAACACTATAAATTGTAATTTCAATAAAAAATTACGCTATAACTTTTAGAAAAACTAAAAACATTTAACTACATTAAAACGGATATATTTTTCATTTCTTCAATATTTCGATTTATTATCGATATCTTGTGAATATTTAAAAATTTCATTAATTTAAATAACTTAAGTTTACCAATCATTTAATAACAATATTAAGTTTTAATGTACCAACAAAAACGTTTATGATAATTTATAATGTTTAGAAATTATTAATTTATTCTTTAAATAAAAATAACCGTACTATATCATAAAACATTAATACGTTTAATCTCCCTTAATCATGTAGAATATTTATATTTGAATAAAAAATTACGGCTTTCCCAGGATTTCAATAATAAACGTCTACAGAATTTCACCCAATCTTACAATTGATAAAATTTTTAATATTAATTTTCGGTATTTGACGACTTCACTCTTCAGACAGGTGACATTTGTGTTTATTCATAACTCTTCTAGCAACATTTTGGTAATAGTAACATTGTTTTCGTAGATCAAATAACTCACATCAATCTCAAAAAAATGTTTTATTCATAAAAGAAAAATTAATACGACTTTTACAAACATATAATAGAATTAAAAAATTCAAAAGTTAAATAGTTTTACTAGTAATCACAATTACCAATCATTTTATAATACGAATCTAAGTATTAAATCTGAATGGACTTTCGGGAAAATTTAGGCACCTTCTTCTTAGCGCACGTCATCGCATTTGTTATGTTTATTTAACATCGCTCATTACTTTATGCATCTTACGAACGGAACAAAGATCTGTGTTGTGACCCAACCTACCCTGACTACAAAACGCATTTAAAATATGTACGATAGTTCAGTTGGTCTTAGTAATGGACATAGACTAGTTGCATTTACATGCAAATGCTCAAATGTCAATACACAACTTGTTTTTTATAGTTTTATCTTAAAGCACAACAATTTTCGAAGCTAACCTAAGTCAACACATTTTATATAAACTCTTCATATTCATACATATTATGTGTTGCATAACGATATCGAAATGTTGATATTTATGTTGGTTATGTTCAAAATAAAGTTTAGTGGATCGCTCGCTACGATTGTCGACTTCACCACCGCCTCGAGAGCCATTAAATGCCACTTTTCGTGATGATGGGGCTGCCTTAAAAATTCTGCAAAATACCTCCTTGATAGCTCTCCGGATAAATCTAACGCTGCTACTAGTAAGATAGTGATACATGTGCGAACCTAATATCTCCCTTCGCAAGACGTGTACTGTGCAAATTCGTGATTAGGTCGAAAAATCTCAAAAAATGAAGTAGTCACTACAATAAAGGGAAACCATCGAACAAAAATAACTGATTAGTTATTTGACAATAATTCAATGTTACATCATAAAACAGAATTCGAGCGAAAAATAATAATAATTTAAATGATCAATAGCTACTTTTCAGAGTAATTTCCTTAGCCATACACCCCGAAGAAAACCGAGTGCAATTGGTTTTCTAACTCTTAAGGAAAATCAAGTGCAATTGATCTACCAATCCTCGAATATTCCAAGTACAATCAGTTTATGAAAAAGTCATTTTAAACGAAAATGTTAATCACCATAAGTCATCATAACCAAAATCGTTTTTACTCATACTTTATAAACATTACACTTATAAATTAGTATCAAATTTAAAAAATGTTCATTGAATAAACGATTCTGTAACTTTTAAGTAATTTAGTCTTTACAATTTTGATCTAAAAATGAAATGATTATGAGGGCATCATTCAAAACTACTTTCCAAAAAAAAACAAAATGTTGTTTCGTACGACAAAGAATCCTCAAAGCTTTACAGTCATAACTCATAGTTGAGTCATAAAATGTACGCTCGATATATATGTGACTCTTTGTACAATAGTTACGTCTTATTTTCGCGTACTGAGTGTATTATAACTCACTACGCGAGTTCAGACTATAGTGATATTTATTTACACTATTTAGCGGAATAATCAGTTTACTGAAAAGATAAAACTATTTAAAGCATAAAGTTCATTTAATTTTCCCATTTGGTAAAGTCAGACTGATTTCCTTCAGAATAAATTTGTCCACCATTATATTTTTATTTTCAAATCGTTTTTATTAGTTTATTGTTACAAATTAAAGTTATATCCAAATATCAAATTAATACGTTGAAAAGCGGTCAAACAATTATTACTGCTTCCTAAGTACGCCCTATGCACCAAAGACCACACCGCAAACTTCAAAGGATGCCCAGCAATCGAGTCAACATTAAAAAATCTGTTCCAAAGTTTCAATATGTCAAAGATCCTGACCCTCATTCTCAACCCAGAACTAATATGCAGAAGCCACCAACAACCAAAATATAATCACAGAACGAATATCAAAAAACCTTTTCCAATTTCATATCCAATTTAAGCTCTTTAATTAGTCCATTAATTTCCCTTCTTACCTCAGTCCTAAATACACTAATAGCTTAAGGCATTATCTCCCCATAATACTAACGCAAATTGTCTCATCAGACCAACACAATCTTATCTTTTTCTCTGACCTATCCTCATTAATTTTATATTAATTTTAATTGAAACTGTTTATATTCAACCATGTCTACCATTATTAACAACTATTTGTAAATTTATAATTTACATAATATTATCTCTATCCAAATTTCGATATCAACCACTGTAACTGTTATCTGACTTGTAATAGCACCTAGCGTGATAAACATTTTAATAATTAACAAAAAAAAACAATTATTACCTATTAGTTTTTGTATTTAATTTAATATCGTAAGTTAATAAATCGTAAAAAATGTATTATAAAACTAAAATTGTATTATTTAAGTAATTTCGAGCAATTTGTTTTTCTGATTAACGTGATTGTAATTATAAATTAACGTACCTATCAACAGGATCACAGAGAAGTGTCAAAAATTGCCTGGTGTTCTCTTTGAAATATTTATGTCACCGCTTTAAAAGGTGTACTTTCAAGGTACGCTCAAGGGGAAAAAGAATGTATATTAATCATACAACAACAATTTTCAAGTACTGTAAAATTCGCTACTCATAAATAGTATTTAATATTTAGAGACACGATATAGAAAGGCTTATAATTTTACTATGAGATGAAATAATTCAGTGCACAAATTTACCCGCAGTATACAAATTAGAAAAAAACCATTTCCCTATGAGTCATCAAAAAATGTTTGGATTTAGAAGTACAAATTAACACATTTTCTAAGTCCGTATCTAAATAATTACTATGGATGATGTAAAGAAGATATTTTGTAAAAATTAAAATTTTACTGTTAGTAAATATCTATTACGCTCTAGAAAATAATTGTACATTCGAAAATTGTAATTTAAAATTTTAATGTTATTTGTATGTAAGTACGCAAGTGAAAAGTTTAATTAATTTAGATCATTAGTAAATATTCTTGGCAGTAGTTTTGTTCGTTTACTATGCGAGATTTTATTTAATGAAAGTAGTCGACATCTTCAAGAATCAGAGTACCTAATGAGAAAAAGTTTCGATACCAAAATATAGTATCTTAGCTATTTAACTACTTGTTAGATTATTGTGTTCCATTAACATTTTTTCTAATCGAATATGATTTGTCGATCTAAAACGACTTCGATGGATGTCATAGATATTGATTTTACATTAAATAATAATTGTCATTGATATTAATACCCATATTCATAAGAACAACTAGTGATAGTTATAAACATATTTTCTTTTGAAATAATATACAAACGTTAAATACGAACATGATTTATTTTTAATCAATATTTTTTTTCATTTTTTTAAATGTTAAGTTCATTTAAACAATATAGATAAAATATTTATTACATTTTTTATTAATTTCTTCTATAGAACCTTAATAGCATTAAAAATTTAATTTCAGTAAAATAATTTTAAAGAATATTTATATTATAATTTATATTAATTCGCAATTATGAACATGATTTGATTTTAACAGATATAATGAAAAAACTGTACTCATAAGACATCAATTTAAAAATAAATTAAATAATCGAGTTTTAAAACTAATTCTATTTACAACTTATATTAAACTTAAAAAAAGAATCCAATTAATAAATTAATTATAAAAAATTTAAGACAACCATTTTGAATTATTTTTCTATTTTTGTCAAAAAGTAATATCTTTAATCTGAACAGTGTTTTTGAATTACTATTAAAAAAAAAAATACTCTGATTTCGAATTTATCTTATTTTCCGACAACTTTCATTTGTTTGAATATAGACAGAATAACAAAACAAAAACTTTTCAAAATGAATCTCGGTAATTTTTCCCTACATTTAATAAGTGAAATTCTCATGAGACTAGATAGATAAAACCATATATATATATATATTTGCATAAGTTGTACTAAAGTATACAATATGCATATATTAGGTATTGGTACAATGTTTTAACATATAAGCATGATAAATTACTGGAGAAATAACGGGGTAATGAGTTACATGAATATGTAATTTAGGTATAGAAAAAAACTTTTTGTGTTTGAAATAATATTTCATTTCGATTGAGTTTTATACAAATGAACACGTTAGCATAATATGACAGCAAAAACATACAAAACTTTATACAGAAGAATAATAGTTTTGTTGTACATTTCTCTACTAAGTTTAAATGATATAATTTTTATTATTTCAAACATTCCACATCTTTTACTTTTATAGTTTTGTCATTCTAAAAATTACTTCAAGTAAACATCAAATTAATATAATAAAACTAACATTTTTATTTTTTCTAAATTACCAAAATTAGATTAATATTATTTGGGCTGTAATACAATAATAATAAAAGTAATTAATAAATTAAATCGATTTTTCATTGAATACCTATACGTAATAATTAATTGAACATACATAAAACATTTGTTTTTCACTCATAAATTATATTAAGTTATTTATTCAAGCATAAATTGTAGATTAAAATTAAAAGTTATGAATGAAAGTCAGTATTTAAAATTTCAAAATAAAAATTCAAGTCAGATAATAATGTTGGTTAATCTTTCTTCATATCTTCACTATTCAAGCAAAATATTAGTGATGGGTATAAAACTATAAATATCCTAAGAGTAAACTATTTTGACGATTATTCTTCTAATACTCAATAGTGTTAAATGATATAATTTTAAATTTTAGATCAATCGATTTAGAAAATCGAAAACGGTTCTATGCGATGAACTTTAGATAATTATTAATTTTATTTATGGTATAATAGATAGCACAGTATTCAAAATTCAATGATTAGTGAAATTTTCAAGTTTTAAGCAATACCAATGCTGTAATAATAACATAATAATAAAAGTCGATGTTATATTTCGTGGAAACGGTTCATTTTAAAGTATTTTAATACTTAAAGAAATTTTATGTGAAAATGTAAAATTATAAGAAAGTTAATTAAAATAAACGTACCTACCAGCATGTAAACTCGTTAAAAAACATTCGACTCTTAAAACAATAAATTACTAATATCATGAAAAAATTACTAAACGCATTTTCATTTTTCACTATGAAAGTAATTTAATCCGTAATTTTAATCTTAGACGTGAAAAAAATAACTAATTTATCCAATTTTAATTACACTTGAAATATAGATTTTAAAAAAGTATAATAAATTCTATGCATGTAAAAAAAAGTTTTTTCTATGTTTGAAATCAAAATGAATTAGATAGAACCAATTTTCAACAATTTGTAAGCTCCACATATTTTAGCCTAAAAAATATCAAAAAATAATTTGTTAATACTACCAATGCTATATAACACAACCATTGATAAATGGTGAAAATGACAAGTATAGTCTCAATACTTTTGAAGCAAATGCTATAATCGATTTCATGAAAATTAAAACATAAAATTTATGTATTTAATACTGCCATAATTCTTGTTTATTTGAATTTTTAGTTGAGAACATTGAAAAATTACTTCTTTGAAGAATCGAATAAAAAAAAATTCTGTTCAAAAGAGATGCAAAACAAAACATTTAAATGATTTTAATTATCTGAAAATGTAGTCAAAATAAAAAAGTACATATTATTCTAAAATTAATACATTTTTCCCTTCACTCATAATCTGATTTAATAATCTGTGTATGAAAATTATATATATTTGTGACATCTCAAGTACTAAAAATTAAAAACATAAAATTTGATTATTATTTCAAATAAGTTAACCTTCTTATTGTGTTTTATTGTGATTTTTAGTTTCATATTTTTAATTTTTTTTTTCTTTTCGTGGCAATTCAAGTCAAAAGTAATTCTAAAGAGTTTCTAAAAATTACATAAAGATAGGGTTTTATTGCCACTTATTCTGGCATCAGCCAATTTTATGAGATCCAGACATAACATTATAATACCGCCGGCTACGCCTAGATACGCGTTATTACTTATTACTCGAGAATTCGTTTTTCTAGAAAATCACACCCTATTTTTTTTAATAGAATCGAAAACTTTATTGTAGTATTAAAAATATATAAAAATTGACAGCTGAAATTTATTAGATTGATATCAATTTCATATATGAGTAATTTTTAAATATTTTCCGACATTGGAAAATATACACGAAGAATCAACATATTTATCGATTATTTTATCGGATGAAAACGAAGTGCGTATTATGGTTTGCCCATTTTTATCTGAAACCCATGATAGATAAATATATTGATGTACTTCGACATCGTTTTGTCGTTTTTTCTCATTTCTGAAAAACCAGATATGCGATTTTTCTACAACAATGTGCCGGCAATTCGTACAATTTCTCGAAAACGACCTGGTCAAGCACAACGATTTACAACTACGTCGTTTACTTTAGTAATCGCGATCCACGTTCTATCACGACAGTATTACCCGTTCAGTTCTTCTTGATCCCGAGATTCCAATTCTAGTTTAAAAATTGTAGTAGTTTATCGTCTAGTTCATAAAGTTGTATAAATTTAGAGGGTTGTCAACCTATAAATAATAATTACTAAACTTAACAATTAACAGCATTAACAATTTAATCATTTTTGAACCCCTGATCTATTAGACGTGTGACGCAATGTGGGTTCTAGATAAATTGGATAGATTAAACTTCTCACCATAGCGATACCACCACATGAATCACGGTCTTTATCATTACCAACGATTAGTCTGAAAAGTAAAAATACCACCAAAAAAAACATTGAGTAAAACAACTTCGTATTGTGTGACCCTGTATAGAGTGTTGTCGAAGTATTTCTTACGACCCTATTAGAATTAAATATGTGCACAGGTTAGACTCTTCGAACTAGATAACCAAACACACCAGGGGTGGTAAGTCCACTAAAATAAAGGTGAAGGAAACTTGGTGAATCAATGTGCCCCTTTAGAGAGAACTTCTAAACGTGACCCACCCAACTTACAGTACTCTAAGATTCGTGTTAAAAATATATCAAATACACATTAGTAGAATTTTTAAAATTATTGTTAAAACTTCTTCCATATTATTTATTGTTTTAGTGCAAATTCATACTTAAGTCAAAAAACAATAATTACACAATAACATGAAATATTTATTGCTAAAATAATTTGGGTTTTCAAATTTTTTGGTAACCTTTATAAAATTTAATTTGGAAGTTTTATGTGAAAAAAATCCCGAAACATAAAAAAGATAATACATATTTATTCAATAATATTCAAAAAATATTCCATTATTTTGATACATCTAGCTTACATGAAAAAATTAACACATTATTATATGAATAGAAAAATATAAAAATAACTAAAACTACTTATGAAGAAGCTTGTATAACAATTTCAGATCTTGTAACCAAAAATTACAAATTTTATGGAATCAAAACAAAAATAAATTTGACATTTTACGTGGGGTTATTGAGCCGTAATTTCAACTTAAAACATGTATAAAAAAAAGAAAAGATTTTCGAAATTTTTTCATTGATGTTAGTACTTACATGAATAAGATAAAATTAAATTATCAGGTTTTTATTTTTATTTATATTATTTTTTTAAATTATATGAGATAACAATGAAATACTATCTATAATTTCTACTAAATATAGCCCGAAGGTAATTAAACTTTTAAAGTTGTTTAAGAGTATTGCTAATATTCGGTGAAACTTTCGCATGTCTAGTTGCATTATTTTTGAATTTATAGCCAAATTCAAAAAAAAAATAAATAGATTTTATTAAAACTTATACTCATCAAATTTTACCGGTTTTACTCAATTTGTAGGTAGTTTTTCCTTGCACTTGGGAAAACTATTTAGAATAAAGAAAAATTACCTTCGAAAACACGTATTCCTATTCTGTAAAGATAATACTTGAAAAAATGATAACATACTAAAGAAAAAAAACATGTCATTATAAAACCAATTTCAAAACAAATTCGTTTTACTCGGAATCTAAAATGAAATTATACACTTTAAAACTTTTATGATAATAATATTCATTAAACATAATAGTAAATTACATATTGAATAAAAGAACATACATTTATTAACTATTTATTTAAATACATAGTTCCATAAATTATGGTGTGTCCTAATCAGTAAGCTAATATAATTCTATGATTATGACTATATTTTATAACTTACTAATAACTGTTATCATATTTATTTTTAAAATCAAAATATTTATTATGAAAAAAATTAATTAGATATAAAATGCATTATCTGGTTTCTAGTACATTCTGAAAATATGATTTATCTACCGTTATTACTGTCGTCCTACGAGTTCCTAAAAAAAAAAAAAAAAACTAAAATAATAAAGGTGCTCTAAAGTTTTTGAAAAAAGTAGCTGAGGTCTTAGTCTCCCCACGCCCGCACGATTCGAGCTCTGTGACAATTGTAAATACGCTAAACGAGTGTCATCGATATTTGCTTTCAGCACGGAACACTTGACGACGTCGAATTACACGGTGATCGGGGTGGCCGGCGGCGGTGGCGGTGGAGGCGGTGGCGTCTCGGCCGGCGGCTGCGGTGGAGGTTCTTATCCGGGCTCGGCGAGGACCAGCGCCGGCACGTCGTTGGCGTCGTCCAGGGAGTCGAGCTGCGCCAGCTGCCCGGGCATCACCCAGCCGTTCCGGATCGCGATGCTGGGCGCCACGGGCGTGGGCAAGACGTCGCTGGTGTGTCAGTTCATGACATCCGAGTCGCTGCACATATACGACGCTTCCATAGGTGAGTGCCCGGCGCGCCTAGAGATCCCTATCGCTTGAAAGGGAAAGGGGATGGGGTGCAGTTTCCGAATTCGTCACCGTCGGCGGAATTTCCCTCGCTTCGCTCAAAGGTTGTTTGGCCGACCGCCGTAAACGACCACGGTTCCGTGATTTCTTCACTCGAATAAAAAATGTACACAATTTTTTTTTTTTTTTTTTTTTTTTGATAATTATTATCAATGCACTCCGACGATACCGTTTTAAACACGTAAAATGTATTGAACACAAACGTAAAAGCTGTCTTTGACTGTTGACTCGAGGCGTACACTTAACAGAAGGTGCTGCTCTCGGAACGCTGTGTTGATCCGAACGTATTTTTGTGACGTGCGATGCTTTTTCTGACGTCTCTCCCGCGTCTGGTAAAGTGTCTCTCGTCCCAGCGGACTCATCCGGTAAAACGATTGCCGATCATAGATCGCGGTAAACGCCACCGGTCCACGGGACAAAAGCAGAAGGCGATGTGACCGTGCGAACGAAGTCGGTATTTAATGATCGAATCGAACCACGCGGCAGTGGCATGTTTCCATAAGTAGCGAAAGACAAATTCTAATGTTATGCCCCCCGAATCAAATATCGCATTTATTATTATTATTTTTCTTTTTTTTTTGAACTTACGAACCTTCGATATTTAACTTAATAGTGATATACCTCAATATCGTTTTTTTCAAAATATGAAAAACTATACATTTTTTGTTAAAAAGTATAAGTCGCTTTGAGGATTCAAAGTCGTATCGTCAATTATAAAATGTTTCAATAACAATCGTAATCAGAATTCCTCAATCTAACTCAGGCTTGTGTTGGAATGGATATCGAAAGAAAATCGATTGAATAAAATCGCATCGTATGCGTTACTTTTAATAGTTCCACTATACACGCTACTATTATATATGACATACTTATAGTTATCATACAATGGTTATTGTTATTATATATGTATAAGATATACGTCCCATTGTCCCCGGGCCGAACTAAAATTCGCGTTAATCGTCGAACTTCACATTTGTGATTTGTCTCGCGACATATTATTATAATTATTAATTATTACTTATTATTACGGAAAGTTGTGGAGAAAATGTTTAAATAGTGTTTTTTTTTCATCTTTTATCTAACGTACGAAATGTTTTATATTCAATTGTACATTATTGTCGTCAGTTTACTTTTAATAATTCAACATTTAAATACTAATGTGTTTACCTAACCCGACCTTGTGAGGTATAGAAATTCATAAAATGTCCTTTAATTTTATATTTTTATAGTATTAGGTGATATGTAAAATAAAAAGTCAAATAATAATTTTAATACCTTAAAGTTCATTTTTATTTGACATTATTCGAAGAAATATTATAAAGAGGTGGTTAAGTCACAAGAAAGTGGTATGAACTGGAAAAAGCGGCTGATTTAAATCTTGCACTTCGGTTGAAATAGTGTCAAGTAACAAACCTTAAAGCCGGTGCATGAGTAACAAAATTACATTTCAAGGATAATGTAGTGACTAATGGATGAAGGGGAAGGAGGTTGTTAATATTCTATGACAGATTGCGAATCGTACCGTTTTTCTCTCGAATAGTCAAAAATAAAATATATAATAATATCTTTTCACC
Organism: Therioaphis trifolii; assembly: GCA_027580255.1. Lineage (NCBI taxonomy): Eukaryota > Metazoa > Arthropoda > Insecta > Hemiptera > Aphididae > Therioaphis > Therioaphis trifolii. Next base: position 28,410,348 of record CM050407.1, read on the forward strand.
ATTGAACCGTATAAATGGTAATTATTTATCCATTAACATTCATCAAACACAACACGGGTCTCTTTCTGACATATACCGTGTTAACATTGGCGTATTTACAGGGGGGTCCATGGGGTCAAGACCCCCTCATTGTTATCCACTCAGACATGTTAAAAGTTGTGTGTGTACATGGTAACTAAAAAAAAAAAATTAATACCAGTTTATTGATTATTGTATAGGCCTTCTCTGCCGTTATCATAATAAATTAAACAGTATGGTTTTTTTCTCGTTTGATAATTATTTATGTGGCATGTGTTGTTGCCAGACTATGCATCCATGTGTTTTCTAAGCGAGCAACGAAGCCATTGAACACTCGTATTATTCAACGTATTGTTTAAACATTTTTTGTTATAAATGCAGTTTGGTTCTGCAATGATTTATTGTTATTATTATTATTATTATTATTATGTATTTTAACTTGCCAAAGACAAAGATGTAAACAGAATTTGTCGGTCAGACTTAGTTTGGAAGTTATAGGCATTTAATGATTACCCATATATCACTGAATAACGTTGTACGCCACGACCAGTAAAGTCATTAAAATTATAATTGTATTTCATCTCATCATGAGATCCACTTGACGTGGTTTTTTATAACAAATCGAGGAAACTTTGAAATTATTGAAAACATACCATAAGTCAAATATGAATGAAGTTATGTACCAATTATTTTGAAAATATTAACTACTTATGAAAATTATAAACAGATAATCTAACTGTATTTTATATTTTACTTTTATGTAAGTAAGACTAAGTGGACTGATATTGATATCCATTAATAGGGACATACCTACTGATATGGACGAGATTATCAATAAATAATTTAATATTATTCAAACATATTTCTTAGAGTCTTATTATATTCAGTGTAAACGCCTTGTTAAAACGGAACTATAATATACCATGTTGCAAAAAAAATTATATAGATTTATAATAATGGTATTTCGATTTAAGAAATGGTATTTGGGTGTGGGGAGACCAAAGCACCCCACAGCTTTAAGTTCAAAAAACTACCTGGACCCCCATCCATGACCAATTCCTAAATACGCCACTGTGTGTTAATGAAATATATATATATATATATATATATCAAAACTCCTATATTGTATGCACTAATTTGTATCGGTTATTATGACGTCTACATAATGACTATACGGATGTTATGACAGTTATTTTTGATTATATTGAACAAAAATTTTGTCTATAATGACTTTACTTTATCTTAGGCTACTTTATCTGCTGATGATACTCCCGATGAAGAGTTATCTATTAATGCAGTGTTCAGTGGAGCAACAATTTTAGGAAATTATATGGCTCTGAATAACGTAAGTCTGATGATAAATTTTGGAGAAATAGAAAAAATAATAGAACTTGATTTTTATACAAAGTTCAATCTAAAGTAACAGATTTTTTGAAATAATAATTGAACTAATTAATTTAAATACATATGTACATAATTAAATGTTTTTATCTTTACTTTTTCAAATACAATTTATAAATAAATACATTTTTTTTATATAAATACATAATAATATTTTTACCCACCTATGTATTGAAATTAAGCATTTTTTTTCGTCATTTTGGTTATAATATATATATATATATATATATATATGAAAAAAGGCATTTTTTTTTTATCCAACATATGCGTATTTCATACGACCGGAGTTTACATTATATGAAACACAAAAATAAATACTCATATCAATATTCATCATACACTCAAACGGTGAAAAATAAACACTACTAGTACACTTACAGAGTACAAATAATTACAATTGCATTATGGCTAAGTACAATAAATACTATTCGTATTGAGTACGTTTCGTAACGATCACATCGAAAGCCTAATCAAGAGGACTATAATTTACTAGGTATATAATTGATATGTAGATACATTCATATTTTACGATTAATACTAAAATGTCGATTAAATACCACCAATACTTTATGTTCCTTCGTGCACACAATAATTATATTCATGTTTGATATTCACCAAAGTAAAAATTATTTTACAGCAGTTAATGCAACTACTTAAGCACACTTTACACATTACAACCTATTTTAAGTTTTAATTGTATTCACACAATTAGTTTTTATGTATAGTTAGTTTTTTTTTTCTTTTGTTTAGTTTAGAATCACAAAATGTTGTGCACATACACCTTTCTGGCTTCTATTGATTACAAAACTCATCTAGTTGATACTTCAGAAAAGCTATTTTCATTATGTTTCAAATGATTTACCCAAACAAGATAAAAACTACCAACCGAACTTAGAAAATGTTAAAATTTGTCATGTAAACAATTTTACGATATCAATATTCCGAAAATAATAATGGTAGAAAGCTGTGATAAAATTCTCTTTTACTGATTGATGATAATACGAGTATTACACAGAATCGCGTGCACTTCAAGGAAATATTAAAAATGTTGGTTAAAATATACACATTTTTTTCTATAAGCGCTTTACTTGCTATAGTAGCATAGTAGAATGTATTATTTCAAGAATAATAAAAACGAATTTTTTTATAATATTACTAATATAACATTTATATTGCTAGGCTAAATAACGACCTTTCATCTTTTTATTTTCATTTCATAAAATATATAATTTTTTGTTTTAAGACCTCCAAACGTCTAAAATTCCGATAGTTTTATCTCAGTTTTAGTTCATCGTATAAGTAAAATAAAATGTTCTGTAATGTAAAATATCATACAAATATAATATAATATATTCAAATATATTTCATACTTAAAAATAATTACATTTAAATATTAAACTAAACAAACATATTAAACTAAATTCAACGCTATTTTTATATTATATGCCTTTCAAATAATTTATATTTTTAAAATTTTCAAAATAATGTTTTGATTTATCAATATACTTGTAGTGTTTTCTTATTGATTAATACGAGTAGAAATATTACTGAACTTTACGTTAAATTTCATTGCGTTTTGTCAAATTAATGTTTATTAATTAATAAAATTAATTAATTTTAAATTACAAAGTATTATATTTCACCAGTGGATCATCAATATAGAAGGTTCTTAAGTCACAAAAAAACATTACCTCCAAACCGAAATACTGTGCAATAAAAAAATTGTTTTATAAGTCAAATATACTAACTTACGTATAAACATGTATTGATGTATTGTGAATAATGAGGATTAAGCTATTGACGAAACTAATCCAACTAAATTTACATATAAATATTTCTTTATTTATCAGTATAAAATTGTACGTAAACAAATAAATGATGAATAAAATTGAACCAATAACATTGAAACCAATTTATATTCTCAATCTAATTGTAATTTATTTTCTAACTTATTTTTACGGGTATACATTTTATAGCGACCCTTCACTTGATGTGTTCCAGCAAATAATTAAATTGGTCTAGTAAATAACAAGTAACAATTTTTTTTAAACGTACTTTGCACCATGGGGTATTCTTCACTTCTCGGACAAGATAATGGAGTTGGGTGTATTGAATTTTAAAGAAGCAATAGATCATTTCTTTAGTTAAACGATTCTGAACAAAGATCCAGTATAAAAATATTATTTCATCATTTTTAGTCTAATTGTCTGTAGGTTTTTTTTTTTATCAAACCTATTTAAAGTTTTCTTGTTTGACAAAAAATAATTTTTTTTTACCAAAAGTTTCAAAACATATCGTTTTATCTGTGTCTAAAGGTTCATAACTCATAATGATTGAATGGTGCAATAATTTTCATATGCATTTTAAAATTGAAATTTATATAAAAAAAGTCCATTCCGTAAAAAATTTGTAATCATTTTCTTAAACAGTATTAAAAAAGTTACGATTTTTAAAAAAATTTCAGTTTTTGTAATTTTTTTATATAAAAAACAAGGTATTTAAAAGTTCTATTTTAAAGCTACTTGTTTTTAAGTATGTAAAGTATGTAGCACTATGCCGTTAAATTATGGCTGAAATTTCAGGTTTCTAGCAACATTACTTTTCCAGTTATGACAACATAACTAAAATCGAGTTATTTAATGTGTTTTTTACGGAAAATTTTACCATTTTTACTCAGTTTTTAAGTAGTTATTCTTGACATTCGAAGATATTATCTGTTTAAAGTTCAATCTTCATGTAATTTTCAATATATAAAAATACTGGATGAAACTTTTGAAGCATTATTACTATCTGAAAAATTATTTACACAAAAAAATTTTTTTTTAATATAATAAGATAACATCATTATAAAACCAAGAGATGCTTCGCTTCACTCGGAATCTAAAAATCGATATAAATATCATCTGTCAATATTCCTGATAAAACGAAAATTTTTTAAACACATATGAAATATATATATTTAACAGCAATGTCTTAACGTAATTTAAACCAACAATGGGAACAATTTATATAATTTTATTAACTTCCTATGAGGTCAGCCTGCATTAACGAGGAGGGACAGAGATGATACTAGATAAGGTTTTTTACATGTAACTTAGGAAACTCAAATGCCTAATGCCCACCAATTTTTTTAAATCCCTACTGAAAAGTGACATGCGGTGTTACACGGGTAATCTATTTACCGCTTCTATCCATCTATGTAAAACGCTCACATTAGATGTACATCGGTAGTATGTATATATGCTTTTAAACCCAACCACTCTATCACAACCGATCCTTTAAAAATGTATAGTGTGTTATTCGCTTTTTATACATATACATGTATATATATATATGTGTGTGTGTGTGTTTGTGTAATTCAAAATATTGGTAAAGAATATTATACATACACTCACATACACACATATTGATTTTTATTTTTACCGAAAACTTGCGAATAGGATGCCACGAAACTATTTTTTAAATCAACAGTTATTGTTATTATTCCCTTATAAACTTGTTTACACTATGTTCCTTGACATTTTCTATTACCGATTGCACTGGTCGTTCGAAAATAACTTCGAACCCATCAAAGAAACTTGACCGTATGGCTTCAAAATAAAGAACAGTTTACGTACGGGTTTATTATGACGATCTGAGACACGGTATCGGATAAGAAAAGGGTAATCTATTACAGAAAATAGAAAAATAAAACATTTTCGGGCATTATTTATTTTCTGAATAATTCAGAAACCTTAAGGCGGTGTTCTTTAGAAAGAACTATCTTGATATTTTATCTGATTTATTAGCGCGGAATTTTAACGGAGAATTGTGAACTTGGATGTGTATAATTTCAAACACAACAACCGCAAACCATCACTCGTCCTGGCTCGTAAGGCGAATACCTATACTGGTTGTCATTCAACACTTTTTCAGAGATGGAAAGTAATTTTTCCATAATGATACCCACGTTATTTTAACGTACACAAATTTCCTTTTTAGTCATTCAATATTCATTCGCCAATATGACTTTCGAGAAAATGTACTACATTACTTAAGTTTCGGGCTTATACACATGAATACATAATGCAAACTGACAATTTCCAAGTAAATCATATTTTTTCGAGTGTAGTAAAATAAACTTACATAGTATAGGTAAACACATTAAGATAAATAAAAAATGTATATTGTTCAAATAAAAAGTGAATAGTCTAATTTTTAAACCTAAATAAAAAGTCACATACAAATATTTATATCATGCATTAAACTTTTGATGTATATTTTTTTCGCGTATAATTTATGAGTATAGTTGAACTATTAAAAATTAAATCGTATTTATTAGGTTTTCTTCTGCAACCATGTAAGGTAAATATTTCAGTAACAAATATTATCTAAAATTTTTTTTTTTTTTTTTTTTTTTTTTGCATTTGTCAGAAACATTATAGCAATACAATTAATTGATAGTACAAAATAAAATTATATGAAGATATAAGGGAAATAACAATAATAAAAATAAATAAAATAACTAATAACAAACAACAACAAGAACAATTTTAAATTAGGAAGCCAGCAGAATAGATAAAGTTAATTATGGAATAAATAATGGGAATGGAACGAGAGTTAAGAAGAAGATTAGAATCGGGAGTGATGTAGCCAAAGGAATATAAAAATAATATCTAAAATACTCAAAATATATGCAACTAATAACAAAACAATTATCTATGAGATATTAAAATTATTGTATTTTCTTGACGATACAATAACTTACGTCTTAACTGAACATTTCACACACGAGACTTTAATTTACTATGCAAAAATAAATATTTATTGTAATATTATAAACTTCAGCTATATTTATAGTATCAGCCAATACGTTATTATTTTAAATGTGACTGTACGAGTATAAGTAACGAACGGTTGTTATTCCGTTTCTCCCGACTCCAAAAAAATTGATCGATAGCACGGAAAATAAATTCTATTTCAGAAAATTAACCTGCGTTATTATTTATTAGATAATTCAAGAAAATTCAAAATACTTAGTAATACCCTTTCAGCCGGTAAAAGCGCCGACGGGCACACCACTTAATTTGCTATTTAACAACACAGATATTGATGGTCCTAATTATAATCTTTCGAAAACCAAAACTAAACTTTGAGTAACGTGTCTGATGTGAAGAAACCAAATATATTTACCATAGGTACAAAACCCGTGTTATCGTGCTTCTTTCGAAAGACTGCCGTAAACAATACACATTTTTCTATTTCCCGAATAATTTCCGACAAATTGGACGTTACAACCATTATATTATACGACCAGGATGGAAAAAAAATAGCGCACGGTTACTGATTCCATACACACTCCGCAGCACGGTCGGCCGTAAACCAATCGGCACGATACGTACTCCAGTGGTTCTCTCCCGGATGATTGGACAACCCGTCTATACGGGAGCACCGCACTCTTTTGTATTGTCGTCATATTTTATGTGTCCGTGCACATGTGACAGGCATATCCTTCTAAAACAATTTAATACCAAAGAAAAAGGGGTCTGAATATTTACACTCTGCTACGCGCTATGCACCATTTAATATAACGTGTAAACGTTACATGATAATAAAATATGAAAAAAATGTAGAAAAATAAAAAATATAGGAACAAATAACTTTACGATAAGCATTGCTATAACTCGTAATTAGGGTTTGGATATTAATGTCTTTATTCGACTACGATATTTATGATATTTATGATATGTACAATAACATAAAAGTTAAAATTATTAAAGCTGTCTAAATATGTGACAAAAAACGGAATTATAGCAATCAAATTGTTTAACAAAAAATTGCACGAAAAGAATTTATCACTTAAGTAAATTAATTTATCAAGTCACAGATAAAATATGTGTTTAAATATAGATCTGAGCCTTACTTATTGTTTTCGTATCTCCAATGAAAACTTTAATAAATGTATTTTGAATTTAAAAAAGGCACCTATATACATTTTATCATAACCAACAAGATTGTAAACAAATAAAATTTCGTTTCAAACAATAAAACAAGATTAGTATATGAAACGTATTTTTCATTTGAACTTTTTCAACTTTAAATTTAATAAAACCTCTACTTTCATGAATGTATCCTATAAAAAAAAAAATAAAAATGAAAAAATCGGACGTACACCATGGAAAATAGGCCGTTGTATAAATCGTTGATGATATATTTTGTTTTATGCGCAGGGGCAGAAAACATTGCGAACTGAAATATTAATAGTAAATTATTCCTAAAAGTGAACTTTTCAAGATGTTTTGAAAATCATGAAAACAAATTTGTTTATAAAAATATATACATATCAGCGTACCAAATGTATTCGATTAGTTATGTTTATATAATAACTAATACACGTGTGTCAGTCAAAGTTCTGTTCGTGTGTATAATAATGCATTCATACTTTAAATTAATATTATCCGTAGAGTTTTAATTAACAAATATTCCAAACCATGGAGAATATCAAATAAGTATTCTAAAATTAAATTTCTATAGAAATACGCTCTTAATGCAAAACCTTAATCACATTAATGATTTGTGAATCTCATATCATGCACAATAATACATTTTGTGAATTAATAATTTTTTAATTTTAACCGACTTTAAAGACTTTTAAGTATAATATCACTTACCATAGTAAATAATTAAAGTATAATATTACAACATGATTATAAACACACGTTGTTTTTTAAGAATATAATTTTGATGAGTTATTATTTCAATACAAGATAAAGTAATAATGAATATTAAATCTATAGTTTTAAACATCAATAAAATACAATTAATTTAAAAAAGAGAACAAAGTTTATTGATGGATCGGACAAAAATATTATGTGTATAATTGTATTTTTTTTCTATAATGGGAAATGGCTATCAAATCCGGTCTAAACGTAAAGTCATTAATATTTTTACTCGTTTCCTGAAAATAAATACTCCTTTGTGGTTTAGAAGTGTAAAGTAAAATCGGCTACAGTATGTATTGGTTTGAATATAAACTATTTTCAAGTCAATGTGTGTTCACAGTATATTACATTTTATTGATTTTATTTAATTGATTTCATATCAATAGCGTAATTTAATTCATTTGCAGAATAATTTTCAAGTCATTACGTTGTCAATGAAAAGTTTTAACTGAAAGATTAAATTAAATTAATTTAATTAGCTTAATGAAATACGTATTACAATTCATTAAAATTCGTATAGCTACACGTTATTTTATGTTGAAATAATTATTTCACTTTTTAGTTTTAGTCATCAAATAATTTCTTTGAACATACGTTATGTAAACGAGTCAACATGGTTTACTCACTATCAAATAATTATGAAAGTCAGTATAAGTCAGCTGTTAAAACATAGTAACTTATTGCTACACTTACAAAAGGAATTCATATTCTAATTTTAATCTGTTCGACACAGTCAGATCCATTAAAATTATCTTTTAAACTAAACTTTAAGTTATACATCGGGCTCTTTCTCGCGATTCTTTGAATTACGCTTGAGTGATCATTTAACATCCAAATTCAATTTCATACTCTAAAACCTCTGTTAACTCGTAATAACTTTTTACGAAATACTTCATATTCTTCATTATTTGAACACAATTATATTAAAGTCGTAACTATCTATAATTTTATAGCCAAGTTACAGTCGTAACGGTCACGTTATACACTTTGTACCAATACATTTAAGTAATTATTGTTTTTATTTCAAATCTTAACATAACTCAAAGAGTTAAATTACAACTTAAATATTATTCTATATTCGTTCATACCAATAGCAATTTCAATGTTGATTTTGAAAAAAAATTGATAATTCATTCCGTAATTACCCTGTTCAAATAAGATAATATCTTTATTAGAATATTTATTATAATATATTATAAGAATTATTGAATCACCTTGAAAAATTAAATTGAAAACTAAATATCCGATTTCTATTTGTACCTAATATTATGTCAAGTCATATTACAAATTTGTGGAATGTTACACCCATTAAAATAATGTATAATTATAGTATTATAGTAGAGTCGTCGACATAAATGTATATTAACGAGTGCATGTATTAGAATTTTTTTGAAAAATAATTTATGGATATCAAATATATCCGTTAACCATAATAGTCAATAGTCATTTACTATGAAAATTGTAATAAAATAACAGTTGTATACATTTTGAAAGACTTACTGCAAAAATTATTTTACAAAAACAATCATAAACAATTAAGAACATTTCGACCAATATATAAAAATATTTCGACTGTAGCAAACTGTTACAACATATAAGTCTATCGACCCGTCAGAACGCATATTGTTAATACCAAACTAATGTCATCTGGGACCTCACGTTTACGTCAGTTTAATCTTACAAAACAAGGGTTTCAAAAGCCATTAACCCTTGCAATTCATAACCACTTCGTTTTAAAACGTCAAAATTCTTGTTTAATAATTCGTCCTTTTAGTTATGTTATATCGATATTAAATAATTAGCGAGTATGAAAACTCTACATTTCGATCTTATTGTCAAATATTTTTCATAACTTTCACATTACAATCACAATTATCTAAAAAAAAAACAACAAATACTTCCATATTTCATACTGTAACGTGTACATTTTTGCACAATTTTCCATAGGCTGTACTAGAAACTATTAAACTTAATTATTTCTCTTAAAATTATAATCAAGTTCACATAATTTATTATAAATGTTGCACATACAGCAGACTATTAATTGAAAATCTAAGGAATAGTTCAACATTTTCTGCGAATAACTATGATCATAATATAACAACTATCACATAGAAATTTTACTTAAAATCACATACAGTAAACGTTTATTCCCAAAGTATGCACTATTAGATTCTTTGTGGAGAAATATATGTTATATTCATTTTTTTTTTTTAATTTCAAAATAATTTTTGTTTTATATTAAACATATTTTTAGTTCTCTAATGAATATTATCAATAATTTTATTGACATATAAACTTATTTGAATACTAATAATTAAAAGATAAATAGCAGCAGGTGACTTTTTTTTCTATAAATTATTACTCAACCAAACTTAAAATCTAAAATTCATTTTTAATGTTTCCTAATTAAATAATATTATGAGTTGAAAACTTTCAATTGTAGACACATTTTAAATTCCAAGACTCAGTACATACTACAGTACAAACAATTTAGAATTTACATAAAAAATATATACATTAATAATATATATATATTTGTTTTATAAATATTTCTTTGAACTTCTCGAGCGTACAATATTGAAGGGCAAAAAACTCAAACATCTAAAGTCACCATTGCCAATTTGTATTTTATGTACAAAAAAAGAATCAACCGAATTCTGACTCCCAATATTCTATTTACCAAGAAGGGTTTCCCAGGGATGTTGGGATACTCGTACACTTACAGAAAATAGAAATTGAAATGTGAGCAGTAAAACTTTTTACTATCGAGACACGACGCAGTCTCATTTTTAATCAATATTAAGTTTTGGATAGAATAAGAGAAATAGAGAAATAAACACGCACTAATCGTACATTTATCCAAAATACAAGACAGTTGTTTGTATACTTGTGAAAAGCTCAATAACTTTATTTAATAAGGAATTTTTCATACAAAAATTATGATTTTAGATATTTAGTTTTTTTTATGAAATTATTACAAAACAGATAGGTATCTATCGTGTTAGTAAGTATAGGAGAGTAATAGATACTTTATCTTTACTAAAACATCGTTAAATAGCCAGACACCTAGGTATCAAATGGGGACTTTTTGGGGAAACAAGAACATTCGACTAAAAACATAATCGCTTCCAGATACCTCCAGATAGTGGCAAGAATTCAGTCACCGAAAGTATCCCGCTTTTCAAAGATTCCACTGAAAATACATTTTCAACTTTTATAGTATTCAACTAAAAAAGAACTTATTTTCATTTATATTTTTTCTCTATTTGAAGTCTATAGAAGTGCCATCAATAGGTAACTTATTTACATGCTATTGTTAATACTCAAAATTATATTGATTCTTTTTTTATGTATAGCTAATGGCTATAATACTTGGTAAAGTATAATATTATTTGATAACAGATTCATTATTTAACATAATACATGAACTATAAACCCACATTTATTTTTAAAATAAAATTCATTTTACCCTTAATGAATTATAATAACATTACATTATCCGTCTGTATTTACAAACGTATCATAAGCGGTTATTTAATCAAATAATAAATATAAATAATTCTATTAAAATATCTGTTAATATAGGTATTATTAAATCTTATTATCTTAAATGTAAATAAATGTAAATAAACAAGACAAAAATTAGGGATTCTAATTTCATAACTGGGAGTACTAAGCCCTCCTTGAGTTGCGCCCATCGGGACATTGGGTTGCTATCACTGACGCACTTGACGTATTTCACAAAACTATCATACGCGAACAATCAGTGTTGTGACGTCTACTGCTCTCTTGTGATTAAAATGGCTTATTTTCACAATCTCGAAGTCTTCAACTCGAATAAAGTGGTATCAACCACTAACGAGTAAATTCCCATAAAAAAACCCCTATATTTTTCGTGGTCACTCTATATTAATAATTTTAAATTGACTGTGATAACTGTGTTATTGAATTAGGAATTATATACAACGCACAATACACTGTGTAATTTCATGTTATTTTATAGCTTCAGACAGAAGGTTTAATCTCATAGAAAATTAATCTAAAATTACAATCGTTTAATAGCTATATCTATATAAGTGTATCATTCAAGAATATATAATATCATTTCTATTATCGTGTTTGTAATCTTATTGTTTTCTGTTGAACATAATATTGTACAATATTCTTATTTACACTCGGTTTTTTTTTTCATGTTAATTTGAGTACAAACATAACGTCACTCCCGTCATGTTGTAAGTTTATTTTAAAATAATATTTTTGCATCAAGTAAATATTTATTGTTCAAAAATTGTAACAGATAGCGTAATATAGAATTTGGTTAAAAAAAAAAAAAAAGTAAATCTAGAAAAAAAATTTTAAATAATTTTTTTGTTGGTATTTTTTGTATTACTACCTTATATTATATATTTTATATTTTAATACTCAAATAAATTTTATTTTCTAATAAATTAACCGTGTAATGTAAACTTACTCTCTGAAGGAAAATGTGTTCTTCTTCAACTAATAAATATCAATAAACATATTATAAAAAAGAAAAAAAGGGCGCACTTCGCACCATGGGGTATTCTTCGCTCCTCGGAGAAGATAATGGGGATGGGTGTATTGAATTTAAAGAAATTATGCATTATTTCTTTTATAAAAATATTCTAAGAAAAGCTTCAGTATTAAATAAAATAAACCATTTATATACTAAACCGTTTGCAGTTTAATTGTCGTTATGTTTTTTTTTTTTTTTTAATCAAACCTGTTTAAATTTTCTTGTTAGATAAATGAGAAATTCTTTTTATCAAAAATTTCAAAATATAATTGTTCTACCTTTATACAATGTTTCATAATGATTGAACAAATTTTTTTCCAATAAACATTTAAAGTACAAAATCAACATAAAAATAATCAATTCCATAAAAATCGTAAAATAATTCATTTAATGGCTTATAAAAAAAATACTATCGCTAGTTTTGACATTTTATTAGTATTTTTAGTTAAATATTTAAGTAAAGTCGTATAAAAATTTCAGAATTTTGTGTCAAATCTTAAAAATTTTATGAGAGGTAAATTTTAACAAGGTATTTTTAAAGTTCTATTTTAAACCCAAAAGTTATCAAACTTTTTTGAAACTTTTGGAAAGTATGTTTCAATATTCCATTAATACGAGTATATGGTAAAAGTTTCAAGTTTATATCAATATTACTTACTGTGTTATGATTAAACAACTAGTATCAATTTAGCGAAAGTGTCGTTTATGGCAAATTTTACCATTTTTACTCAGTTTTTCCTCATGCCTAGAAAAACTATTGAGAGTAGGAAAAAATAACCTCTTTACAGAACAATGTCTTATCTATAGAGTTATTGGATGTAAGTTATGAACCACTCTGGCTATCCGAAAAAGCGTTTAGAGAAAAAAAATTTTATTAGCTTCATTGAGAACCTAAGAAATTGTTTTCTAAATTACGGACCCCAAAAACAAGTTAGCCCTATAGTCTCTGCCTATAGCCTAAAAACACTAAATCCCATGTTCAAATAAATTAGAAAATCGTATACTAATATTCTGCTTACACAATATTATAAACATAACACGATTTCATTTAGAACACTTAATATGTATTCAGTATTAGTTGCAAATTTTTTATATCTTTTACGCGATCTCTAATAATATGGTAGATTTTTATAAAAAATTATTCAAGAAATTTGTTTACACTCATTGAATTACATTTCATCATTGTTCATCTATATCGAGGTAAACTGTTTCATATGCAAAATAAATTAAATATTTACTTGCATTATACATAAAACGTTATTATTTAAAACTTGTTTTATTAAACGGCTAGTAGTTATTATTTATACATATTTGCCATTTAGTTATTTCAATTTGAAAAAATTGAATTTTACTAGACTACTTAACATTAATAATTGTTAGATTCGTAAACTGTATGGATGGAAACCACAAAGTCAGCAAGATTATAGAGGATGTTTTCCTTGGAGTATGGAGTATGTTTTTTTAATCATATCAACCATTATAATAATAATCATTGATTTTATTTGAGTAAACAAGTATGTTTTCTTGTATAATTTAAAAATTTTCCAAAGTATAAAAACGATATAATCCAACAATACAATGTTTTTGATATTATACACTAAAAAAAAAAAAATGTTAACAAGTACAAAAATATAAAAATTTGACTTAAAATTGAATACTTAAATAAATTTAGTTGTGTTGTTATTATATTTACAATAATTATTTTCATGTAAATAAACGATACTATTTCTAACCTAAATCCATATAAATGGTTTTTTTTTCAAACATATAAATAGTTCAGTCTTTACTAATTTAACGTCAACATTTTTCAGACACATTTATTCCTATTTAGGTTTTAAATATATTTTTATTTTTTATTTTCATCAAGCTAAACTTCTCAATTCGAAAATTTAACATAAATGAAATAATTTTTTTATAGAAAATCTTTTAAAATGTTTGATTTAACAATTCTAAAACAATACAAAGTCAACGTTTTTAGACATTTCATTCTACAATAAAAAAAAAGTTCATAAAGGTATATTCAACGAAAATCTCCATTATGTTACATGAATCCGTCTACAATACAAATTGTGCCAATCAAAGTCAATCAAAGTTTATTGTATATGCATATTATACATTCAACCAGAATACAAAACGACCCAGTGAATAGTGAATCCTCTTAAAAGAAATTTATTTTTATGTTTTACAAAATAATATGCTTTTGCTATCACAACCCCGTTGCAATAATTGCAACAATTATTGTAACAGAAGTAATACCATGATAATGACATATTTATCGTAATTATCTATACCAATATAGATACGAATAAATAAATAAGTATTTACCCATTGATATATAATATTTCTTTCTCGTGGTAACTTATATCATATATATGGCAATTAGTATAGAATTTAAAACTACCATAAGCCATAGTACCTATTTAATAATTGTAACTATATTAATATATTTCACAAAAATCTTTATTTTAGTATTATCTTTTTAATTAATTTTTAAGTAAACATACTTATAAAATTTAAAATTTTCAATCATTCTATGTATACTCTAATGATTCTAAGAATCCAAGTTAAAATCCAGTTGATATCTTACTGAAATGAAAAGCTTGATTACGATAATACTTAACAGAATGAGATATAATTTTAAAACTTAGAAATTAATTTCGTCTATATATTTATAAGATAAAACTTATTAACTTGCTAAAACTAAAAGTATACTTACTAAAACTATACATTCACGTAACTATGCTAATAGGTTCTCAACTTATACATTAAGTACTGTTTCCTTAAATAATTAAATAATAATTATATAGTATGTAAATAATGTACCTATGGCACATTAAGTAATACCAGCTATGTGTAATTAACAATCTAAATAATAAATAATCCACATACGAATTTACTAGATTTCATTTTGATAGAATTCATATAATTTTATAGTCTCGACCGAGATACATTTAAATAGGGTTCTAAAATTTCATGAAATTTATTTTCTTGAAATATTTTGTGAAATATTTCATGAAAGTTTCATGAAATATTTCATTTACACGAAAAATAAAAGTTTTCCCAAAATAAATTTAAAAAAAGGGTTGTTTTCCAATTAATACATATTAGAGCTATTCAGCTATATTATGTAATACAGATGAGAAAACACGTTTTAATTAGGTAGTATATCTATTCTACTCTATGAAAACATTGAAAACATAAATAATTTTTAAGCACAAAGTGCCCAATGCCTATGTTTTTTATGTTACTTTTAGTTCTATAGTGTTTAATTTTTTACTAAATTTATAATGTATAAATAAAGGTGATACCTAAATATAGCCTGAACCAAATTATATACACTTATACAGTTATACTTATACATAAAACATACTTACTATTCATTTTTAACCCTTGCATTTGTGAATGTTATCTATACATTTATTTTTTACAAAACAATATTATTTATCTATTACAGATTTTACTTTTTTTTTCTCAATGAAAATTTATGAAATGATATTATCTCTAAATAAGTACAAACAAGTAAATAAAATTCTTCTAGCTCCAAAAATCATTAATAGTTACAACCACGGTCTTAGAAGATATCTTGTAAGACCGTGGTTACAACCTAAAATTTATAAAACTCAATATGTTTTATTATTTGGTATCTGGTATAAAACATGGAGCCTTCACAATACGCCATGTCGCATAGATTTTTATAAATTCAGTGCGTAGGTAACAAAATAATTATTAGTTTATATTATGGTCAAACTGTAAGTCTATAATCAAGGAATGATAGAATCTGATTGATAACATTTCACTAATACATATCATATTATTATTTACCAACATCATACCATGTATGTAAAAAAAAATTTATATTTCATAATTTCATTGAAATATTTCAAATGAAATATTTCAAATTAAGAACCCTACATTTAAATGATCTAGCGCATGGGTAAACCCATCAACATGATCACACGCAGGATATCAATATCCGTCTTCTTTTGAACATTTGGCTGAAAGAAAAATGAAAATTGTGTTTCCGCATTAGTGTTATGCCAATATCTAATATTTTATAATGTATAATCATTAGTCGATAATAAAGGTGCCTCAAATAACTCCGATATTCGATCCTAATTAATTGATGGTAAATTGTTTAACTTTTCTTTTCCTTAAAACGAAATTCATTGACAAACATGACATGATATTCTCATAAAATAATGAACAAAGATTCCATGTGACATTTATATAATTTATCTAAAAATATTATCAAACTTCAGTCAATAAATTATGTCATATTTTCCTCACAGTTCTACAAAATATTGAGTTACTATATCCTACAGACTGCATCGGTAACACACCATTAGCTAAATATTTAACTATGTATGACATTTTCTAGAAGAAATAAGTAGTGTGCTGGTGCTTCTCCGTGTCACATGAAATATAGCAGATAATTTGCTATTTTATTTATAATATATCACATGATCAACCACAATCTCAAGAAGTATAAGAAATCATCCAGGAAAGTAAACCCCTATCGACTAGGGAATTGTTGATGAAAAACAAAATAAAGTGAATATCTATTTCGTTTCTGAACAAAGATGAAACGCTAGAGAACATGTCGTACGGATGATTAATGCACGCTCTCAGACCTGACCAATATTATAACAGAATCAAAACATGCAATCTTCTGACAATAACACAAAAAAAAAATGTTATTCTAAAATGCAATCCTCTGGGAGAGGTTACAGTCATTTTCAATGAGACTAAAATCGGTACCAGAATTTCCCAGATGAGATACCCAAGTCAGTTTTGTACTGTTGGGTAACATAAAATGTATTACATATTTACAACTAAACATATTTTTGAGAAATTGTTACTCCTTTTGACTCAATCATTATTTCACAAAAAAAAAAAAGATTTTATTGTAAATTATAAAAAATTAGAATTCATGAACTCTAAAGAGTTATTTAACATTTATCCGGAAACTATTGATTTCAGCACAAGTCATTTTCACTGTTCAGGTTACATAATAAATTAAAACACAAACATATGTAATAAAAAAATTAAGCAAATTCTAAAATTTATGAACTAAAAATAACAAACAAAAATCAAAAAAGTATTAAATACCAATCTTATTTATAAATATGAATGAATATAATTTTTCATAATTAAATAAATCAAAGGAAAACTCCACTTAGACCATATAACTATAAATTAATTTATCGTGTAGTTTACATTCATTTTTAAAATGTGTATCATAATCATTAATTTAAGTGGCCATATAAAAGTACATGGTGCATTCACACATTTTTATATAATGGTTTAAAAATGCATATCATATACTGTAATTTAGTTTATCTAAATTGTAAAAAACAATTTGAATCTATAAATTTTGACTCGATTATATTCTTATATTTTTATCATGTATTATTCATTTAGTTATATCACAGCAAATCAGTAGAACGAATATTATTATAATTTGAATTATAATTTTCTGTTCGACGTGGAAAATGTTTTTTTTTCAATCACCAAGTTCAATGTTTGTGTCATTAAAGCAATAGAGATTACTAGATTTTTTAAATAGATAACGATAAATGCTCAACACTGGTATGAAACTGGGAACTTGGTTGGACATAAATAAACAACTGCAACTGGCAAAATGAATACTTTACGATATAAACTGAGTTCAAAGAGTAAATAAGGATCGTGATTTGTTAAAAACACGTTTTGTACTCAAAAAAGTTGTTAATTCTAAAAATGTATACGAAAATTAAAATCAGAAATTAGAGAAATCAATTTCGTTCATAAAAATAATATTCTGCTATTACTGACCTAACCAATATACATGAAATAATAAACTAATAAGTAAATTATTCATAATAGTTATACTTACAATAATTCATGTTAAAATTCAACAAATGGGAAAAAAATTAATAATAGTTTCAATAGGATGAGTTTCATTAATATTTGTCGTCGTACTTTGGTGTTTCTACTCGTATTATGTTTGATTGATCACTTAAAAAGTAGTTTCGCCGAATTTATCTTCAATGTGGCAAAATAACGTTATAGAGTATAACATGATGGCCGCGGTGACAAAATAAAAAAAATGTCCTAACTTTAATGCACCGGAAACATTTTTAAATATGACTCAAGTGAATCGTAAAACTAATGCTATAGCTGAAATCGTATGTATAATCATACTTTTAAAAAAAAAAACCCAGTAATTAAAATAATAACCAAACAACCCGTAAACGTAAATTATTCATCATCGCCGTTGTTGTCGTCTCGCACCCAAGTGCCTAAAGGTACCCGAAAACGGTTGGTTTCCGTTAGGATGGACAGATGTGACGGCGGTGGTGGCTCGTGTAAACACACACACGCCACACAAAAGCAAAGTGGACCGGTGTCGGTGGGATGAAAAGGGTATTCGCCACCACTGCCACCGCCATGGCCGATTGATGGGCTTTCCGCGCCGTCGACGTGCACCCGGCAGCGGACGGGCTTACCTCGGCACCGTGTGATTTATCATCCACCCCGGGTACACAACACACGCGCACGAGTATTACACACGAAATGGACCGGCTCCTTTTCCGCTTGATCCCTCTCCGCTCGATCGCGAGGCCCATCTCTCTCTCTATCTTTGTGCAGTGAAGTCGTCCGGTAAAGCCGTCGAGGTCGGCTGGATAGTTTTAGTGGAAAGATAAAAAAGAACTCACGTTAGGTCGGCCAAACGATCTTATCGAAATACCTGTGACCTATATCACAGGTGTTGTATGGTGTACGCATTATATTGTCGTCAATATTTATCCGTCTCAACAGAGAGAAAAATGACCATTTACCACACAATCTGTGAAATTTCAAATGACTATTTATACGGGTACTGGCTCATGACTTTGCTCGTATGTTAAATAATTATTTAAATAGTTTTATTTTATTTCAAGCTTTTTACTATAAGCTGGAAGTAAAACATCTGCCGGATTTCTCATCAGGTGTGATGAAATAATGGAGAAGTGATAACTAGATTACTGGATAACTTTTTCCTATGAATCATTAATTAACAACTATAGGAAACTCACTATTGTCATTCAATTAACGCACTATTACTCGTTTAAACATTAAATACAGATAGAAAAGATATTTCCTACCTATGTACCTAGAGATCAAAATTATTAGTAATAGTTGGATATGATAAAGCACGAAGAAAATGACAAGGAAATGTTAACCGCACAAACTTCCTTAAATACTATCTATTCCAGTAAGGATAGTCGTTTTGAAAAAATCATTTAGAAAAATATGTAGGGTAAGTTATGTTTCAATGTTTAGAGTACCTACATTTATTTTTTATTGAACGTGTGCTCATATATCCGCGGTACATTTTTTTAAATACGTACTTATCCGAGTGGCTCAATAATCTTCTTGAAAAAACTCGGACCTTCGGTCCTTGCACAACCTATTAACGAAGTAGTTAATCGGTTTTTGTACACGAAAGTTAGTTTTAGAGTATACAGAGTGGATTGGATCTATTTGATAAATACAATAATTTTTTTCTATTCATTATTTTTAACTTTCTTTTAAATAAATATTCAAGTTATGCGCTACCACAAAATTGCATTTAAAGATTTTTTATTTTTAGAACTCAAATTTCTAATTTCTAATTTTTCTGTACTGTTTGGTAAAAATTCAAAATAGTTATTTTGTAAAACAGATATTTATAAAAACGTTTGTGCTTGAATCTCAAAAAATATTAATCCGTTGATTTTTTCGATTTTTTTAAGCTTCTGAAAAGGTTAACAATAATGTGTTTCACATAATTTTATCACAAATTATAGTAATTAATTAAAAGGCTGATCAAAATTTAATTTATTCCTAGATTTTTTGCTTTTGTTATCGCTCGTAGCAATAATTACTCTATCTTAATTAGGTAATTAAAATTTATATTCATCATTATCAATCATGTAAAGATTAATCGAAATCACTGACTTAATCTTGATAGAATTTACAATAATTTTAATTATTAAATTCGCATTTTCAAAAAATTATTACAAATGAATGACCAAACTTTAAAAAGATATTTTAATATGATTTTGGTAAAAGAAGATTAAATAAAATAAAAATATGATTTTTTTTTTTTTTTTTTTTTGTGGTTTACAATAATTGTAAACCACAAAAAATAATTATTATAAAAATCATACATAAAAAGAAAATTAAAAATAAAAACAAAAACAAAAAAAATTATAATATTTTTCAAATAGATCTAATTGACTTTGTATAAATACGAGTATTCAAATCAAAAATCGTAGTGTAATTTGAAAATAACATTTTTAACTAAATAATAAAAATTTAAAAATACCTGTCACCTTACTTATTAGTTATTACTTACTTCCTTATCCAGTTAGAAATCGACAGCTCTGCGAATCAAAAACAAATAAATCGTATAAGTTGAAACCATTATCATATGTATTTGACAAATCCAATTTATGATAACATCATGTAAATTTAGACATAGATATAGGATTAATATATTTATGCCATAGATGTGCATAAACACATCTAAGCATTTAGACACAGAATAAATTAAATTTATTTAAATTATTTTAATTTAATTTAATTTATTCTGTGATTTAGATTGGTTATTTTTAAACCATATACTGTACGATTTTGATATATTTATATACCTAGAACAAATGTTTCATTGCAGAATCAGATATTTAAATATACCAAATGGGCTATGTTTTAAGTTTAACAATTATCTATAATCTATATAATACACATATGTGTGTGCGTGTGCGTGTGCGTGTGCGTGTGTGTGTGTGTGTGTGTGTGTGTGTGTGTGTGTGTGTGTGTGTGTGTGTGTGTGTGTGTGTGTGTGTGTGTGTGTGTGTGTGTGTGTGTGTGTGTGCGTGTGTGCTTTAGATATGTGAGGGCAGCGAGTAATAATCAAGTAGGGTGAATTGCGCTCGTACTCAATAAGCGACCGCCGCCAATTGATAACGTGTCGACGTGACCGACCGTTGTTCACGGAAGACAATGTTATCAGTAATGACTTTGTCGGCTGGAAAGGGACCAATAATAATTCCGACCGTTAACACCAGCTGGCCAGGATGCCGCAGCCGCGTGCTCGTGGTATCGCGAATATGCACAGGCGCACAACAATTTGTCGTGACTGCCGGGCCGGGTCGAGTAATATTGCAATAATCCTCTCCGTTGTCCTCGCGCTCTCAACCACGTCGAACCGCCGTCACGCGATAAATGTTGTCCGTTACCCCCTTGGTCCACCTTGACTCCCGAGACTTGCGAAGACGTCTACACCGCTCACCGTGATACGCGAATTATGATTTCGAAATATGACGTGGGGTCACCGTCGCCATCAACGATATCGCGCACTATATATCCGTCTACGCGAGCACGTGAGTCAACTCGGCATGACTGTATTATTCATTACTAATGGGCGATCCGACCCTATCCGACATGACATTTCCGTCTCACGAGACACCGACAAAACCGCAATCCATCGATGGCCATCTAGGTAGACCGTGCAAGGAGGGTACTGAGGATTTCTCAAATCCATCGATGATTTTCTCGAAAAATGCATCCCTAACCGGATTTGTTCGTACGAAAGGAATCTTTCTTCGTTTCCCGAGCTCCAGACCGTACAAAGAGCCCGTCTGAACGGACTTGAGTTATGCGATCATTTTTTTTCACACATTTTTATTATTGGGCCAATAATTTAAAAATATTAGTATTTTCAATTTAAACGAATGAAAAGAAAAACATTTTGAGAACCAGGTACCCGTGATTATACGTACGCTCGAACAATCTCGGCTCACCTAAGCATTTGAAAGCGTCTACTGTCTAAATGCACGTAAAGTACTCACGAGACATAGGCTAGACTAAACCTATCAGGTTTCTAATACGCGTCAAAAATCCATCACAGTTTTGCGCGTATTACGGTGAGTCCGTCGACAGATTAGGGTGCAAGTGTACGACACGCGAGAGTATGACATTTCACGATCCCAGAATGACCTTTTCAACTAAACTCAACTCGTATCGATGGGCGATACGATGGCCTACCGACAGGTAATCAAATATAATACATTATTACACGTCCACTTGCAGAACGATGTCGTACGCGAACGAAACACATATTATTATCATGTTCGTTTTTTCGAGATTCTCGGCCGCAATATGTACGCAAAAATGAAATCCTTACTGTCGCATTAAGTTATTACACACTATAGTAAAATATCGATGCGCACCCAGTGTTTTACATTATGCAAAGGTTTCATTTTGATGAATTTTGCTGATACAATGAAATACGATAAGCTAACTGCACCTATATATAGGTTACATGTCAGTGTCACTCACTTATCTAATTGTTGCGTCAATGGTGTTAAGCTCCACGTTAGATGTAAAATGTCTCTCTGAAATATGAATCAAACAATTTCACGTATACTCGACCTAGACGTGTCATGGGAATATGGAAAAGTTAAGAAATACATTAAAATTTAAATAAAAACCCTATATTCGTTTTTCATTAGATTTTACTCGTTAAATTTCCATTTCGTATAATAAACAACACATCAACTAAAACATATTTTTTCCACAATTTTATAAATCACCAAGAATGCGCTTAGGAGATAATACGTATTGAAACATTTGAAAAAAAACTCCTTTACCTAGTTACAAAGCGTTTCATAAAAATATAAAGCGATCGCTTATCGAATCAGCCTTTTCAATTATTATTCTTCATTTGACGGTAAAAAAAATAACAAATAATTATTACAATACTTTTTAACTTAAAATATTATACGTTCAATTAAACCTAGTTCATTTAAGGGTAATTAAATTAATCAAAAGTTTACTAAATTTCATAAGCTTTTTCTTAAAATTGAAATTAATAATAAAAATCTATATGTATTATGAGTAATAATATTCATTATAAGGAAAAAGGTTTCAAATTTGAATATAATATTTTTTATGAGAGTAATTATTATTAATTTGGTTAAAGAAACAAGCCACTTTCGTTGTTTTATTATTAAAATTACGCAGAGGCAAAATACTTAATGAGAAGATTATAATGACGTAATAAAGTAAAGTAGGTACAAAAACTTTTTATGAGGTCACCTATAAATTAAAAAAAGATGAAACCTCAAACACCTGAAAATATAACTCAACAAGTTTACTTTGTTGTCGTAAAATATAAAAAGTTTAAAGTTACTTTAATCTCAGTAAGTTAATATTAACCTTATTACATTTGGTTAACAAGCAGTTGTGTTACCTATGGTTTCTCCTTAATTTACGTCCATAGTAGGTACTTCAAAAATATTTTAATTATTTTATCTACATTCAACATAATCAACACCAACAACATTTCTCAAAACAACTAACAGCTCTCAAAACTAAAACTACTATGATTGCAATCATTCATATACAATTACGTTAGCATTTTAAAGTATATTATAACTGTCAAGTATTTTTTAATATTAAGAGTTTTAAATGTTTGAATATCAATACTGCATTAATTGTACTTTATAATACGATCAGTCTACAAAACTTATATTCTTGTATTGAATTCTCGAATATTTACAATTTTAAAATTTACATAAATGTTGAAATAGACAAAGCATTACAAATCACATCGATGTGTAAAAGCTATTGCCAGAATACATTAGATAAATATATAACGTTGGTTAATAAAGTACGATATCTGAAAAATATCCAGTTCTTATATAAATTTGATAACATTCATAATTATTTTTCGGCTTTATAAAACTAGCATACAAAGAATTTTCAATTAAATTAAAAGTAACTTGAATTAATTAATTGATAAAATCTATTTAACTTACACATTTTCAAAAGTGGACATTTTCCAATTCTCCAGGTCACAATCATAATTGATTTTACTAAATATACAAAATGTTAACAAATTTTTATTATTTATCGGTATAAAATTATTCATTTATTTGAAATGCACATTGAATACTAACTGTATATTGTACTTCTCAATAACTAAATTACTCAATAACTCAATAACTAAAATCAGTTTTATTTACTACAAACGCAATTTTTGTTTTCTAAAAAAAAGGTATATTGAGTTTGTTTTCAGAACGTGAATGTATCTTTTAGTACCTAACTAATTATGTCTACAATAAATATATATATATATATTATGGTTCATTTATACAGACAATTACGTAACACAAAACAAATGGTCTAACACAAACACTGCATGTTCTAATTTCTATTTAGTCTTTCCCGCAGTTGTATTGTTTCTATATTGATTAAAATATTTTTTTACGCACTTCAATCGGTCTACACAAATTGAAATGTACCTATATACAACGCTGAATGAACTACACAAAAATATGAAACAACATTCTGGTATGCCGTTTTGAATAGATTTTTTTTGCGAGTTGTGCCTTTTGTATAATATTATACTATAATATGTTTTGTCATAATTATGACAATATTTTTTCTCCGTAAATATACACTTATATATATATACATATCTACGTATAAACTTGAAAAATTTTACAGTTAACGGACCATGTGTATCTATATGTACATATGCCCAACGAATTTTCATTAATCAATGATCATTTCGTTACAGACAGTTAGCAAACAATTTAATAGTAGGTATATCGTTTATAACATTCATCATACCATTGATTATTATATAGTACATATTTATAAAACCAATGGTCGTACTTACATTATAGTACAATACATATTTGTATGTAGGATAAAATACATGATTGATCTAAAAAGATAAACATAAAAGTTTAGGAATTTATTTTAACTATGAACATATTATTGCACTATACATTAAAGGTACCTAATCATCTAAATGAGTATGATAATTGCAATAATTGTTACTTAAAGCTTAAATTGACATCGTTCTAGAAATATCATAACCAATTTAATTAGATACGTGATGCTGGCACCCGCATGTTGTAAATGTGACTCGGAAATCATGTCAGTATTTGTTATACAATTTGTACAAATTTGTAACCACAACTTCAAAATTTGTACACCCCCCCAAACCGTCTAAAATCAATTTTTTTATCACGGGTGCCAGCGTCACGTGATTCTGGCACCCGCATTTCGAAATATTTGTCCGATTGACTCAGAAATCATATCAGTATTTGTAATACAATTTGTACAAATTTGTAACCACAACTTCAAAATTTGTACACCCCCCCAAACCGTCTAAAATCAATTTTTTTATCGCGGGTGCCAGCGTCACGTGATTCTGGCACCCGCATTTCGAAATATTTGTCCGATTGACTCGGAAATCATGTCAGTCTTTGTTATACAATTTGTACAAATTTGTAACCACAACTTCAAAATTTGTACACCCCCCCAAACCGTCTGATACTGTTATTTTACAATAACTACTAAAACATAAGAGTTTAAACATAATGAACTGACATTTTCTCTAAACTGTTTCTTTATTTTTAAAATTAAAGTACAAAATTATTAAAAAATAAAATGAGGAAACTACAAATATTATTATTAATTCACTCAAAATAAACCTGTGTAACTTGGTGGTGGAATAGACTATAGACATCTAGAATCTAGATATTATATTATCATTATTACCATGAAACGTGTTCGTGAGATACTACATGAATAGTAAATAATAAAATATATTAAATACATTTATTCAAGTAGAGCTTTATTTTATATTTAACGGTTGATATCAATGATAAATAGTGTCTTCACAGAATTTCATATATGCCAATTTTATATAATTGCGTTAAATGAAAAATAGTCCTATCCGTTAAAGAATGAAAAACAAACTACAAAAATTCCACTTACTTTTATTATCTTCACCTACAATTTCAGATCTGTACTTGAGTATTTCATTATCAATAACGGATGGATCCACTTTTGGTTTTCGTCCCTTCTATGGTATAAATTATGATTATTTTCTATTTAAAAACAATATACCTAGGTATACCTAATTCTTAGTGAATACATATTTAAAATACATACCTTCATAATTGGTGGCATAATAATCAAAAAATTAGATTTAACGATGAATAACTATTTATTATAGGTAATTATAGTAGATAATAAACAATTTCACTAGGAATACGAAAAATACGATAAAAAAATCATAAATTATAGTGAAACAAAACATGCACTTTCCTATTATAACCGTAAATTATCTAAAGATGATAATATGTAAACATAGTGTCAATTTTAACAAGTGTGACCAAATTCTAGAAATGAAATAATTTTACAAAATATTATACTATATTTTACTATACCGAGTCCGATTTAATAGAAAGAAACCAAGTAGTATTTATATACAGTGTTTTATGCGGTTTATCGACCGAAAACAAATCATAAAAAGTGTAGTATTTATGTGTACTATTTTAGTGTAATTGTCGTTTGGTATTTTGAAATTTTTATGGGAATATTTTCTTGTGGTTACAAATTTGTACAAATTGTATAACAAATACTGACATGATTTCCGAGTCAATCGGACAAATATTTCGAAATGCGGGTGCCAGAATCACGTGACGCTGGCACCCGCGATAAAAAAATTGATTTTAGACGGTTTGGGGAGGTGTACAAATTTTGTAGTTGTGGTTACAAATTTGTACAAATTGTATAACAAATACTGACATGATTTCCGAGTCAATCGGACAAATATTTCGAAATGCGGGTGCCAGAATCACGTGACGCTGGCACCCGCGATAAAAAAATTGATTTTAGACGGTTTGGGGGGGTGTACAAATTTTGAAGTTGTGGTTACAAATTTGTACAAATTGTATAACAAAGACTGACATGATTTCCGAGTCAATCGGACAAATATTTCGAAATGCGGGTGCCAGAATCACGTGACGCTGGCACCCGCGATAAAAAAATTGATTTTAGACGGTTTGGGGGGGTGTACAAATTTTGAAGTTGTGGTTACAAATTTGTACAAATTGTATAACAAAGACTGACAGGATTTCCGAGTCAATCGGACAAATATTTCGAAATGCGGGTGCCAGAATCACGTGACGTTGGCACCCGCGATAAAAAAATTGATTTTAGACGGTTTGGGGGGTGTACAAATTTTGAAGTTGTGGTTAAAAATTTGTACAAATTGTATAACAAATACTGACATGATTTCCGAGTCAATCGGACAAATATTTCGAAATGCGGGTGCCAGAATCACGTGACGCTGGCACCCGCGATAAAAAAATTGATTTTAGACGGTTTGGGGGGGTGTACAAATTTTGAAGTTGTGGTTACAAATTTGTACAAATTGTATAACAAATACTGACATGATTTCCGAGTCACATTTACAACATGCGGGTGCCAGCATCACGTATCTAATTTAATTCGAAGCTTTTTACAGTATTATGACGTGTTCATGCAATAAGCTACCAAATATCAAATTAATTCTATTATAAATTTATAATTTAAAAAAAATTCGTTTGGGAATTCCTTTTAATGCAATTAGTTATACCAAATTTTAATAACATAATTTGTCTGGAAATTAAACTTTTGTAAAACTTTACAAGTAAAGATAATATGAGAGTGATGGAATTTAGTAATTAGATGTCATTAAAACATAGGTACTTGATGATATACGACATATAAAATTGTATCAATCATTGTAAATTCACTTGAAAGTTTAAAAACAATGTTTTTTATCGCTTTTTTGAATTTAGAAAATCGAATCAGAGCAAAATGTATGAAAAAAATCGATTTTGTAACTAAATAGTAAATAAAAAATGCCAGTATTTTTTATAAAAATACTATTGTTACTTATTCATCATATATCAAATGAATTAAAAGAATATGAAAAGGCCATAATTTCAACTCAAACAAAAATTAATAACTTTTTTAGAGAAATACATGTTTAAAAAAGAAAACCATGAAATTCTTCAAAAATCCCGAATTTCCAAATGATTATGTACACGATTTTAAAAAATGTGATAGAATTTATAAATCATAAAAGGAATTTGCGATCGGAACTTTCGTCGAAAAATCATGGGGCTTTTGTCCCACGAAACAATATTTTTTTATTTGATCTAAATATGAATTTAAATTAGTTATAATAAGTACTTAATATTCCATTCATTCAATGCGTATTAAAAATTTAGTTTACATTTGAAAATAAATATTTACATACATTTGAATCATAATCTTTGAATATAATTTATAAAATGAATAAAAGCTGTTTTACAAAATAAAGTAAACTTAATTATAGTTATTTATTTAATCACTTTTTTTTTTATCTAGACGAAGATGGAGAAAAATCGGTTTCCGTATTACTGGATGCTGAAGAATCAGAGTTGATATTTTTAGACAAATCCAATGCGGTAAGACATAAAACAGCATTATTTAATATTACCTACTAATTTTGTTCCAAATATAATATGTATTTTTTAAATTTTAAATGAAACATCTAGAATTTAGATATTATTTACCTACTATTATTTCAAAATTATAATTTAACCTAAGTAAACTAGTTTGTGTATTGAGTAATATTGATACAATACTTACATTTTTTTTTGTCATTAACATATATTCGTGTACCTAAACTACATAAGTAATATTAATTATTTTATTAACATACAAATTTGATATTATCAAGATATGTTAATTATGTTTTATATGTCACAAGTATTCAGAAATTATATTAAAGGTATAAAAGGTATCAAAATTGTCCATTCCATAGAATTAATGAATAAATAAATAAATAAATTCAAGATACATCATAAAAAACCACATTAGGTATTAGGTACACATCAAATTGTTAACAATATTAAAATAATTAGTAGTTTTTTTATAACTATGAAAATATAAAACACCGACCAAGTAAATAAAATATATTCTATTTTCAAAATCTTAAACATGATAATATTTTTTGATAAACTAATTGCATTCTATGTAGTGACTATTGTGTACTTACTCTAGCGTATAATGATATCTCCAAACTTCAAAGCTAAATAGCAAGTGGTTCAAACGAAATCAACAATTCTATTACCAATTAATTTACCAAAGGTGTGTTAAACGAGCTCTTTATAATCAACTTAAATGTTTACGTAGGACGTGTTCTTTACGAATATAATGTAAAAGCTACGAAAACCACTTCACAAGAAAGGTCGCTACAATTTCAAAAATCAATAGCACCCGGGTACCCTCGTATTTCAATAAAAATGTGTGGTAACGTCAAAGGCAGTCACATCGCGTGATTGATATCATGGATAATGCAGTTTACACAAAAGCCCTTGTTCCATCACAGGGAAATACTATTATAACACTGGAATATTATTTAGAGAAAATCTATGATATATCACTTATTGGGAGATATTAATTCACCTGAATATAAGTAAAATGCATTTCATCTTACCGAGAAACTCACATTCTTTCATGAAATTTAAATATCTATTATCGGGAAAAAAATGTTGGTCGAAGTACATATTTGAGTAGTTCTATCTTCGAAGTCTGTTAATTAACATGATTAAATTTAAATATCTGTTATTTTAGTTTTTTATGTTTGGAACAGCAGTGTATATAAATGAAATATTGTGAGTTTATAATATTTCATGTTTTTCCAATCTGATATCTTAAAAAAAAAAAAATAAATAAATGGATGGCTCAATAATTAGAAATCGATTATTTAATAACTAATGCAAAAAAAAATTAAGTTTGATGACTGATTAATCAGATTCCCAGAATTTTTAAACATTAAATATTTGTTTTTTTTAATTACGTATTTCGCATCACGGAGTATTTTTCACTCCTCAAACGGGGATAGGTTTATTGGATTTTAAAGATATTATAAAACGTTTTTTAGATAAACGATCCTAAGCAGAGCTTCAGTATAAAAAATAGTATATCATTTACATATTTAATCTTTTTAGTTTAATAGTTGGTTTGTTTTTTTTCAACCCTGTTCTTCAACCCCTTTCACTGTTTTCTTGTTCGACAAAAGAGAAATTATTGTTTACCATAAGATTCGAAACATATTGTTCTATCTATACCCAAAGTTTCATAATAATTTAATATAACAATTTTTTAAATAACATTTTAAAGTTAAAAATTGACATAAAAACAATCCGCTACCTAACAACGTTTAATAGTTTACTTTAACGCTTATTAAAAAAAAACCTGAGTTACGATTTATGAAATTTTTTCAGAATCGTTCGTTAAATGTATGTGTATGGTCATATTAAATTTTCAAAACTTTTTATCACAATTGTTTTGTTCAAAATCTTACTCATAATCTATAATATTTATAAAAGGATAAACCTTTTTTTTAACGATATAAATAATATAATAATAATATTACATATGCACTAAATCGGAAATTTGACTTAGTACAATGAATTATACCTAAACTGCCGCGGCATGCCGTACCAATTCATTTGAAATTATCAGGAAATGTACTTATCACTCTTTATTAGCGGAAAATGAAAGGATTTTTCAAAATTCACATTTAAAAAATTAAAAACAGCGTTAAATAGTTTTTCGAGAATGTATGACTATTAACATAATAATAATTATTATTATTATTCATAAATGTTTTTATACTTTGGCCCGGTAACGACGGATAATTCAGCTAGTAACTTAATTTAGCTACAAACTTAAAAACGCGGTATTTTCAAAGTTCTATTTTTAGCCTGAAAATAAGGAATTTTTTTCTAAACTTTCATCAAGTATGTAAAAATATCCCATTAATATAAGTAACGTTATTAGAAACTTAAAATTTTCGCCATATGTTATGACGTATTACTAATTACTTTCGAAAAAGTTTCAAAAAAATTTAACAATTATTGGGTTAAAAGTAGTACTATAAAAATACCTTGGTTTTTAAAAAGTTTATTCCTAATAAAGTTTTGAATATTTTACAAAAACTTCTGAAAATGTAATATGATCATACTCATGCACTTCTCTAACGATATTGAAAAAATTTCAAAAACCGTCACACAGGATTTTATTTTATAAGCGTTAAATTATTACTCGATTTTTACGTCAATTTTCAACTTTGATAATTTATTCGAAGAAATTGTTGTATCCGATCTTAATGAAATTTTAAATACAGATAGAATAAAAAGTTTTTAATATTTTGTATAAAAAAAATATAGCTTTTTTGTTAAACAAAAAAACTTTCGATAATTTAAAAAAAAAACCTAACGATAATTAAACGAAAATGGTAAAATATATGACCGGTATAATTTTATTCTGAAGCTTTGCTCAAAATCGTTAAATTACAGAAATATATAAAATTCAATACACCTTTCCCACTAATTTATTCGAGGAGCGAAAAATACCCAATGGGGAAAACTACGTGCTTTTTATTTTTACTTCTTTAATTCTGTGCAATATTATTCAAAATTACACATTTTTATTTTAGATTTCAAAATTTCTATAACTGAAATCTACATTAAACAAGTAAAAACCAAATATTAATGCTCAACACAGAAAAATATTTTCTAAAACAAGTCGTTTAGGGTTTCTGTTAAATATTTATAAAAATGTTAATATTAATGAATATTAATAAATTAATCCACTTGAATCTATTTATTTTATACGAATTCAAATATTTATAAAATACAAATTTTTGATTTTAAATCTATTTATGTAGATAATTTTGAATGATATTTTTTCAATGGTCCGCTATACAAGAACATTTTTTGTTTTTTTTGTTTATTCATTATTGTTTTAATAATTTATCAATATAATTTCTAAATTAAAGTGTATAATAAGTACGAAAAAAACTCGTGATGTACTTTTAACAATATAAAAAGTATTTTAACTATAAAAATAATAAACCACCATCATCAGTCGTCGCTAAATCAAAATTGAGATCCAGTCTATAATAATTCAAAATACTTATTGTACTTACGAACATAAATATTCATATAAAATTATGCTTTATGTATTTCATCAGTGAATGTTAATATATGATACTTGCAACGCCATCTTTTGACATATGATAGTAACTAAAAACTCTATTTTCTTTGTCGTTTTTTATGACTCGTTATTAGCCACTTATACAAAAACGTTTTTGGTGTTAACCCAAGTATCAACCTACGTTCAAGCATTTGAAAAACATTAATTTTTTTAAATATTTTTTCTTGAATTTATACAGCACATCCCTCAGAACTAATTTAAAAATGTAGAAAGTTGCCAATCATTTTAAGAGCTACCCAGCAGCGCACTAACCCCGCGGGACATCAGGATAAATCCCAGTATGATAATCGACGTAATGGCTTGGTTGCATTTTTACCATTGAAAATATTACAATTTATTATTGGTACGTGACCAACTGTGATAAGAGCAAACTGAGAGTAATACACCGAACTTGTGGACTACAGCAAACGTGTAGAGAATTTAAAAAACTGTTAGTTTTGCTGAATGTGTTTATAATAATATTGTAAAAGCCGGTATGAATATTTCAAACGTAGTGAGGAAAAATTTTTTATCTAGCGTCACTGAGCAAATAAATCATCAATTTTACAAACGATAACATCTCATTTAATCTAGCCAACACTTTCCAGATGACTGTACGTTTTTATTTGTTATTTTTTTTTTTTTAATTTATATTTATTGTTATTTTACAATTTGTGTATCATTTAATTATTAGAAAAATCTATATTTCTTATCCGCTCCCTTTTCATAAAAATAACAAACTTTTGTTTATTAGCATAATTTTTTTTAAGTATACTGATATAAAAATTAACAGAAATAGGTTTATTTCATTTAGTTTAATATCTTTTGAAATTGTATTGGATAAAATAAAGAGAAACACATAAGGACGAATTAACATTTCAAAATTTTGAATTATTTTTTTGAATCATAAATTGATTATTTATCTTTAGTAAAATCTATTAACTACAGTCTAGGATAACCATATGAAATCTTAAAGAACTACAGTCCACCTAACCTAACTAATACTGAATTATTTTTATATAGATAAAAAAACATTTGAACATTTGCACCCTCAAACTTTATAATTAAATAATTTTTTTCTTAAAATATTAGCTGTGTAGCTGTGATAGCAAAAAAAAAATTTTAATACATTGGTAAAATAATGATGGTCTTTTGGATCCTTTTATAAGATAATGGTGACGAGTTTATTGAATTTAAAAGAAACGGTAAATCATTTATTCAGCTAAACAATTCTTAGCAAAGCTATAGTGTAATATATAACATACACCATTTATATATTTTACCGTTTTTAGTTTAATTATCGATAGATCATATTTTTTTGTTTTTTTTTTTTTTAAATAAATTTAATAATACTTTATTTCAATTAGAAAAACTTAAAGTTACATCAAAGAGATGCGACCAATGAACAACTTTTTTCTCATTCGTATCTTAACATCTTATAATTATTAACAATTTCTTTACTGTACACATTATATAGATTGTAAGTAAACATTTTGAATAACAAAAATGTTTTAAAGTGAAAAATTTATTTTATCAAATCTTTCTCAAAAAATTGTAAACACGGTAGGAATAGTTTTTTACAACAAGATTCAAAATTTCAAATTATGTTTTTTTGTCTATATCCCAAGTTTATAAAATTATTGAATAGACTAATTATAAATTCTTCAACAAGAGTATTATCAACACTTTAAGTACACAAGTATGATTGGTCTAAAAGCAAATCTACACTGCTTAAACTTGTGTTAACAGAAAGTTGTGCGTGACAGTAAACTGAGCTAACTACGTCGGAATGAAGTAATCAGTGTGAATCCACTTTTATGTTTAAGTTGAAACCAATTGAATTAGTAATAAGTAATAAAATTACAAAAAAAAACTCTTTTTAGCTTCTCTGATTTAGTCCGATACATTTTAAGAATGTTAAAAGATGTAATCAACTTTTAATGTATATTTTACAACAGTCATTTTATTTACTTTCCTTAATATAAACATTAAATATTTTAATAAAACGGTTCCAAACTAAGAAATAAATATAATTTGTCATCTTTTGATGTTTAATTTACTACTGATTGTTCACTAATTTTTCTTAATATAAAATGAAAATAACATAATTTTAGATATTCGTTTAATTATTTCCAACGTACTTTCATTTGAAGTGTAATGCTTTATGTTTATCAACTTGAGATGATTTTTAACATCAAAAGTTTACAATATTTACCTTTATAAATTGTACATCTAAGACCAAATGATTCACATAATATTTATGGTTTACCTCAATAAAAAAATACCCTCGATAAATATGTATGTATGTATCGTGTACCTAGTACATATTTTTATGTATGGTTTTTTTTTTTTTTTTTTAGATAATATTTTTATAATGAATGATTACATAGTGACTGATAATGCTATAAATAAGTTTTAAAATCTATACTGTTACTATTGAAAAAATATTTTCCAATCAGAAATAATAAGCCCCATAAAAAGTATCCAGAATTTTCAAAGAGAACTTGATATTTAAGGAATAAAATTATGAAACAATAATTTTTGTAGCCATCATACTAAGAATTCATTAATATTGTTTCATCAGTTTTATAAATAATGTTATGTAATTATGAATAGGTATGATACAAAATTACAAACAATATTTA
Organism: Therioaphis trifolii; assembly: GCA_027580255.1. Taxonomy (NCBI): domain Eukaryota; kingdom Metazoa; phylum Arthropoda; class Insecta; order Hemiptera; family Aphididae; genus Therioaphis; species Therioaphis trifolii. The sequence continues at coordinate 28,445,543 of CM050407.1, forward strand.
AATATAATTGCAATAAAAATTATGAAATGAATTCTTACCCAGAATTATTAATTCAGGGAACCATGAATTTTTACAAATCTAAAAAGGTGCACGTATAGTCAAAATATATTTATATTATAATAATAAGCTTTACAATATTTTCTTATACTCCAGAGTCCAGAGTAGATATCTACTTAAAAACTATGATATTAATAAAATACCATAATTAAGTCACTATTATGAACAGTAAATAGTTATGTTATACTTAAATTATAAAATGTTTATATTGTAAAGAGTTTATCATTTAATTCAATTTATCGTTTTAAATAAAACATTTGAAGAATTTATGTTAGACAGATATACACTTTACTTTATCTTAAAAAATAACCATGCTGTTTAATCATACTATAATAAAGTACCTATACAATACATTGTCTAATATTGTTCATTTTAATACATACCTACTTGATATTTTGATAAAATAATACGTCATTTAATTAAGTTACGCTAATAACAACAGTTTAATTTAGAATTTAATTACTGTGATAATATTATACTTAGTATAAACATGTGCACGATCACATATTATAGTAGGTACTAATAGTTTAAAATAATATATCTTAATTAAATAATTTACATGTTCAGAATCTCAAAATATTAAAAAGTAAAAATGCATATATCATAAATTTATTTTTTAAATCTATCATATTATTGATTCTATTACAAGTATTAGTATAAATCGTATTTTCTCTAATTTAACATGTTCAAAATGTAATCAAGTGATAACAATCGAATAAATACCCTAAAATGTTTGTAGCCGGCCGATTGTAATGACGTGTTCGAGGAGTCGCCACATGCATATTGTATTATCTACTCGAGAAATGACTGGGATAGCTTCAAACAAGCCGAAGAATGGTTACAAGCCCTATGGAAAGCTGATGTGGTCCGAAACAAAGCTGTGATATTGGTCGGTAACAAAAATGATATTGTAAGACCAAACATCGTACCATCAGGAGGTAAAGTACTAATTTACTAATATTTTAATTAGTATTCACGTTAGTCAATAATATTATTAAAATTCAATATGGTCCTTAGTAAATTTTGCGTGAAATATTATCTTCTTAAACTCATGTCATAATGAATCCCAATTGGTATGAGAAATCTAAATCTTACAGCGCATTTTCAATTCTTATTTCCATTTATGAATTTGTTTTTCAATTATATACTGAAGCAATGAACTTAAAAAATCAATTACAAATAAATTTAAATATTATTCAACATAAACAGTAATCTAGAAAAATCAAACCTTGAACATTTTCTACATTTGCCTTAAATTTCAATACATAATATACCTATTGAAACCCATCTGGAGACTAAATTAGTATGTTTTTGTACAAAACATACTTTATTGTATTCCAAATATTGAAATTTAAGCTACAAATATAATATTATAAACGTATAAACGCAGAAGCGAGAATAATGCGTCCATTTAGTATGATTTCAAGCCGGCATTATACTCTCGTTTGATATTTTAGTTAATAAATTAACCACATCCCATGTGATTACGTCCAAACGAGTTTTCCTTTCATACCCCGTGTCTTCGGCCAGTCGACTAATTGCGTATTTCACGTGTTATGGACCAAATGATATCGTCTATTCTGTTCAGGACTTGAATACGTCCGCAACTTTTTTTTGTGTGCGCAGCTATACGACGCTTGTTATAGCTGTGAAATACCGGTTATTCTGAGACTCTACTAGCAGCCGCGATACTAACCGCCCAGGGCATGCTCATTCTGTTGCGCTTCGTCAATGCCGAATGCCGTCATTTATATCAAAATTACAAACAAAAATTAAATTTTCATAAACTCGCTAAATTAATTGCAACTATTCCAAGTACAACAGCATCAACGGAAAGAACATTTTCAGCCCTCAAAAGAATAAAAGCAAATTGTAGGTCTACTCAAGGTCAAGAAAGACTATCTTCTTTAGCAATTTTATCTATTGAAAAAAAAAATGTATTAGAAGATTTAAAAATGAGCCCCGAATTTCACGATAAAGTTACAGAAAAGTTTGTTGAAAAAGAAATGAGAATTGACTTTGTTTACAAATAAAAAAATTTTGGAGGTAACTTAATTTTGGTAAAAGAGTCACTCAACTATCAATTAAAATAAGTATTATTTACTATTATTTACTAAGTGCTGTTTAAAAATATTAAATTAAAATCTTAAATAAAAAACGATTACAAATTTGTTTATTATAAATTAAACATTGTGATAAATATAAATTTAACGAGCATGTCCCCCCATACATCATAGCGAGCATTCGCCACTGTACTATAAAAAAAAAACCTATAGACACAATACGAGTACGCACTGTAGCTATAACGCGGTCACGCGCGCGCACCTTTCGTTTTTCAGTCGGCAAACAAATGGCCACCCGATACGACTGCAAGTTCATCGAGACGTCGGTGATAATCAACTACAACGTGGACGAACTGCTGGTCGGCATACTGACGCAGATCCGGCTGAAGCTGGACCAGCCGCCGGAACACGGCGTGTCCAGGACGTCGTCGATGCGCAAGCGGTCCAAGTCGCCGTTGGCCAATTGCGGGCCCACGTTCAAGAAATACCGGGGCTCCCGGACGTCCACCAGCCTCCGTGTGAAGGGGCTGCTGAGCAAGGTGTGGGCCAGGGACTCCAAGTCCAAGTCGTGCGAAAACTTGCACGTGCTCTAACGACGGACGGGCGCGCGGGTGGTAGGGAAAAACACGATCGGTTTATTATTATTATTATTATTATTATTATGATTATCAATTTTTTACAGTACAAGTTTGTACTTTTCCGCTTTCCTTGTTGTTTTCGACAAAAAAAAAAAAAAAAAAAAACAATCGTTTTTCGTTAACCTCTTTCGACCGTTGCTCGTCCATTGCAAAGGACGGCCTTGAGTTCCCGTTATTATAGTTGCATACTGCATACGATCCGCTGTATTTCCCTCGCTTATCTTTGTTTCGTTTGTTTTTTTTTTTCATTATTCACGTCCCTGTCTCTCCCTGACTTGTAGGCCGGAGAAATGGCGAAGAAAAATCCCCACGTACCGACTACCATTCCTAAACTTTTGATTTCAGTTATTCGTTCGGAAAGCACGATATTTTATGTGTTGTTCGCCTATGGAGGTACAACTTTTTATTTTTTACTGTCGATCGGAAGAAAGCTTTCCAGAAACGTTTTCTAATTATTAACAACACGAAAGCAAAAAAAAAAAAAAAAATGTTCACGGGTACCGCGGAAACGTACCTGTGCATGAATACGGATCGACATGCAGCGTTTTTCGGAAGCCTCACTTTGTCTTTTCGCTGACAATATGCTTTTGAGGGGAACAGTTTGGGGATTATTCGTCGAGATCTGATGCATGTTTTGTATGTGTAAATATATATGTTAGACTAACTAGGTGTAAGTCGTAGAAATAAAGTTTATCTAAGCGCAGCTACTGGTGACGAGTGACCGTTTGTCATGACATTATAACTTATAATGATCATTTCACGATACTCGGGCAGTAGTTATCTATCGAGCGTTGTCCACACTGAGGAAACAGTAATATTAACGTTATAGTAATAGTTTCATACAAAATTAAATTGTGAAAAACATTTGATCTTTACTATTACCGCTCTTTTTTGTATAGCAAATAACTTGTTAGAAACACTAGATATTGAATACAAGATATTAGATTAAGTCAGTAACAATAAAATTACTCAACTTTATTTTTTATTTTATTTTTTAACGCATTTAACGCACTTATGACGAATGTTTCGAACAACGTTACCTCAGTCTGGACACTACCTTAGATAGCAATTATGTTAATTATTAATCAACTAATTTTTAACGGGTTTTGAATTATTATTTCGTTTTTAAACGTTATGCGTTTTTTTAGTTTGTTGTTTTTTCAATCATTATTCTGACGATAATGATGATGGTTTTAAGGGACCATTACTGTCATTATTATTGCGATCGCGTTCGAAAACATTTCCATTTTATAAAATGTTATTAGAACGCGTATTTTGTATTGCCAGCAGAATCGGGGACCACGTAATATTGTTAGAAAGTAGTTTTACGCAAATAAACGTTTTATTACGTGTTGTGTATAAATTAATTTGCAAATTAATCTAGTAATTTTGTAATTGTAATATATTTCTATTCGTTTGTTTTCAAACACACTGACAATTTTATACGAGTTTTCACGATCGCTTGAGTATGCTTATTTCCTCACCCCCTCGTTGTCTTTGGTATTTTCCATAAAGTCAAATAACATTACTAAGAAATATGTCAAGTCGAGCAAAGTCAAAACATAGTTTATGCAAACGTGGTGAAAATAAATACAACTTACAAGTACTACAAAAACAGTTCATAAACATTGAAAACTTTAAAGTGGTTTAGAAAATAATTTACTCACTAAATCTAAAAAGGGCACTGTTTCTAAAAATGTTATCATTTTTTTCAGTAATTCTCAAAAAAACGTTTCTAGAAAATGTTCTTAATAAACATTATTTCATCTTTCAAAGATATCATTTAAAATATTCAAATATGTTAGATAGGTATTTGAAAATTTTAAAATAAATTGTATTCAGATACCAAATAAGTTCTTTATAAAACAATATTATAATATGTGCAAAAATGTAGTTCAACAATCAGAAGAAAAAACACACTTTTAACAATAAATTTTATACCATGGATAATTTAATGAGTACTTCAACCACTATCTGAATAATACGACAATATTGGTAACAATTTTATTGGAATATAATACCTATAGGCTATAATACACAACACTGCATATGCAATTCTTACTTACTTAATAATTTAATATTAAATCTATTTTTATGCGCACAAAATGTATTCAAATGGTTTTTAAAAGATGTAAAATATTTTAACGTCAATTTTAAAAATTAAAATTAAAAAATTAACGCAATAAAAAAATTAAATTTTCATTTGATATTTTTTGTAATAATGACGCTGTTATTCTTGTGGCCAAATTTGAAAGGGAAACTATCTGAAACCCTATCACAAGTACTTAAGCTAATGTATTTATCCAAAATACATATTATTAATATCATCCTTTGACTCGTGTTCACAAACGTTTGTGAACACATTAGGCTAAACATCTATACATAGTACACAGCGTAACACTGTATAATCGAAAAACGACTATATTAAGGTCACGCTGTGGATATCCGTATTTGATATTTAATATATTTTAATCAATCAAAGCCTTATTCGTAAATAATTTTGACCCGATTTGCTTGATATCAGCATTTAGCATTAAAATAATTGACTGCAATTCAGGTTTAAATTTATCGACGAATGAGACTTTTAGTCTATTCATGTGCGTATTACTCGTGAATATGCGTATAGGAATTAAATTTTAAAGGGTATATTTCCGTATTGTTTTTAAATACTTATAGATTTGTTTCTTTAAATAGCATAAGGTTATTATATTATATCGGTGTAAGCTTACCCCATTTGTTTTCTCTACACATATTGTTTTTACTCATCTATGTATTTATTGTTTTTTTTTTAACGTATCCCTTATCTTCCCCACTAATTCTTTTATACTTTTTTTCAATCATATCATTATAATTATGTATTATGTATATACACACACACACACACACACACACTACACATATCCAAACATTGTGTCCACCATATTTTGTATTCGTATTATTATTTTAAGCATCTGTTATACACTCTCCGCCCATCTGATACACACTAGACCTTAAGCTATTTGACGATCTATCGGTTTGTTACTGTTTTGTTGATTTAGTGATTTTTATATTGATGAACACGACATGGTCGTTCATACAGTTCGGAGTATCGGGTATCAAGTAGATTTAGACGCATATAAATTGCAAATAGCCTATATATTTTTTCCTCATATATTATTATTAATAATTACAATAAATATATTAATAATTTATTATAATTATATCAATAATAATCACATTTGGTTTATGTATTATAATATAGTGATAACAATAGTATTAAGTGATGAACACATACATTGATGTGAAAAAAAAACTGATTGTGCGTAGATGTAATAATTTTCTTGATTGTTCAAACTTTGAATAAGGGTGATCCAATTTTTATCTTTTATTTATATTGTATGAACGTATTTAGCAAAAAAAATTTTAGAACACATTAAAAAATTTCATAGCATATTATTATTGTTACTATGGTTGTATTATGAATGTATACATTTTTAATTTTTCTCGTATAATATACGTGCAACGAGATTTAAAATAAGTATACTTGTGGAATAGTTTTAGCGTAAATTGTAAAATCAAAAATAATAATAATAATAATAATAATGTTATACGGCTAAGCTACATGTCAGAAGCAATTCTCTTTAAAATTGGAGGGCATATACATTGGACAAATTGTTATCCCTAATCTTCCCCTATAATAGTACATCTTAGAAAGTGATTAATTTTTTGGGTTCTCAAATATTCGAATTATTTATAATAGTACATAAAGTATGCGTTCAGTCACAAAAGTAATAAAATATATGTATGTAACTCGTTATACATTCAACTGGTTGTATATTTTGTATTACAAAAGTAAATAAAGTACACATATATTTTTACCAAAAGTTATGACAAAAAACTTTAATTTTATGAATCACATTAGTGTATTTAACGACAGCATACTTTAATTGGATTAACTCAGTACTTTATTAAGAATAATAATTTTAGCCGAAGTAGTTTATGTATTTGTTTTATAGTTAACATATTATATTATACTCTTATCTTTCGCACAATTTGTGTTTCGTTTTTGCTTCTGACTTTTGCCATAATTCTTTATTTAGAATAAGATGTGTTGATAAAAATATAATAATTAAATATTAAGTTGTAATATTATTGTCTTAGCAAACAAAAATATATACACACGATCAATTAAGTTTCAGTGTTTTGATTGTAATTTTCCAAATGTATAATGCAAAATTGGTAAAATATTTTATTACACTAAGGTGGCTGACAGTTTTGTAATTTCTATTTAATATTTATTTATAATAAACTATTGAGACAATTTTAATCCATTATTTAGTATTTATTCGATTTATCCGTCACTCCGTCAATGCAATATCTTTCCATGTCAAACTAAATAATGAGTTATGAGCCTATACGTTAGTTATTACTAGGGCCCGGAACTTGATGATCTAAAAATATATAAAAAATGCACGAAAAAAAATGCATTAAATGACATAAAAATGTTAAAAAATGACACAAAAAAATGATATTAAAAATGTATATTTTACCGTAAAAAATGATAAATAGATATTGTTTTGATTCAAAAATTAATATATTAAAATTATTATATTATATTATTAAAATTATTATATTATATTATTAAAATTATTATATTATATTATTAAAATTATTTTTATTTAACTAAATAAAATTATATATTAAAAATACTACTTTTCGTAAAATTTCTTGTTTTTAAACTACTCTGTAACAAAAATAAAACATTTTAATTTAATAAAATTGAACATTATTACGTAGCTAATAATTTTTTAGAAATTTTTTTTACCTTCAAATTTGTTACATTGTACAATCAAATTTTTCTTAATATATTCAAATAAAAATGAAAGGCGATTATCTGACAGCAGTGTTTTATAGATCGAAAAACTCTCTACCTCTACAGATGTGATATGGGCGTATTGAAAATACGTGATATCGTTGATGTTCATATCATCTGGTAAACCATTTAGATCATTATCTTCTCCGTCTAATATTTTTGAAATTGTTTGCATTGTATTGTAACCTGTATTTTTCCGAAAACTGCGTTGAATTTATTTTGAATTTGACGAACAATATTATTGGGAGCTTGTTGAATATTAATTTTTTAAGCTTCTATAATTTTTATAGAATCTGCTAAACTATTTTTAGATGGCTCAAGTTTAGCTATTGAATCCAGTAAAGTTCCGAAATTTGATTTTATGTAAATTAAATTTGAGTGTAACTCTGAATCGGATAGTAAATCTAACACGTATTCAATTGATACTGCGTCGTTTTTAGTAGTATCTGCATACAGTTTATTAAATAATCGTAGATCGTGACAACAAAAAAAGATAATGAACGTTGATAATCGTCAAGCTAATGGAAACTGCATGCGTTACAAAAAAATGTAACTTTGAACAAGAAAATGCAAATATATGTAAAAAAAAGTACTAAAATGAATAAAATGCACCAAAAATACAAAAAAATGACCGTAAAGCATAAAATGTCCGAAAAATGCAAAAAATGCAAAATAAAAATTGTACCATTAAATTCTATACTTCATGAATCAAATTTCTGTATAGACGAGCATTGAATGTGAGCATTAGAAAAAAAGATGCAAATGCATCAAGTTCCGGGCCCTAGTTATTACTATTCAACGTATAAATGTTCTCGTTATAGACCTGGGTTTCCAATCTAAACTTCCTTATCCTTTGAGATTGTTTTAAATATAATTTTGACGAAATTATATTTTAAACTTGATTTATTTTATTTTGTTATGTCGAAAAATGTTATTCTATAATTTTTTTTTTTTGAGCAATTAAAATAAAAAACCATTCTTAATATACAATATGATGCACAGAATTTCGATCCAATCATTATAAACTCAACATTCATTTTATATGCACAAATATAGACATAAACTAGTCAAAAAATAAAGCTGATATTAATATTCAAAACTTTTTACTATACTTTATTTATTAAACAAATTACTTAATTACTAAAACTGTTGTTATACAAACGCATTATAATTAATTTCAAATATAATTTAGATATCTAGGTACCTAGTTAAAATATTCAATTCAAAAATGTTCACAAATCCTAATTCAATTCGACTTATAAATAGAGTTCAGTTAATATATTTTAGAAATCAACTTAACAAATTGAATGAGTTCATTATATTTTTGCTAATTTTTTTTATTTTGAGTATGAATCGACAATATAAAATTGTGTTAACAAAAATTATTCAAGAAAAAATTAATTTATCCATCATTGTTATAAATTTAATTGTACAAAGTATTCAATAATCATCCATCATTCTACACAATACTATGTTTTTAATATTTTACATAATGAACTGAAAGTCCGAGTTTAATCAAAAACAGAAACAAATGGTTAAAAACCAAAGAATATAACCATAACTAAAGATATTTTATATCTAATAATTAATAAAGAAATTAAATGGAAAATTTCAAAATCATAAACTTAATAAGAGAAATTATTTCCTAATTGAAACTTGACTTCAACCTCAAATTAATTAATTAAATTAAACATTTTTATTAAGAATCGTTTATTCGGAAACAATGCAATTTCCAACCAAAATTATTGATATTTAATTGAACCGTCTCACTTACTTTTTTATATCTTTAGATCAGATAAAATTAAATTTTAAAACGAATAATTTGTGCTGAAAAATTATTAAATAGAAAAAAAATATTGATCAAATTCTTAATTTTACATCGATGTACTAATTATAACTATACAAAATAAAAATAGTTTAGAAAAAAAGATCCTTCTCTTCGGTATATTTTGTGGATATGTTTGTTTTATGTACTCCATTGAAAGTTCTTTAGAACGTTACTGATTCAACACAGACGCTGACAGCCCTATATTATCTAACTTTTACACTCATCATTTAAGGTAAGTAATAAATAAATAAATTTAATTTCAAATTATCGTTGATTTACAATTTGAAATAATAACCTTACCTAATAACTTTATCTCTTTCATTGAATGTTTCTGAGTATAACTACTCCAGATCAAATCATCCAATATCTTAATAACTTAATCATAGGTATTTCATTTTAAAATTAATTATTCATATATTAATACAAATAAAACTATAACAACAAATTGGTGAATTCGATATTCAAGCATTTATTGAAAATCAGCTATACTTAATTAAAATTTGTATACTTATTGAAAAAAAAATATGGTAAATGCATTAACATAAAAATTAGATGTTTACGATAGATGAGTTATAATTTTAGTTTAAGTTATTTATTATTAAATAAGTATAGGTATTTAAGTGAATTTCATAATTATTTCAAAAAATATATCCACCTAATATTAATTAGTATAAAATTGAAAATATTAATAAAAAAATAATAATAATTATTAATAAATGTTATATCGCAGTTTTTCGTTTTTTAAAACATATCAATTGCATAACCAATGTCAATATTGCATTGATCTTAAGTAGATACTTATATTAAGTAACAAAAACTACAGGGGAGGTAACTCATTAGTCCTCCACTCAATCCACTCTATCCCACACAATACACAGAGTACACGTGATTCGCTTTACTTAATCAATGCCCATAACGTATTCATTTATTTATTTCGTATGGCTTTTAACACAAATCAACTTATAATCAAACAAAAAAAAAAACATAACATAATATAGATAGAAACATATAAAGGTATAACTTAAATAGAATTACAATAAGTCAAAAATCATAAATATTACAAGTAAATCGTTCTTGCGATGTGGGTTCATAGACAGATGTCGAGATTCGTAATGCAGGTGATTACTTCTAGTGTCGCTGTATGCAGGCCTTCGAAGCCTTGATTACATTTTCTATTTTGGCATTCTACTACTGTGTGGTTTATTGTTGGTTCACCGTTTTCGCAGTCACATATTAGGTTATCTTGGAACCCCCACTTATGTAGGAAATAATCACACCGACCATGTCCTGTTCCTAGTCTATTTAACGTAGCCCAGATACAACGAGGAAAATTCATTCCTAGAACTCCATTATTATAACCTATAACTTATAAGAGTATATACTTATACACACGTCCAATATATTGTGTTATACGTTAATACATTTAAAAAACATGTCCTTCGTAATATCAATGGTTTATAATAACATAAACTCGAAATTTGTTTTAATTTAATCACAGATAAAAACAATATAAACTTTTAAAATTAACATACATGTACAATAAATTGACTATTTCAAGTAAAAAATAAGATTATTGAATTTACATAAGTACTTTATCGACTACAACAATTATACTACCACTTTACTACAACTTACAAAAATTATCTATATGTAAAACTTCAGGTATGGTACTTCGGTACGTGATCACAAAGTAAACATTACAATAAGTATTAAATATTTTATAATAATATCGCATGTCAAAAATTATTATAATTAACATTTTAATTGTTATTAAGTAACTTGGAGTTTAACCAATTACTAAAATATATGGTAGATCCCTTGATAGGAACTTCAAATTATTTTTTTAGTATTGATTACACACATTGCATAATTTATATATTCAAAACTATTAAGTAAAAATAAAAAGGAAAATAGTAAAATACACAACACAAAAATAGGAAAATATTGCGTTCGTAAAATCATAACACGTACCTATATTAAAGAAATTAAATTAATTTCTAAACCCAATTAAGTATCGCTGTTTAATAGTGTTTGAAAAAACGTTGAATTAATATTGTACATTTCAATAATATTTGTTACAATTACCTATCTACAGTTTAACCACCTTAACTGTTTAGAATTAGGATAGTGTAATATTCGAAATGCAATAAAAAAAAATCTGTTGTTTAACAAACACATTCGTGTTTACATAATGACTGTCTGTACTAAAAAGCTTCACTGGTTCTTTTGTGTTGTTGTTTCTAATGCACAATTTAAAATTATAAATGATAAACACGATGAACTGTTCTTTTCTAAACGTAGGTACGTATCTAGTGTGTTATTATTTATTTCTCACGTCGTACTCAAATAATAAACAATGTTATGCTCATCATTCAATAATATAATTCAGAACTGTTGAATATTGAGAATTTTAATTTTTTTTTTTTATATCATACATACACATGCATATGTATATGTCCCGCTCCGTGGTTTTCTTATTTTATTCTTGAAATTTTATACTAAGGATTATAATCAGAGTTCTTGCTAGAAATTATTAATATAGGGGATAAAAGTATTACTTACAGATGTATCGAACGAGACACGACGAAGTAAGATGATCATTATTTTACTTTTTATAATATCTTATAAACTAATCAATTTTATCAATATCTTAAATTGTTTAGATTAAGTGAGCAGTCTGAATTACGAATATAAAGTAATTCAAGCATCTTTTTTTTTTAATGATTCGTTGGACCTATACGGCAGTGGGTACTAGTAGAAATGATATAACTCTTATTCGATAAATAGGTGCATACGAAGTCTCGCCGTATCAAACTTCTTCAATCACTTTTTGAGACTTTTAATTCAGAATTCCCTAACCGTTGCACAGTGCTCATTGTACTATGACACACCAAAAATATGCCGCGAAATTCAACATGTGTGTCACATAAGCGCACAATACTACAGTTTCAGTCCATATGCATACATAAATTTAAATGCAACAAAAATATTTTTATGACCAAGCGTTTCGTGAGAAAAAAAGTTTTGAAAATCCTGTTTCAGATAACTGATTTAAGATCCACAGAAAAACCATGATTCTGATCGATTGGTAATAGTACGATGTATATTATTGATGAATTGTATCAACTGTGTATACATAATTTGTTCGTGTGGGAACTTGAAATTTACACCAACTGTAAACCAAGGGCGTCCACAGGGAGGGGCAAGTAGGGGCATATGCCCCCCCTTGGATTTTTTATGTGTCAATTATCATAATCATTATGTAGTATAAAATATCACGAAATAAATATTTTTTAAATTAAAAAATTTTTTTTAAAACGTTGAGTGCCACGGTCGACAAATTTTATATGGATCTTTATGAGTGTTTTAAGTCATCGGTTTTCGATGCACCGTTTCGACTTTTATATGTGAATATTTAGTAGGATCTCGTGATTTCATTAGTATCATTGATTATAAATACTAAAATACTATAAAATATAAAATTTTCAAATCAATGATTACATTTTATTTATATAAAAAAAATGCATTTGTTAATTTAAAGTTACACAATAATAAATTTAAATTAATACTGTAAGATTAAGTTATAACGTTCTAACTATACACATAATTAAAGAGCGGATTTTTATGTTCTTAAAACCTTAAAATATGATGCAATATGCTTCAAAAAAACCTTAAAATATTCTCTAAATATTCCTTAAATTTGTAAAAATGCAAATATGATTTTTTTCTAAAATAGATACAATAAATAACTGTTAAGCGCCATTCTCTTGGTAACAGGTAAACTATTGAATAATAAAAAATGTAAATCAGTTGATACATAGCTATGTAAATATAATAAAATATAATTTAAAAAAACATAATAGTTTAATAAAAAATAAAAGATAACTTTGCACCATTCCTTAGGAACATAACCAATTCGATTACAGACAAGTAGATAATTTAATGATTTTGAATTTTTATCACTCGTTAGTCAAATGATTTTTTTTCCTAGAAAAAAATATTGCTAGAAAAAATCACATTTCGAGAAATTAACAAAATATATGAATTTTCATAAACAATAATAGAATATAATCTAAAATATAAAAAAATAGGCGAAATATTCTCTAATGTCCAAAATATGCTTTATTATGCAAAATTATTTTTTTCTTCAAACTCTGTGAAAGATAAATCGTCCACATTTTTCACCCTCGTTAAGTTGCATAAAAGCAATAAAAATATGTAATAACCTAAAGATCCACTCTTTACACATAATTATTAATTTAATTTTTACGTTCCCTACCTATATGATAAAAAACACGTCAAAAACATTAAGGTACTTTATCACTAAGATAAGGAAACAAAAATTGAAAAATTAAAATACCTTGCCCCCCCTTGACAAATTCCTGCGGACGCCCTTGCTGTAAACCATATTCTTATACGACCTTGAAAAAATTTTCCGAAAAAGTTAAACTATATTAACTAATTAAATATTTGCAAACCAAGTAAAATTTTCAAAATACCACATTGTTTTTTAGACAAGGTTATACCTAAAATGTTGAATGTTTGATATTAATACCTTACAATTTAGTACCTACGAACTTAGTGCCTTTCTCATAAAATTTCAAATAATCCTGAATAAATCTCATAAATAATTAGAAATTTATTTTTATAAACCTTTAATTAAAATTGTAAGAATTGACATTTAAAACAAACAAAAATTCATTCTTCAAATTTTTATTAAAATAAATGAAAAATCCAAATTTTTTGAATCTTGAGATGTAGATAAGAATAAACTTTTTGAATTCTATGTAAAAGAAATCTCTGTACCATTAAGAATTCAAAATTGTATAAGGTTTTGAAATCAAAAATTAGTTATAATCATACAAAAAAAACAGTAAATTAGGTACCTATGTAAACTGTGTATATTTCACTGAAGCTTTGATCATAATCGTTGAATTAAAGTAATAATTTATCTTTCACCTATGTTAATTAATATACTTATCGCCATTATCTTGCCCAAAAATATAGATATATAGGTAAATAATAAATAATAAAATGAACATATAATTATTATTATTATATTTCTTTTATAAATCATTACAGGTGATTCGACAATTAATCAACCTGAAGATTTCAGATAAAAATTAATTTACATATCAAGTATTTCCGTAAAATCAATTACACGATTTACTCAACATATATTAATGAAATTAGAAAAAATAAATAAATTAGCAATAAACATATTGTCATTTGAAAATTTAGCCGTTTGATTGAAAAAAATTTTGTTTTATCAAAAATGTATATTACACGTAAATATGTATTATTAATTCCATTCTTCGTAACTATACAATCGGTATGTGCTAACACTGTGTCTACAACCAATACTAATCGGATACTTCGAATAATTCTTCAAACGAAAAGTTGGATTAATGACAGTAAAATTCATAATAATATATCACACCAAAAATTACTTATTGACGGACAATTAAGTAAATTTAAAGAAATCGTAACAGATCCATCAATAATTGACGAGACCAATATGGAAAACATATCCAGTGTAATGTACGTTGCAATGGAGTGTAAATTTAGTGAGACGATTCAAAAAATACTAAAGAAAACATTAGCAACAAATGAATCTACCACGGATATCAATACAATAGTTTTAAAAATAATATCCGTATTATTTGATTTCATTGACGTTGCTCCCAATACCATATCCATTGAACCAGGTTTTCTAACAATATCGTTAACGTTAAACTTGCAAATAAATAAATTAAATGAATTCACGATGTCTAATCCAAATAATGACGAATATACTATTCTTAAATTAAAACTAATGAAATTTCAAATGATTAATTTAATTGAACGTTTTACAATTGAGAATTGTTCTTTAGACGGTATAAATGAAGACCTAGAACCCCAAACGAGTGAAAAACTGTTTGATCATTTGAACGATTTACTAGACAATACCGGATTATTGTCAACAAGTTTTTTAGAAATATTTCAGTCCATTGACAAACCTCAAAAAAACAGCTCAATATTTCATATAATAATCATTCAAGTAGTGAAAAAGCTAGATCCTATATTACATAATATTGAAGAATCATTTTCTAAACAAATGAAAACAATTGAAAATGATATGGAACATATTTTGGTGCTCATGGAACTTATACTTGATTCAATTATACAAATTATTTACACGAAAATATTAGAAACTTTAGAATTATTTGAAAAGTTTCAAAAAGAAAAAAATGAAAAAAGTCTTCAATTTGTGATAAATGATTGGAATGATAGAGATTTAGTAATTATTTACGATGAAATAATTCAACAATTAAGCCTTTTGAAATTTCCATTAGTTTTTATACACCACATTGAAATTATTCTAAAAATAGTGAAGGATATAATGAATAATAAAAATATTTTAGATTTAAAAATTATTAGAATACAAATTAAAGAAAATTTGAATGCACTTCAAAATAAAAATCATTTAAGATCAACAATACCGGCTCGGAAAAATCAATCCAAATTTAATTTGTCTGCATTTTTGACAGTCGTAACATCTATAGATGAGTTTAAACACTTTAATGAAATTTATAAATTACTTCAAAATGGCCCAGTAGAATACGATTTATCAGAGACAGCTTTGAATAAAATGGAAGATTACCAATTAAATTTTGAACATAATATCACCCCGAAAACATGTGAAGATATGGCATCAATGTATGCACATTGTCATGATATCCAATCAAAAATCAAAGCTTGTCGAAAAAATCCGGTGTGCTTGGAAGAATTAAAAAAGCTGTTTTTACACACTTTAAGTATATTTGATGATATAGGACAGGAATCATCCAACAGCGAAGACAAAAATCTTAAAACAATTTTGTCTTGGATACATCAATACTTAAATAATAATTTGGTACACTTTACCCATAATACAGAAAAATTAAATAGAATGGTATTTATTATTACAAACTTAATTGACAAATACCAAATTCATAATTGTAAATTATCAAGTTACCGCAGTTTAATGTATGGATTGTTCATAAATAATGACGATATTAGATTAAAACTCCTCAAACACTGGGAAACTAAGAATAATGTGCAATATAATTTGAATGTATTAGGAGAAATTTTTGAAAATAAAACTTTATCAGAAGAATCTTTAAAATATATGTCAATTCAAAAACATATTGAAATTTTCAATAATGTGCAATTATCTGCATTTTATTGGAGAGGAACATTAAAAACCATTAATGAAATATCAATTGATAAAACTGGAAATATGTTCAACTTTTCTTCTCATATGAAATATGTGAATACATTGCACAAATGGATTATTTCAGAATTATTTTACACAATTGTTTATATTTTAAAGCATTTTTTGAAAGAAAATTATTTTATAGATAATGATAGATTTATTATAAAATATTTAAAACAACTACCATCAATCAATTTTCCTGAATACGTTTTACCTGTTATAAATACTATTAGGAGTGCTAAAAACTTTTATTACCCGTCTAATATCATAAGATTTCAAATTTTATTGGAAGAGCACTTAGATCAATATAATGTTAGTCAAAACAAACCTCATCCTTTGGACGATATATGTGTCTATAAAGAAAAATTAAATACCATTTTTGATATATTAAAGAAAATATACAATGAAAAGAGTAATATTAAAATAAATCTTAAACCTAATTCAGACCAACCTGATATAAAAAAAAAAGGTTTCAGTAATCCATTAAAATCTCTTAAAAACTCAAAAACAACTCCTAAATATTAAATAGGTATATACAACAAATTCACTACTTATTGCAAGAAATCTTCTCGCGTACCCTCGGCTTGTTAGTTTTAAAAAATAATTCAAATTGAAGAAATAAATATAAATTACCAATTCAATTTAAATTGATACCGTTAATTATTTTACCCGTTATAAAATTGATTTATATTTTCATAAATGTGATGATTTGTTTTATGTATAACTAGCACTTATTGTTAAGTTCAGTTTAGTTTTCTTCTGTTGTAATTAACATAGAATTATTTAAAACTCATACCTATGTATGGTATCGTTATATTCTTCAAACATCAAATAAACTGACTTTTTTTTAAATTCAAACCCCATTTATATCCTTTTCTTTGGGTTTAATGTATCAATTCTACGATTTTCCAGTTAAAACAATAATGAAACTAAATAATTTTAAAAAAAGTAAATAAATACCTCAATATCTTTAAAACTATTTGTTATGTCCATAAAATTTTAAATGATGCTTTTTTTTTAATTGTATTACCTGATAGGTATCTATTGCATTATAATCTACAAGTAGAAAAAATATACATTTAATATCCATGTAAAATGTAAACATAAGCTTATAAATAAATATAAAAATGTTTAAATAATCATTCACATATATTTTAATTAATACTCCTACTTACCTAATATATTTAAGTTTGTGAAGTTTATATAATAGATGTACATAAATGTATGGAGAAAATTTCAAGTTTCCATCAATATTACTTACCGTGTTATGACTAAATAACTAAAATTGATACACTGAAGGTGTTGTTTCTGGCAAATAGTATCTTTTCACTCAGTTTTTTACAAGTTATTCCTAAAGCTTGTAAAAACCATTGAGAAGATTGAAAAATGACCACCTACATGCAATTTCCGGTCTATAGAGAAGTTGGATGAAACTTTTGGACAAAATTAAAATTTTTAAAAAGTATCTACAGAAAAAAAAATATATCATTGTAAAACCTATGAATCCATTGTTTCGCTCAGAAACTAAAACGAAATCGCACTTTTACGGAAGAGTATAATATAGGTACTTTTTTAATAGGGGAAGGTGATTGCGAATATTTTATACTTGCCCAGGATCCAAAATCATATCGGCATAGATGTAGCCGTCAAAAAATAAAGGGTTTAGTGAATAAAATAATAGTACATATCTTTATAAAAATATGTTATTTAACATTGTATGAATGAAATTGTTGAGGGCTAAACCCTCCATAGTTTACTTAAGTTGGCATACATTTGGCAAAACTGGCAATTTCACCTAGATCACGCCTATGATTTTGAATAGAACAAAATATTGTCAAAATACCATAGAAACAAAGTACTCACCGACATTATCCAAACAACTATTTTGTTTTTAAACAGCTGTCGAACTATTGTTTGAAAACGGAATAAAAATAATTTAAAGAAGCACGAATTGCCAATCAGCCATTTCTACAGTAAGACTTTTCATTTGTCTTCAATAGGGTACTAGAGATAATCCTAGACAACCAATTAAGAACACATTTTTTCAACTCTTTTAATTCACTTTTCGTGTGAGTACATACATAAGAATTTTGTGTAGAAATCGGTTATAACGAATTTCAAGGGCCACCTAGTTTTTCTCGTTATAACCGGTAGCTCGTTATATGCGGCTAGAACGAGCATTCGTTGTAACCGATTAAAATCGGAAATACAAATATAAAACCGGAGACTTTTTTTTATTTTACTTATAATCGAGTAAAGTATAAATATTTGCCACTTATAGGCACATTCAATAACCGTTTTTGTTTGAACCATACTAGTACAGCCTCTTCAAGGTCCTTATGCTATGCAGTGCGCAGTCGTTTTGCGTTAAGTGACGTGGTTTGAAACATATTTTTCAACGTATCCCGGTTCTTCCATATGGTTGAAATTGTCATTGTCGACAAAGAGGTGCCAAATTCTTTAGTAATCACGCTGTTTTTCTCACCATTTCCTAAACGCCCAATTATTTCGATTTTTTCGTCCAACGCAAACTGACGACGCGACATGGTGGAACGTCTTCACACAACTGACGCTATTTGTAATTTTTATTAACTTGAAAACACCAGGATTTGTAAGAATAATGTTTTTTATTAATAAGTAATCCATATCTACACAACTTAAGATAATGTATTCCAATGATAAATCGACCTAAATAATAGCCAAAAGTTCTTGTCTTGCATGTACCCGTTAGTAGTAACCAGAAGATCGTTAATCAAATTAGCTTTATTTTACTCGTTATAGCGGATAACTCGTAAAAACCATACTCGTTGTAGACGTATATTTTAACATACAATACAATCATACGTGCTCGTGCCGGGACCCATAGTTTTACTTGTTGTAAGCAGTATCTCGTTCTAAGTGATGCTCGCTATAGTGATTTCTACTGTATATTGCAGATATGATCGTAATATTTTCAACATAGTATGGCGGAAAAACTCAAACAATTGTAAGAGTTTGTAAAAGAACGTAAATATGTACAATTTACTCAGGTGTGAAAAGACTCAACATAATATATTAAACGCTACAGCATGTACCTTGAACACAAATTTAATAAGTCAAACTCTTCCAAAAAATGAATTCAAATTAAAATAATAAGAGGACAATATTGTTAACAGAATATTCTTCTTATTAATTAAAAACTTTTTATGCTTACTTACAGAACGGCAATATTAAAGCAATTAATAATAACGAATAAACAACCTTATAAAGAATATAAAACAAATATTAATATAAAAAAGCCATTAAAAATGTCCTCTTAACTTTAATATTTTAAACTTAATTAATTCAACAACCAATTTTCTAAAAAATTTATGCATTTAAACTTTACTTTCATTAAAATATCAGTATCTTTGTATTGCACAAGTACCTACATAGAATTTCCTTAAATTAAGATAACAAAAGTCTACAACTACTGACAAAATTTCAGCTCTTAGAGCAATACGACTTGTTATATTATTAAGAATTAAAACAAATGGACGCCTGGTATTCATTCAACGATAAACAACACAAAACGATACCTATATGACCAATTGCATCTATCTCATATGCTCATATGACAGTGTCAAACTGGACTGGCTAGTACAAAAAGAGAAATTCTGAAGTTTGCTCCATGAGCAATTTACAACAAAATCAAAAAATAATTTTTAAACAGAAATTTATAAAATTGAACAAAAATTAATAGGTAAATAAAAAAAAAAATTGAAATTTCAAAATGACCATTTAACATAATATTTATTATTTATAGTTAAAAAATCCGAACATTCTTCACTCCTCAAACAAGATAATGGAGATAAGTGCGTTGAATTTTAATGAAATGATAGATCATATCTTAAGTCAAACGATTCTGAGCAAAGCTTCAGTATAAAAAATATACCACTTGTATATTTTACTGTTTTTAATTCAATTGTCGAAACATTTTTTTTTCTTTTTTATTAAAACCTTTTAAATTTTAATATTGATGTAATAGCAGTCAAAATTATAATAATTATAATAATTTACTCAAAACAAATATAAAAATAAATTCCAAGTCACAATTTTTTGAAAAAATGTTCCGTCGTTATTTAAGTATATAAGATCATAATAATTATTCAGAACTTTTTTTCAGATATCAAATCTTTCTTAAGAGATAAACTTTTTTTAAATAAGGTATTTTCAAAGTTCTATTTTTAGCCCAAAAGTTGTCAATTTTTTTTTTAACTTTCATAAATTAAACAGTAATTTTTCACTAACGGATAATGAAAATTTCTATCAACACTACTTTTCAAGTTATGTCTAAATAACTAAAATTTAGTATAAGTATTGTTTAAGCAAATTGTATCATTTTTACACAGTTTTTTTTTTTTACACCTGGAAAACTAGTAACAGAGAAAATGTAACTCTATAAGTATCATCTACATGCAATTTCTGATTTATATAGTTTGGAAAAATTTAATTGTACCAAAAAGTGTCTTCAACAAAAAATAAACATCATTGTGAAATCAATAGATTTAGTCAGAATCTAAAATTTCAAGATTATAGTAGATTTAAAATAAAAAAATTTCATAATTCATGGATATCAGAAATCGAATTTCATAAATATGATTTTTTGTTATTAATCTACAACAAATAACGAGATAATTAAAGAAAAAAATATTTATAAAAATATGAATAATATCACAAACGTGAAAGATAAATCAAAAACTACTAGAAAAAAATAATAATCACATCTAATAATAACTATCATAAAATACTGAATAAGGAACTGTTCCTTATTAGTTGTTTAAGTAATTTAATGTTCTAGAAACAAAAACTTTAGTAGATTTGTCTATTTAATTATTTAAAAATATAGTTTAATTAATTTATAGTAACAGTGGAATTTTTATTCAAATATTAAGATCCAATAAATTTTATTTCAACATTATTTTTGCTTTATTTCATTATATTATTTAATAGACACTGAAATTTAAATATCTATTATCAAATAATCATACCTATAATATTTTTTTTAATTATTGAACTAATGACAAACAAAAGTATAACATAGTTTAAAAAGTTCAAAAACAAAAAAAAAACATCAATTTTAAAATAAAATTGCAAAAAGTATAATTATTTATTTAAAACAAATAATCAACTTAATAAACAAAATATTTTATACTCCAAAATACTTGAAAAATCGTAATTATTAAAAAAAACTAACCTACACATTAAATTGTTTAAATACAGTAGTAGCGTCAAATAATTTTTTTTAAAGAATAAATTAATAATAATAACAAGATAATATTTTTATAACAAAATTACAATTACATTTGTAAAAATAAAAAATATTGTAAAACAGCTGTTAAAACAGTCTTATATCCTGTAGTTGCTCAGATAATATAAAATATAAGTTTGGAATAAATGACGCTTTAAAACAAATAATTAAATTTATACCGTACACAGGATAAATCAATATCTTGTAATATGGTAAGTACCATATAGTATTGGTACTTATTCCCCAGTAGTAATGTTGGAATATACAGCATTAACTTGCTGAGTACACCTAATGAATGTAGCTCGCTTAGGCAATTCCTTCAATGTATGTGCTCCAGTGTAAGTACAAGCTGAACGAAGACCACCAAGTATATCAAGAATTGTATCATTTACATCTCCTCTATATGGTACTTCGACAGCTTTCCCTTCAGCAGCTCTACAAATATAAAAATTAATTCTTTTTACTAGAAATAAATGGTAAGGGTAGCTGACATACCTGTACTCTGCTTTACCACCGGCATGTTTTTTCATTGCTGTTAACGAACTCATACCATAAAATAATTTACACTTGGTACCATTAGGTTTAATAGTTAATTCTCCACCATTTTGATCGTGTCCAGCAAGCATTCCACCGAGCATAACAAAATCTGCTCCTGCACCAAATGCCTTAGCAACATCTCCAGGACAAACACAGCCACCATCCTTAAATATTGATGCATTTTAAATAAAACATAGTATTTAATAAAATAATCGATAAGATTATTATGTATTATGAATATATCAAAATAAATTATTTAAGTAGTCAAAAATTAGTATAATTACAGAAATAATATGACCTTGTAGGCCATGAGCAGCATCAGCACATTCAATGACTGTACTTAACTGAGGGTATCCCACACCAGTCTTAATACGAGTAGTACATACTGATCCAGGACCAATACCAACTTTAATAATATCAGCACCAGACAAAATTAGTTCTTCAACCATTTCACCAGTGACTACATTCCCGGCCTAAAATTAATTATTCATACATTAGTTATAAAAATGAAATTGTATACATAAGTTGTAAGCAGTTAACAGAAAATACCAATAATTTTTCAGAAATTTTTATACATTCCTAAAAAATATAGGTAGTCCTAAGTACATAAAGCATTCAATTTTTTTTTATTATTTAATTTCAAGATCTTGAACATGAAACATTGTTAATACATCATGTGAGTACCTAATAGGTAATGCTATGAAACCTGTTTACCTCTTTGTATAGAATTCAAAATTCTATAAAAGGAAAATCTATACTTAGTATGGTAATAATTTTGTGGCCCTTTCATTTTTAGGACAACAACCTGTATGATTATAATATACTATATCTATATATATGGAATGTTTACCTCTATGTAACAAATTTTTAACCTTGTATTTTGTATATATATATTTTTACAAAGTGGAACAATTTATTACAAAATACGAGGTAAAAAATTCTTTACATAGAGGTAAACATTCCATATAGATATAGTATATATATATATATATATATATATATATATATATAAGTATATTTATACATATATATATTGTCGCCCTCGTGCAAAAATTGACCAAGTGAATAAGTAATTATAATAAGTATATAAGAGTATATATAATAAGTAACCAAGTATACTATTGCGGTTTCATTAGTACCAAGTTCATAAACATCGGTTAAATTCTCAATTATTAAAGAAGTACTCAACCTTAAAACTGACATTACTCAAAACTTTAAAAAAAACACTAGCTCACTTTTTGCACGAGGGCGACGATATATTTAGTAAAAATATATGATATCATTTTAAAACATATTCCTCCAATAGTACATAAATCCTAACATTTAAATACTTTATCAACTACGACTACTCTTATGACTATGAAATAATTATTACATATGAAGGACATACAAGGAAAATTGTTCAATTAATTCCAATATTAATCATAAAATATTATTTGATTATCTTTTAATTTCACTAATTACTTACTGCGAATATATTTAAAATTATTACAAAACCTTCATATATGATGAGGAATTCAGAGTTAATGACGAGAAAACCTTAATTTTTTATCAAATCGAATAAACAAAAAACATTTTTATAAGGAATAAATATATTGACATAATTTGATAAATAAATTTTAAATTTCAAAAATAAAATCAAAATAATTATTGTCAAAATACTGTATGGTAAACTCTTCAAAAAAATATAAATAGTTACTTACTATTATTGTATGTTCTGGATACGTTGAACGTGTTTTTCTTACAGTATCGACAAATTGTTGGGTGTAGCCGTTAGCCACATCAAGGCAAATAAATGATATTTCTGGTATGGCTTCCAATATTTTTTTGAGTTTATCAAATTCGGAATCGTTCATGCCACAAGTAACAGCCATATGTGGTAAAATATCTTTATTGTTTTTAGCAAACTCAACCCATTCGTCAATTTCATAATACTTATGAACTGTAGTAAATACTCCATGCTAAACACAAATTATATCCAAAAATATAATACTTATAAATCAATAACTATGATAAAAATAAAAAAATTATAAAATTAAATAATCAGTTCAAAATAATTCAAGAAGATTTATTTTCTTCAACTAATTAAACATTTTATGTAATCAATACTATACCGAATTATTAAATTTCCGCTAAATCTATTATATGAATCATGTAATGATGTATAAAAATTATTATTTGATTTTAGATTACAAATACATACATGGGAATATGTAGAATATATTTGATAAGTTTGATACATTATAGTTATTTTAATATAAAAATTTCAAATTCTTCAAATACATATTTTATAAATAGTAGGTACATACCTATTATGAATATGATGAGCCCTCAGTTAAATCTTTAAATTTTTAAAAGTAAAATTGTATCAAATTTTAATGTTTTTTTTAATATTACATAAGGTTCATAAATAAAGAAGTATAATTCGAGTTGCATTAATTATTTAATATAATACTAAACTTAATATTTGCAATAAGTTGTAATAATTTTGATAAGAAATTATAATAGGTAACATATTTTTTGTAAATTATTGACTAACTGTAAATTGACATCAATCACTTCATTTAAAAACAAATGTATTTAATAGATTGTTGGCCTCAAAATTATTTTCAATGTTAACTAAGTAATTAAATTTAACTAATCTATGGAGATATAAAAAATTATTTCTAGGTAAATTTATAGTGTTGATATTATAAACACTTCTACCAAGAATATAAGTTACAAGGATTGTTATTTTTAAGAACATAAATAAAAACTAAAAAATACTCTTGTTGCTGCAGTTATAACATTAACTAATCATTAAATATTAAATATACATAGTAGATTCCCCAAACAAACTTAAATAATATTAATATTATAGAAAATGTAAATTATTTGATTTTACCCAAAGAGTTTAAAACTTTCCTAAGTTATGTGGATTGTAGATTTTAATTCATGAATTTAACAACAATATGAGTAACCATGACAACTTTAATAAGTGAGGGGAGAAAACAATGTTAAAATCTGGTATATAGATAAGCTGGTATATACAAATATAAATATTAGAATTCTAAACATTGAATAGAAGCTTAAAAAAGGCAAACTACATATGTTTTAATGCTTATAAAGTTACTCTTACTAATTAGTAATTACTCTTATCATTATTGATGAGCTAAATTGGTATAGTAATAACATTAATAGGTAACTAATTAAACTACAGTACAAGTTATATAAATTATTATTTATGTGTCCAAACAATTATCCAATATTAATGCTATAACCCTCTAGCAATTAATATATTCATTTATATTTTAGTTAAGTAATAGCTCAATAAGTGTTCCAATTATACTGCACACTTTAAAAGTTCAAAATTTTTATTCATTGCGCAATTTTTTTTCAATTTTCATTTATACACAACAATTAATAATACAATAATTATAAATTTTATATGAATACAGGGACACACCCTGTATATATACACAGTATAGTAAACATTTAATATATGGAATAACTTTTGTCCTATTTCTATTAAATACCTCAACATTTTTAATTTAGTTTATAATGTAATACAAAAATCAAAATACCCATTTTGTGAATTTGATTTATAGAAAAATGTTGGTACCTAATTAAATTCTAACAAAGGTTCATCCATTAATTTTCAACAATTTTTATTATAATACTCCAAATAAAAATGAATTTAAATCACTGACTCAATCTTAACCATTTCATTTAAAACATAATTTTCAAAAAGTTTTAAAAATCATAATAAATAAATTATGAAACTTAAAAAAGACATTTTAGTACTATACCACTAATATTTTTCAAAAACCTGGTTTACAAAATGGCTTTTTTATTTTATTTTTTTTTTTTAAAGCATGTAAAATAAAATTTTAAATTTGAACTTTTTGATTTTGGAAATATATTTATTTTATACATATTTAGTATAGCACAGTTCTATAGAAGGAATCTATTAATTAAAAATAAGGAATAGAATGAAGTTATTCCAAACATCAGATATTGATGATACACCCAACATTACAAAAATTTGTATTGATGTCCCAAACAATGTTTCAATTCAGAAATACCCAGCTGGAAAATTAAATGATAGGACCTATAAATATGAATCACTGATATAATACTATATATAAGTGTGTGTGTATATATATATATGTGTGTGTGTGTGTGTGCGCCGCGTGTATATGTGTATAATTATTTATTTATTTTACAGTATATACATTATATAAATTGTTATAATTAAAATAACTCTAAACTACCTATGATTTTACTTAGATCACTTTGCACTTTGATTATTATATATTATTTAATATTTATTTATTTATTATTATAACTTAGATAATTTCTTTTATTAAAAAATTCCAACATAAATTATTTCACTAATAATTTCTGATTTATCCAGACAAATATCACTAGTGACAAAATATTCTAAATTACAATGATAAAAATACATACACAATAACTTAAATAGGTTAAAGTCTAACAATTATTCATAAATAATAAGTAAATATTATTATATTACATCATAATTTAATCAAACAATTGTAAATTATATTAAGATAATTATAATTTGAAGTTGAATTATGTTTTAAAAGATATTCAAATGATCAATTTCTTCTATGTAATTATTTTAATATTTATAAATGCATTAGGATGGAAAATGTTGTTTTAAAATTAAATATAATCTTTTAATACAAATAAACAAAAATAAACAAGATTATGTGTGTTCTAGGAAGAAGACTAAAATAAATAACTAAAAAAACCCTTTTAAATTATCATTCTATAATAATATAGGTTCAACATAGCTATTTTTTGCACTGCAAGAGAAAAATTCCACCAATTAAAATTATTTTCTTTTAAATAAACTAATTATACTATACAATTTTGAAATGCTTGTTAGAGCTTCAGAGCTGTCTTATATCTATATTTCGTCAATTGAGGTAACTTAAAACAATTTTGAAATATTATTGGTTTGCACCTCAAAATAAAAATTTGCTGTCAAGCCAAAAAAACATGTATTATCGCATAAGTCTTACGAGACTTAACATTAAGTATTTAGACCAAAACTGATAAAAACAAAAATAAAATACGGCTGTTTGATTTATTGGCAACTTTAAACAGCCGTTTGAATACATAAAACATTTCTATTTAAACTCATTAAAAAAGACTTGAAACAAATACATATTTAAGAAAAAAACTTACAATTTATTTTCAAAAAAATGGCTACCTAACCAAAAAAAAATGGAGCGTTTAAAATTGTTTTAAATTTAAGATTCTCAGAACTAAAAATATATACAAATCTTTGAACTTGACATTGTTTGTATAACTCAGTGGCACTTTAAAAAAAAAAATAAGTTTTGATAATTTGATTTTTTTTTTTTTTTGAGATATAGATTTGAAAATTACTATAAAGATAAAAATATTAAATATTACAAAAATTGTAAAAAAAAAATTTATCCAGGTATAATTAATTAATATTAAATACTCTTCAATACATAATATATAACCAATATATAATATATGCTTAAACAAAAACCGATCTGATTCAAGTCACCTATATTGATTATATAGTTAAACTAATCAACAATCTAAACCAAATAAATATAAAACACATTTCAGGAAGTAAAATGAAAATTAAGATATTAGATAAGGTATTAAAATTCTATAAAAAAATTATAAATAAAAGTTTCTATTAATTATAACGATTCCTTCAATCATGCAGTTATTTTGCAGCTGAACACGTGAAAAATGTCTAACAAGAACTATAACTTAATTACTATAAATATTTATGATACAAATCAACAACATGCACAAAGCCACAAAACAAAACAAACGTGATATATCTATTGCATGATATAAAACCATAAAAACAAAATTTAACATCAGTATTACCCTATTGAACCATTCTTACTTTTATAATAATCTGAATATAATTACATATTTCATATAAAATAACTATAAATGATGTGACAGCACAAATATTTTTATTTAATATACAGAAAACACAAGCATTGTGTTCATATACAATGTACACAAATAAAAAGCAATGGATAATGTCTATTGTATTGTTTTTATTAACTGTACAATTTTATAAACGATAGAAACTACAAATTACAATAATTATTTTAAATTGCATGTTGAAATGATTATCTAAGAGTTCGGTAATTCAAAGATAGTAATAAATTGATGTAATACACATACAACTTTCATTATACAGAGAGAAGGATAATTGATAAATTAAGTAATTACGAGTTCACTTTTCAATATATATAATACAATATAAGTATCTCAATATCTGTAAAACATAGTTGTTCATTTTAAAATAAAAATTTTAGCTACCTACTAAAGCCAATATTAATCTAGAAATTATAAGAAGAAAATCTAACTCCTTTAGTTAATTAAGGACTTACAACTCAATAAAATCATAATATTATCATCACTCTGTATTTGAAAAATAAAATAGTACCAGTTACAGTTTAAGGTAGCTATTATAATGCTTGTTGTAATGTTTTATTATTACCTGCAATCTAGATATTCATACTAAGTGAATGCAATAAAAACCATAAGCATAAAATAATGCATTTTTTTTTCTAGTTGACAGTCATTAAAAACGGCCATAAAATATTATGTTACCAATATTAAGTAAATTTAAAAAAAAATTTCAACTGTCTTAAATTTAAATACATGAGAGCAGAGATTTCATAAGTTAACCAAAGAGTCAACTATTAAAAATACTTTTAATAGGTAATTAATATAAAGTAAAACAACTGAAGGACTAATAGAAAAAAAAAATGTAATAGGTATATCAAATTTAATTATCTATAATGCAATTTATATTTATGATTAACACAATCCTTGAAGTCACGTAGAAATAAAATAAAAACAATTTACTTTCACTAACACACTTAAAAGCCAAGACATATTGCATATACTAAAATTTAAAACATACATAGGTACATATATTAATTATTGAACAAACAGAACTCTTAAATTACTATCTATTACATTAAACTTGACATAACAACCAAAATTGAAATAGATAAGATAGAATACATTATATTTACATGAATACCAAACCACCACATTGTCCCTAATCTAGCAACATTTTAGTAGATTAAAATCTCATCACTTAGAGGATATAATATTTCATCTAATTCTTACGTAAATAATAGTAAAAAATAAATATAAAATTGAATTAATTTTAAGTAAGTTTTGATTTAAATCACACTGTATTTAAATACTATTAAATCTTCATGTATAGTGAAACAATAAAGTGCCTACATAAATAGATCTAAGATGTCAGTTTTAAGTTTGAACTACAATCATAAATAAATACTATCAATAGGTAGGTATCTAACTCATATCATACCTCATTGAATAAATAATATAAGCAGAGGAAATATGCGATTCTAAATTTACAAAAATAAATAATAGTAAAGTGGTAATATTTTAAACTTCTAAACAATCTAAACACGATTTAAATATCTTGAAATACATAATAATTCATTTTTTTAGTTTAATCTTTAAAAAAAAATACTCCCTATTGTAATTAAAGATATGAAAGTTTGAAAAACAGTTTGTCATACTTTTTTAGTAGGTATCTATGTGATATGCAAAGGTTGCTAAATTAGAATTAATAATTAATTTTCAAAATTATTCCTTATTTAATTGAGAGCTGCCAGGGATCTGGTAGAAAAATGCATCTTTAATATATTTTAAGAATTGAATATGTATTACCAACACAATAACATTCATTGAAAATAATATTTCAATAAACGAGTTGACACTAATAGGTTACTCGTGAAATATTCAATGGTTATAAAATATCAATAAATAAAGTTTTAGGCAAAATAAAATTCGATCATTGTAAAAGAAGTTAATTAAACAATTTGGTACCTATTGATTCTGTATCAATATTAAAAGTTTATCTTTTGGTTATATTAAAGTACAAGGTTTTAATGTAACAATACTAATAATAATAATGATAACAAACATTCCAATTTGATACATAGGTACACACATAAAGTAATCTATGATGATAAAAAGGTTAATGTACCATCAATTAATAAAAATAAACTCTTTTTAAATTTAAAAATAATTTTTTCCATTTTTTTTTTCTTTAATTAATTATCAATAAAATATACCAATATCAAAATGATAAAAACAAAATCATTTTAAAGGAAATAGATTAACCAAAATGTTCAGATTTCAAACCATGAAAATCATTATTATTTTTTACTGAAAAACTACCAAAATGCTTTAAATCCATCACAAATATGAAAGATTATTAATGAATAAGAGTATCATATGAATAAAATTAAATAATTGATATTTTTTGTTAAGTTGCCAAAAAAACATCAAACAGTCCTTACTAAACTCATCTATTTTTAAATGTAAGAGGTGTTTTAAAATATCATTGTTATTATTAAGATGGAAGGGTAAAAAATTAAGTAGGTCATGGATGTAGGCATTATTTTAATTTTTATATTATTAAGAATAATTGAATAAGTACAAATTATTAAACATACAGTTATTCATTCACTAAGTACAGTTATAAATATTTTGCTAACTGAACATAAAACAGCAAACTAACATGTTCAAAAAATTGTAATTTTTAATCATTTTAATCATTTATGTGTGTGTATATATATAATATATACATATTACATAAAATTAATGGTTAAACTAAAAAAATATCTTGTTAAAAATAAAATCAATGAAACTATTGTTTATTAAAGAGACAAATTAGCACTTTCAAAACAGGCATTTATAAAATCCAAATGACTACATGGGCTCACAAAATAAATTTGAATTTATCCAAAACAATAACTTTATGAGGTTCAAAATTGTAAAACATATAGGTACTGGTAAACATAATATATGTACCAACCAAAGTAAAAATGTGTTACCTAAAAACCAAATATATACCTCGAGAACAATTGGTTTCTGAAAATTTGTTTTCACACATCACCATGAATTTTAAAACAAAACATTAAAAACGTAATTAAATTATAATATTTTTTTCCTTTTTCAACTAAATATTGTATTTTTATGGCATCAAAATCGCAACCCAAATCAAAATTGTTACTACCTTATTATGAAGCACAAAAACAGATCATCGGAATGCTTACTTTTCCGAGTGCAGCTGCCATTTCAAAGGTCCCGATCGTATCCATATTGGACGCCATCATCGGTATACCGCTATACGTGCGTTTGGAATTCCGAAACGTAATACTCCGAAACAGATCTACCTAAAAAAAAAAAAAAAAAAAAAAATACGTTCAAATACCATTAACAGCATCAATACGGGCGCGTTATTTCGCACATCGATCTTAGAAAGATGTTTTTTTTTCCATTTCATAAGTTTCTGAACACCGTGTTGTGTTTTATAACGATTTACGACACTCACTTGGGCTCGGGTCTTCAGAGTGCTCCTCTTCGGCCTGAGCAGTACGTCCTTGAAGTCCAACTTCACTTCGTTTATTATGTTGGGCATGTTTTCGCCGTGGAGGTCCGTGGAGTTGACGACGAGAGTGCGACGACTGGCGGCCGGGCGAAAAGCAGCTGACCGAGACGGTAGACGTTGGACTGGACGACCGGCACTCGGCTCGATCGCTGGATGCGCACTGAAAAGTCTGACTGTCTGTCACACCGGGTACGACCGGCCCGAGCACGCTTGTCGAATTTCGGGCGGGAGCACTCCCTACCCCCCCCCATCGTCGTCGTCGTTCAGTTTCGCTCGCGACGTTTTCCACCGAATTGTTATTATTATTATAATTATTATTATTATAGAACAGACGGAACGCGCCGCCGCCGACGAACGCGGGACACGCCCTGCGTGGCAGGCGGCTGGTACCCTTTCCCCGTCGCCACCGCGTCCCGGCACGGGCGAAACATCGATGCCGCCGACGCGACGCGCCGGGGCTACCTGCGGGCTGTGTGACGACGACTCCGACGGCCGAGTCGCCGCGCGATTTTGTCGTCTTTCGTTTTTTCGCGTCCGGGGCCCAGACATCGGCGGAGCTTAAGAGCCTCCCTCAATGTGCAGGTACGTCGTACGTGGGGTGCGCACAACGTTCTGGGCACGATAGTACGGAAATTTCAAATCGCTCAATGAAAAAGGATTGAAAATTCAAAAATTTCAAAGTTTCGCGAGCTAAATGTAAATAACTTAGTTTTTGAAAAATATTTTAACAAAAAAATTTCCTGTTTTCAACTGAAATTTGAATTGTTTGAATACTTTGAATCAATGTCGAGCAGAAAATAGGTAAATCCCCCTTAAGAGCCGATCTGTCGAGTGTTATTCTTATTATTATTATATTACATACGACAAACGTTTAACGTAGGTAACCCCTTAATTCTTTTTAACCTCTCGTAAAATATGTGCACCTATGTGCAATGATTTATTGTAATCACATTGGCCCAGACCAGCCGCGGATTCAAGACTTAAATATGGGGAGGGTAGACAAAATAGTTCAAAATTTCAAATATACATACATTTTTTACTTTTGATTAGGTAGGTACCTAATATCAAAATGTAATGTACAACTCGGTTATTTTAGTTTTATTTTCAAGTTAAAACTATGCATACTTGTGAACATTGAAAAATTATATTTCAATGTTCACAAGTAGGTATTTAGAGTAATGGTTTTAAAATTCACGGGCAGAGGTGATCGCTCCCATCGCCCCCTTCCCTTGGAACCGCGCCTGGTCCAGACAGCGACAGCCAGATGTAACAATTTTGTAGTAATAATTATTTTTATTCTACGTTATCGTGTAGTCGTTTAATGGTTTGAGACTTATCTCGTGTACCTACCAACTTAATCACGTGTTTATAAGTACCTACTTGTATTATTTATAAATAATTATACTTGAGTCACGCACTCATAAATAATTATTACGCTCGTCTAATTAATAAAATAATATAATAATATAGTATTATAGTAAATACTAAATAGTAATCAATTATAGATTAATGTCGCGGGGTTGCCGATGTGTGTAGCAAAATACTCGCTTTATTTGAATAAATCTTAAATCGACGATAATTATTATCGATTGTGACCAACTTTACGCAGGTCTTAAATGATCTTAGACGGACTACTACAGAAACCTATCCAATTTTTCGTCCAACTAAAGACATATTTACCTACTTTTCTTTTATTTAAAATATCTAATATATGTACTAACGTAAATGTATCTATTAATTATAATTGATATAAAACCCAAGTTTTTGTAATTCAAATGTAATAAAAATAGACATAACAATAGACAAAATAGTGTACAGTACTTATGCATACATTCGCCGCATTTTAGATGGGCATAGTAACTATATAGTGAGTGCTTGTTATATTGTAAATAATATAATTTTAAATAAGAGACAATGAATTTAAAAAAAAAATAAATACTGAATACTATCTTTGGCCATGCTCTTTATAAATCACGACGTGCATTTAGTATTATGCACATGTAAGAATATCTACGAGTACAAGGTTATGAACATTTACATTTTTAACTAAATAATACATAGGTAATGCAAAAAGTTGCTCTTTAATGATCTTTTTTTTAGATTAGGTTTGTAACTATGACAATATAATACTAACTATAGTAACTAGTAACCAACCAATGAAACCATGATCACTAAACATTGTTTAAACATAATTATTATGGCATGTTTTACAAGTCATTATGCCATTATACCTATTTAATATGTTTATGTGATACTGACCATGTGTTCATACTTAATTTTTAGATAAGTGATCATTTAACTAACATTTAAAGTTTAAGTAGACATTTTGTTGTTGAAACACTAATATTCAAGGATGGTGATTCTATGTTGTAAAGAAGTGATTTTTATGAGCAATAGATAAATCTCCCTACTATTAAACTTATTCCGAAAAGAAATTTATGATATTCAGTTTTAGAACGTTAATAGTTACATAATAGGTACATGTTTTTATTTGAAAAAATCATGAATTTGAAATATTAATTGATTTAAAAATTAAGTAGGTAGATATATAATAGTTATTTACTTTCTATTTTTTTGTGTACGTTTCATGAATAACTCTATCCATTGAAGTTTACTAATTTTTGTTAAATTAAATTCAATCTTCAATTAAGCATTGTATTTATTCAAATATATCAACTAATATTTTTATAAAAATGAAAAATTATATAGTGTTATACTGTGTATCATGTATATAGTGAACTATTTAAATTAGAACCATTTTACTCAATATCATTGTGTATTATAAATACCTACACCTACATAGGTACAGTGGAATCTCGATTATCCGGGTGGGGAAGAGGACACGCGGATAAATGAAAACCACAGTTAATCGAGACTTTTTAAAATAATGAAATTTTGTATTTAATTAAACTCAAAATACATAGGTACAATTTTATAATGAAATTTTGAAAATTATGATTTAATTATAATTAGAAATAAACATATACTTACATAGGCGCCGACTATTGGGGTGCTGCGGTGCTCAAGCACCCCATGAATCATTCTATGGGGTGCTCTGCACCCCATGAAATAAAAATATAGAGCAATACGTAATTTAATACGTTTATAATTTTTTCGTTGTATAATATTTATGGCAACAATATATTTTGATGTTTTGATAACTTGTTCCTAACATACGTATATGAAATGAAAATAATTTTATGTATAATAATTAATATGTATTTAAAAGTTTTAATATATGAAAAAGGTCGTATTAAATAAGG
Organism: Therioaphis trifolii; assembly: GCA_027580255.1. Classification (NCBI taxonomy): domain Eukaryota; kingdom Metazoa; phylum Arthropoda; class Insecta; order Hemiptera; family Aphididae; genus Therioaphis; species Therioaphis trifolii. The sequence continues at coordinate 28,480,747 of CM050407.1, forward strand.
TAAAAATTTATGTTGAAAAAAAATTATTACTTATTTAAATTGACATTTATTAATATCTAAGGATTTTAGGCACCCCATGAAATTTGGGAAACCCGGCGCCCATGTATACTTACATACAATAATGTTATACATGCATCTATAATATTGAATACAACAAAATTAGAGCTTAAAGTATGAAGTATCAGTCTGCTTTTTTTGGTTTGAAATAATTTTCCTTACTTCCCTTCTTATTTTTCTTAAGCCAATAACATCATGGAAGTCAAAATTTTCCTGTTCGCAGTTCAGGAGGACATCAACTGTTTCCATTGCTTGGCTTATCTGTATTTTTTTTAAACTGTCCTTATCACTCTCAGAAGAAGAATCAAGCTGTTGTGAGGTAGATCGTAGATGCCAGATGGTGTAGTTATGATGCCATTATATAAATAAATAAATAAATAAATAAATAAATAACGAACTGCTATGTCACTGACACTTAAACACTCAAATCCCTCTTCGTTAAGATCTTTTTGTAGCCAATCAACAATACCGTCTTCACCAACATTAATGAAATCTAGAATAGTTCAGGACAAGCTTTTATATCCGTATCTTCGATATTTTCTTCGTCATTAGTCTTGATCTAAAATATTCGCCCAAGAAAGTCTTAACGTAGTTGCAGGTACATTTTCCCAAGCATTACATACTGCAAAAATGGCATCTTTTATAGTCCATGTTTTCAAAAGTTCTTCATCCAATAAAAACAATTTTTTTGCAAAAGATAACGGAGAAATACCTTTAGGTACCTTCGTTTCAAACAGGAAATCACGCCTTGATCCATTGGCTGTATTATGGAAGTTACGTTAGGTGGTAGATAGTAGACAAAAATTTGACCATCCGGGGTTTTCAGAGTATTTTCTGAGGGGTGTGAAGGAGCATTATCAAGTAGAATAACAGCTATATTTGGTATTCCTTTTTCACTCTGAAATGTTTTTACAGATGGTTCAAAAACGATAAAAAACCATTCACTAACAATGACCTGGTTCATCCAAGCTTTTGGGTGGTGGTAATAGTCACGTGATAAATATTTCATTTCTGTCCCTTTGAAAGATCTTGGTTTCTTACCTTTCCCAATACCTAACAGTTGGTTTGATCTTATTTGAACCGGTCGCATTTGAACACGTCATAATAGTAAGTTGTTCTTTACTAGATTTATGTCCAGAAGCTGATTTTTCAGATTGCGCAGCAAGTGTTTTCGAAAGTAGCATTTTCCAGAATAGACCTGATTCATCTGCGTTGTACACTTGGTCAGGGGACAAGTTCAATTTTGAAAGGAAAGAATTGAATTCGTCATTAAACAGTGTTGCAGCAGTCAAATCTCCACTCAAACTTTCGCCTTGAATGTCCAGCTGTCTTATGCCATGACAAGTTTTGAACCAAAATAACTAGCCTTGTGAAGCATTGAATGTTTCTTCAATTCTCAAATTTTTTCACAAACCATTGGCCCAGAAATCGGAATGCCTTCAATACGCTGCAGTTTAAACCATTCAATAAGAGCAGATTCCATGTCAGATAATGATGACTTTTTCATAGTTTTTCTCTTCTTAGCTGATAAATCTGCACAAGATATGAACTTGAAAATTGTGTTCGTTATTATCATGTTTGTCGATATCGTGTATAATGTAATATAAAATGTTTGGTTATAACTACATACATATATATATATATATATATATATATATATAAATCTACAGTCCATACTTATTTTTAAATTTTCGGAAGAGTGAGCACGGTGCGATCGAACATGGATAATCGAGTCACGGATAATTATTGAGGTTCCACTTTAATTAAAATCTTTCAATAATTCAATTGACCAGATATCAATATGTCACCAACCTTAATGTTAAGTATTTTTTAAATTTTTTTCTTATATGTTTAGTTCATTTAATTATTAATATTTGTGTTTCAATTGTTTACACAATATAAATAATAATCAAAAAGATAAAGAAAATAAAATTTAGAATATTTCTTTTGCTTAGTGCTTAGCATCACATAATATTAAATATGTGATAATATTAAATATTAAATAACAATATTTCATTGTTAATCCTTTGGCCTGCAATGATGTATTATTTTATCTTATTCAGTATACATCAGAATAAATATAAGCAGTTGGCTAAAATTTAAATTAAAAAAGTATTTTTATTAGATTATGTAGATTTATAGTCATTATATCTGTGAGCACATACAGTTATTGGCATATAGTCAATACCTATATCTTTATATCCTATATCTTATATCCTATATCTTTATATCCTATATCTTATATCTTTATTACCTATATCTTTGATATCTTATTCATGATCCACTACCCAAATGTAGCATATTTATTTATAATTTGCTTAACAGTTACTGCATTCATAACTGCAAATAAATATTAACTTAAAATAGCTTTTTCAATAATTTAAAATTGAAATGTATTTTTTTACTTCTTTTAGATTCTGAGTGAAGCGAAGGATCTTATGGTTTTACAATGATGTTTATTATTTTTTTTTTTTTTTTTATTTTTTTTTTATTTTTTTTTTTTTTCTGTAAACACTTTTTCGTATAGAAATCCTTGTCCAAAAGTTTCGTCCAGCAACTCTTTAGATTCGAAATTGAACTGAGATGGTACTTTAGAGAGGTCATTTTTCCAAAATCTTCATAGTTTTTCCAGTAATCAAGAATAACGATCGAAAAACTGAGTAAAAACGGTAAAATCGGTAAAAATCCACCGTAAACGAGATTTTCACTGTTCAGATTTTAGGTATTTAGTCATAAATCGAAAAGTATTGAAGCTAGAAACTTGAAAATTTTATCTACTATCAAATACATACTTTTTTATATTGGACAAAATTTTCAGAACAATTAAAGCACTTTTGACTTAAATATAGAACTTTTAATTTACCAAATTGTTTGAAAGTTTTTATGTAATATAATTTTAAATATTTGACAAAAAGTTCTGAAAATTTAATATGACCTTACTCATATACCTACCTAATTATCCTAACAAAAGTTCAAAAATCGTTAGTCAGGATTTTTTTTTATACACACATTAATAAATTATTATACGATTTTTTTCGATATTGTCTGATTTCTTTTAAGTTTATTTCTAATGAGTTAAAATTGTTATAATAATTGAAATTTAAATGAGTTATATCTAATTGAATATTTTATGAGGGTTTAATTACAAAAAAACTCACCAAAAATTATACAAATAACCGTAAAATACGCAAACAGTATTTAAATAATAATATATTATATTACACTGAAGCTTTGCTCAGAATCGTTTTATACTAAAGAAATGAGTCATCATTTCTTTAAAACTTAATACATTCATCACCAATATCTTGTCCGAGGTTAGGTTAGGTGATCCCATGATAGAAAGTGCTATACACTCCTCACCATTATCTTGTCCGAGGAGCGAAGCGACGAAGGACGAACTTCCACCACCATTATCTTATCGGCTTTTTTAAATAATGATTTGACTTCAAACATGATAAAGAACAAGATGTCACAGGACTGATTATGTACTATGTAGGTTAAGTTAAGTAGCCAACAAGTAACAAGTAATATTTATTACATCATTTATCATCATTGTTTGAACTGTTTAATACTATAACATTAAAAAATAAATACATAGGAATTTAATAAAAAAAAAAAATTTTATTTTTCCAAATACTGTTTAAATGAAAATATAATTTCTATCATAATAATGACATTCATTCAATAAATAAATTCATAATATAATTAAAATACATACAATAATAATAAATATAAATTAATAAATACAAATTTGAAATTATTATTTTGAATGATTCAATATCAATTTTTTTATTAATCATGACACTTATGTATTAGGTATAATGATCAAATCATCAATCTTAATTACAACTTTACAAAATAAATTAAGTAAAAAGGAAAGTGATGTCTGTTTTTAGGCATAATTACTCATTATTTTAATATTTTTGATTTTATAGAAAGAATAGTTATTAAAAATGTACTATACATTTTCAAAAGAGATATAATTTTAAGTAAATAATAAAAAAATGTATTGATCATTGGTAAACATTTTTATTCAGTACTTGAATGTTCCAACTACACCAATGGACTATACTGTACATATATTGTTTGAACTTAATTTATATTGGTACAGCCTGTTGTAGCTTACTTATTATTGCATGGATAACTTTTAAATATCAATATGGATCTGTTCATGAGAACAGTTAAAGCTTGATTTAATTTGAATTTTTTATAATTTAAGTAAAACTTATTTTTATGTAATTAATAAATAAATACATAGTATTATTACATCAAAAAGTATAATAGTAACTTATTGTTAATAACCTTCACTATTAACAATTTTATCTCAATAAATCATGGATCATGTCAAAAATACATTGAGAATAAAACATTGACAACCAATAATCACAATAACATTATTTGATATTATAATTCAAATTGAATTATGAACTTAAATAAAATAAAAGCCATTTATTTATGTTGATAATAGTAGACACATAAAAAGCTTAAATCTAAGTTTACATTATCATAGCAAAAGAATCATCAGGTTTATCAAAATCTTAAAATTAAAAAATAAAGTGTAAGAAATGATACAATATGTAATAACAATAAATGTATTTAAAGTATTTATAAAATTATGCGGTGTTGTAGAAAAATACATAATTAATTTAATTTAAAAAAATAGTTTACAATATTCACATAATAATCAATCTCGTAGATCATTTTCAGTTTGTTTAATTCTAAGCTGAGACACACCAGTTTTTAAACCCTTAAAAAAAATTCAACCCAAATTAAAACAAAAATTTCAAAATTTACTTCAAAATTAGGTAAACTTACAAGTTTCCATGAAGATATGTGCATATCAGAAATTTCTTCTTCATTTGCATTATCCATATAAAGGTATAGTACTTGAGACTGATCAATGAATGGCGCACGATCAGCTGCCATACGTACCAATGATTTTTGATTTATTTCCCATTTTGTTTTATATAATAGTTTTAAATCTTCTGGAATATTTTTAATTTCCTAAACAAATAACTATGTTAAGATACTCAAAAAAAAAAAACAAAAAAAACAAAACAAAAATTACAAAAATAACTATTAAATTACTTGAATTGAGCCCATTTCGTTTACTAATTCAGATATTAAATTCTCATTCCAAAGATTACGATCATGTAAGTCTTTTAATAAGTATGGATTAACAACCTAAAACATGCATGATTTATATAATAATAAATGATAAACTATTTTATTTATTTTACAATTTATAAACTAGAATTACCTGAATTTCTTTAGGTTCATTTTCTCCAAATGAAATATATCTACGTTTGATGTTAGTATCTAAAGGTTCAATAGAATTCAAAGTTCCAAAAATTTTAGATTCAATTTCAGTATTAGAAGTAACTGTAACTAAAGAATTGCGTAATCCATGTACGGCAATCTTTTTTTTTAAGTTATTCCAATCCCATAAATTAGAAGGTTTTATGTTCCACAAATCAAATTGTAACATCTTGTTTAAATCAAATTAACAATTAAGTAATATGTAAATATTTAGTTATTAATTATTGTTTAGTTGATTTAACTTACTCCTTTACTAGCAGGACAATTTGAATAAGTTTTATATAAACCATTTTTAGCAGCCAATTCACAACTTGCTTCTAAAGCACCATAGTAAATTGTTTCATGTATTTTTTTATTAAGCTCAATTGCTTCATTTGAGTCAAACGGATATCTCATTTTAATAAATAAATCTGCTAAACCAAGAACACCTATTCCAATAGCCAATTGATTTTCTTTCAAACCTAATTCCAATTTTTCATCCTAAAATATAAGACTAGTTAATAAATTATTGAAATTGTAAGTAAGAAGAAAAAAACCTTATCAAGTATATCATTATTTTTTTCGATTAATGCATTCAAATCATAGGTAATTTTCTTCGATATTTCCTTGAGTTTAACAAAGTCAAAAGTATTTTCTGATGTTGAAAACATATCTACTGCAATTGAAGCAGTAGTACACGTAGCTACCTATTAAAATTAGATTTTTATAATTAACAAATATTACAATAGTCAATCAATACATTTAATATGTATACAAATAAAAAATCTACAAAATTCTTTAAAACTATGAAGTTACTTCATCTGGGGCGGTAAATTGAACGGTGTCCCCATTACGACCAGCACATTGAATTGTCCCTAAATGAGATTCGTTGCTCTTAGCATTGCATGCATCTTTAAATAATAATAATGGTAATCCTGTTTCAATTTGAGATTGAATTATTTGTGACCATAATTTTTTTGCTTCAATTTGTTTCAAAACAAAACTTTTACTTTTTAATTCATACCTAAGAAATTAAAATATCAAATTAATTCACTTATTTTAAAATTCAGTATTTTTTTAAATTATTACTCTTTATATAGATTATCAAATTCTTCTCCGTAAACTTCTATAAGACCAGGACAATGATCAGGACTCATGAAACTCCACATTTCTTCATTAAGAACTCTTCTCATAAATTCATCTGGTATCCATAAAGCAGGATAACTGTTTTTTAATTTTAAATCTGCTATAGCAGTCTTTCTAATTTGGTCTAAAACTTTCATAATATCGGCGTGCCATAATTCACAGTAAACTGCTAGACCATTAATACTTTTAGGTCTTTCAGGTGTTTCAATATTTGGAACCAAAGCATCATATTGTTTCAACATAAGAGGTAAACCACTAGATTTCCCATTACTACCTTTAATATAAGTGCCTGCAGCACGAATTTTGTGCACATGAACAGAAGTACTTGAATAAGGCAAAACAAGTTTTAGAAGTCGATTAAACGTATCATATATTCCATCAATGCTATCAGCTATCATTGCTACTGAAAAATGACTAGTAAAAAACAAATTAATAATCAATATTTGTGGTGTAATTATAAATAATAAAGTTTACCTTATGACTGGTTGGCGTATTTTTTTAGCAGCTGGTTGCAATTGCATTACTACAGGAGAAAACATGTACAGTTTTTGAGACAACATCTGGTATGTTTCAATAGCAGAGTCAATATCATCACCATGAATCCCAACAGCAACTTTCATATATAAATGTTGAGGCCGTTCAATAGTTTGATTACCATATTTAGCTAAAAAATATTTATTTAAGTTCTGAAAAAAAATATTAGCAATTAATAATATAAGCAAAAAAATTTAGATTATGTTATTATAATATTACTTTAAATCCAAAGTAGTCAAAAATATAATCATTATCATAATTAATTGCTGAGTTTAATCGATCTTTATTTTTCATGATTATTTCATAGACATCTTCAGATAAACCAATATTCCAATACTCATCATTTTTATAAATATCATCCATTACATCTACACAAAAATTAAAAATATAATAAATCCATAATTGTTCTACTAATTAAAGAATTATTATAATTGAATAGAGAAATAACAAAAGAAATTCATATTATTAGAATTGAGAATAAACTAACAACTCATTCATTTTTTCAACTTCATTAATAACTAAAGAAGTTCAATTTGGTTTATCGAATTTCTAAAAGTATAATACAATATCTGATAGTTCTTAAAGGATAATAACTATCATATATAATAGAAATTATTACATAAATCACTTTTGTAAAAATAAAACATATTTTTATAAACGAGTTATTTTTTTACAATAACTATATTCAATGAAAACATTTACCACTAAATTTTTCTTTGGTTTGCTTATGTAAATTAGAAATAGCAATGCGCGCTGCTAATTTTTCATAATCTGGATGTATAGTAGTCATAGTAATTGCCATTTCAGCAGCTGCATCATCAAGTTGAGATGTAGTAATACCGGGATAAAGACATTTTTTTATCACAAGAATTGCTAGAGCAGCCTGGTGAAAAATAAAATATATTTGTAACATAAGAAGTATTATTATAAAGTTAATAACTAGTTTACAAGTCTTGTAAATAATAGTGGTAAAAAATAAATTTCATTTTACTTACTGGATCAATATTTTCTGAATCTAAACCATAACACAACTGTTTAATACGTGCAATAATAGCATCATAATGTACACTTTCCACACTTCCATCTATAACAACAAGATATACAAATAAAACTTAATGTAAAAATGTTTTTTTTTTTAATTAAAATACACTAACCTATACATATAAAAATTTTCAAATATGTAAATTTTGAAGAAAAAAAATTATATTAAAAACAAAAAATGAATTTGTTCATGAAATACCATATAGTATTATAGTAGGCATATTAAGTACAATGATTTGAACTCGGCAATACTGCTATTATAAATAAATACCTAATGATTATTGTCATCCAATAGTAATATCTATGGTAAATTAAGTGTCTATAAATTAGTATCACTATTTAAAAAATAATTGTGATTACCAACAACAAAAATCATCATAATAAATTAAGTTAAATATTTTAAACTTGTTAAGTTGTAAAAATAAAAATAAATTGTTTACTTAAACAAAACTACAACATAAATCAGTAATACTATAAAACTATGAGTTCAGCACTAAAAAGAATTCATTTTTTTAAACAGTATGTATTTCAATAAATTATTTATGCTTAACTCAAATATAATTTTACATACATAGGAAATTAAGATACATTGATACACATATTGTAAATCTGTATGATTGAATTTATGAATAATATTTTTAAAAAACAATTTTTATATAATTTAATTACTTTCAATTATTTATTTTAATTATTCAATATCCATATCATAATTATGTGGTAAATTATCCCTCTTTAATTATTCCTAATTAAATACACTACAAGCTAACGTCCAATAAATTTTTATCTATTTTTTAATTTAATTTAAAAAATATTTTAAAATGTAGCAGGGAGTTATCTTATATTTCTTAATTTCTCAATACAATTTCAACAATTTTAAAAGAGGTCAATTATTTTTTTTTATATATTGTCTTTAGTACAACATTTGGTTAATATTTTATTAAAATACCAAAAATAAATTTGAGTGAAATCTATAGTAAATAAAAGTGTAGTTATTTAATACTGTACCTATAAATATTATGATTAAGTCAAAGCAAAATTCAATAAATTATTAAGGTATACTTCCTTATTTTGAATAATTAATGAGATCATATTCAAAAGCCTACTCATAAAGAATGAAATCAAATGTGAGAGATATCTCTATTAAAAATATCAACTTATAAAAATAATTATCTCTATATTTGTCCAGGAACATATCTCAAATCAAAAATGTATGGTCGGTCCAAGATTTGATTTTTTTTTTTTTTTACTTAGTATGTACCAAACAAAAAAATCAACAAATTAATCAAAAAAAAGTTAGTAGGTAACTACATGTAAACATCTATTAGACTGAATATTATGCGAATTAAAACGTTTATTAAAATTAGAATCCATAAAACTAGTACTTAATTTTATCAACAGTATAAGCAATTTATACACGAAATATGATTTAAATAAAACGAAACTTACCTCTTTTTTTAACATATAAATGCTTTTTTATTTCAGCCATTTTTTCAAGAATATCAGACTACTCAGTGTTTAGACTGTGTTTATTTAAATGCTGTAATTTCGTTACTCTGACAGTATTTCTTAACCGGTGGTCAATGAGCAGGTCAATTGAATAATTAATATGCGAAACGTTGCGAAAGTTTGTTGAATAGTCAACATATGCATAAAAAACATGGATAATGGACACTGGACAGATGGTTGCAACATATAGTATAATTATCAACAGAGCAGATTTCAAAAAATGCACGTATTTCAATATCAACACAATGAACTCTAATATTTCGCGCCAAAAATCAATCATAGAAACAGTGCGTCCAATTTCGATTGTGCCGTAAACAATTTCACCGATCGACCAACGTAAAGTAAATAATTTCGATTATTATAATATTAGTATTTAGTACATGGAAATATGGAATTCTTTGACCCTACTTAATTTATAATCGAACGTTATAATAATAGGTGAAATGTCATTCATACGAGTCGAACAGTTGCATCAAGTCATTAATTATAATGTACACGATAATCAAAATGTTCGCATGTGTAAATGGGCCATACAATAATTTCGAGTTCCTACTGTTGGACACAACGTCACTGCGAGTTGTGACACATGCGAATATTTCTAACGAACAGATTAGTCTGTGGTGGGCTCGAAAAAACGCGGGAAACCTTGTGCGTACTTTGTGTTGCCGATTTGTCATGATATTGACTATAGTCTCTGTGTAATGTGTATCAAGGCGGTCGAGTAATCGGGTTGTTGTTATTAAAGTAATTGCTCGGTATTTACGTCGTCTGCTCCAGTGTTCCGTAATTCGCTCTCGTTTGACGTATATGCCCCCAATCACGAGTCACGCTATTATTTCCTTTTATTTTATATTAATTTTTTCATTCATTAGAAATTAACTGTGTCAATTAAGTAATTAATCATGCTCGGCGATTTAGGGAAAACTAAAACGAAACTTTTCGTGAAAAAGCGTGGTAAGTTTTGTTCATCCATTTCTTGTTGTTTAGATTATGTTAAGTTATAGTAAGACTTGTCGTGTATTATAATTGTTTGTGTAGATGGAAGAATGGAAGAAGTGCTAATGGATAAGATCACATCACGAATTGAAAAATTATGCGATGGACTGAACATGGATTTCATAGACCCGGTTATTTAGCTTTGAACATTTTTAATATATTACTTTTTCTATTACTTATTAATACATTTAAATATTTTACAGCCTTGCATAATATTAACAAAAAAAAAAAAAAAAAGGAACACTTTCTACAAAATACATGTAACCCAACTTAAATTAATTTATTTAAAATGTATATTTAAGATACAGGTTATCAGTGATAGTAAATCCTAAACACAGGTCCACATGCAAAAGAAAAAAGTTCTTCATTTACCATTTTGAAAAATAAAATTTTTTTTTCGAGTTAAATTGTTTAAGATGAAACCCTCCTAGCCATGACTTGTGATGTTTGAACACATCATATAAATGTACCTATCACACTCATACCCCTAGTGAGACTAGTTTGATTTGATTACTCATTCTGATTATTTATTTCATAGTTGGTTTTTTTATATTCATGTTTATTAAACATAAATGCATAATATTTAACATTTTATCTTTTACTGATTTCAAATCTTAAATTGTTATGTTGTTACGTACATATTACTACCATTTAATATTAACATTATAAATATATATGTTTAATGAGGAAGTAATAAGATTATATAAATTGCTATTGGCCTTAATCATCTATACATCTTTAAACCACTTTCAGTAATTTTATCATGATGAACATTTGCACTACAATCACCAATCAGAAGTCAATTTTTTTGTATTTAAATTAATAAATAAATACTTTATAGAAAAATGAGATGTATTAAATTTAAATAATAATACCTATATAAATTTACATAAAATTAATTCTTTGTACATTTATTTAAATTTAACACACAACATTTTTCTACAAAATATTACTTTATTTAAATACAATGAAAAAACCACCAATTGGTTTGTGTAGTGCAACACTCACATAGAATAAAATCCTTAATAAGACGGAACCTGTCTAACGTAAAATGGAAACTCATTTGTTGGCCCCATAAATTATACAAACCTTTTTAAAATTTCATTATTTGAAATATTTAATTGTATTTTAAAACTACTTTATTATATTCATTGATTTTATACTTTTGGAAATGATACACATCATATTTATTATTTTCTTATGTATGTGTGTGTGTGTTAATGATTACCCTGCATCCCAAAGATGATGGTTAGTAGTAAAATATGATTATTTTACTGTATAAATTAATTATTATTTTAATACAATGGGACCCAACTCCCTATCTCGTCCTATTCACTACCTATTTAATCTATATTTGTCAACCGGCTGTTATCCTGATAAATGGAGGACTAGTTATGTTTATCCTATTTTTAAAGCGGGTAGCCGCAATTTTTTGAATAATTATTGTCCTATATCACGCCTTAGTACACTACCAAAAACATTAAAAAAGATGATAGCACCTAAATTAGCAGTGGCAATTAATAATATGATTTCAGATAAACAACACGGTTTTCGCTATGCAAAATCTACCATTACAAATCTATTAGTATTTATTTATTTATTTATTTAGCATACAATACGGGTGTGAGCCCAATTTCATATAATATAATATAACAAATTACAATAATGTGAAAATAGAAAGATACATAAATACTTGGTTACAGGTTATGAAATAGAAAAGAAGTATATTATACAGATATTGTAACAATAGTTAGTAGAGGTACCCATGTAGATGCAGAGTATACTGATAAGTATACTCTGAGAGTATGTTGATATGGAAAGCGTTCAATAGTGTAGACCTAGTTATTTTATTTAAAAAAAATAGAATATAGCAGCATTTATGGACCAATTTTAGAATGGTTTAGATCATATTTAAAAGATAGATCGCAACAAATTAAAATAGGTAATATTATCTCAACGAGTATTAAGGTTTTATCCGGTGTGCCACACGGTAGATACCTATCGCCTTTACTTTTCTTACTGTTTATTAATGACTTTACAAATATATTTTAAATATGTAAATTCTTAATATTTGCTGATGATCTAAAACTTTATTTACCAATTATTCAATTGATGATTGTGTTAAACTACAATCTGATTTGAACCGATTTTATTCTTGGTGCACAACAAACAGACCCAGTGTAAATGCTGAAAAATGCTCACAAATAACTTTTTCTCATCGAAAATCCAATCTAAAATTTAATTATACAATTAATAGATCTAACCTGATGGTAGTAACGCAAATAAAAGATTTAGGCATATTAATATCTAATGATCTGATATGTAATAAGGCCCTTCGGGTTTTCTGTTTTATACGTCATAACTGCTCAGAATTTAAAAATCCAAACTGCATAAAAATCTTATATTTTTCTCTGGTCCATTCGATTTTAGAAATGGATCAATTATTTGGAATCCTCACCAAGCCTATTTGGTAACAAAGATTAAGCACATTCAAAATAGGTTACTCCGGGTAATTGCATACATAAAAACTTATCTTTAGAACAGCTATCATAGGAATTTGATATTGAGACCTTGGTTGAACACAAAAAGTTGAAAGATGTACTTAGGCTCCATAAATTATTCAACTCTCTAATCGACTGCCCCGAACTACTAAACCTCATACCTTTAAATGTCCCTTCTGTTGACACACGTGTACCACAAACATTTTATTTTACCTCCCTTCCAAAAGCCAAAATTACAGTCTTTACGCTCCAATCAATAGAATGCTAACAACAGCAAACACATCAAAACATTTTGATTTTTTTAATGATAACCAAGTTAAAACGTCTAGTCTAATTTAATTCATACAAACTAAATTTACTCTTATTGTAACTTTTGTTAATTATTATCATGATCACTGTGTAATCTATATCGATTTAATTAGTATCTTACAATTAATATGTATCTTTGTATATCTTTAAACTCTTTGTCTAATTGCCCGACTGGGCGTAAATTAATTAAAATAAAATAAAATAAAATTATTTTTAATCTATTCACTTGTTCTGTACTGAGCTCAAAATAGCGTATATATTATCAATAAATAAATAAATATTCTGTAACCTTCTCTTAAATGTTCTGCAAACAGCTAGTAGTAATTTTCGTATTATGAACATATTTTTTACAAGTGTTAAGTAAAGTGATATATTACAAAATATACCATTGAGAACTATAAATTGAAATCGGGATGTTTTATTTTGCTTAGTATTCATAGTATTTTAGTACAATATTTATTTTGATATATGATTTTTTTTTTTCAAAGATAAATTAAGCTAATTATGGCAATGATAAACTCAATTATAATCATTTATAAGTGTTAATAAGTATAAAATTAACCAAATGGATAGTATTTTCACATCGTATGTATAAATACTATCAATTTAGTTATCTAAAACTAATTTAAAATTTAAATTTTGTGAGTGTTCTAACTAATTTTTAAATTTTTTTACTTAGGCTGAAATAACATTAAATATCATCAGTGATTTATGCCCAGGTATAAGTACTGTGCAAATTGATAATTTAGCTGCTGAAACAGCTGCATATCTTACTACTAAACATCCAGATTTTGCCGTACTTGCTGCACGTATTGCTATTTCTAATCTTTTCAAAGAAACTAAAGAAAAATTTAGTGGTAAATATTTTAATTATATTTCAATATTAAAATATTTTACTTTTGTCATATCATACATAATATTAAAATTAAAACTATTATAATTAGGTTAAGAAAACAATCATATATGTAACAGGTAAAATGCTAAAACAAAATATTCAATAAGCAATATTCAAAAAACATGTATTCTATTTAATTAGGTTAAGATAACAATTATGTAATAAAATAACAATTAGTATAATTTTAAGCTTAGTCAATAAGTATAATGTAGCTAGGTTAAACTTAATATATCGATATTACCGATAGTGCTTTGATAGTAAAATAGATATATAAAGAATATGTAAAGACGGAAAGAGGGTCAGTGTGTAGTGGTCGTGTGACTCAATCCACCTCTGGCCACCAGTGTGAAAGCGGGTGTGTGGTGGTCATGTGACTCGATCACTACTGGATATTGAAATTTAATAAAAGTGCTTACGATATCATTATTTCTTTTTACTCGTGTATGTTTGAAGTGATCGGCGTATACGACAAAGTGGCGCCCAACGTGGGGCTCGAACCCACGACCCCGAGATTAAGAGTCTCGTGCTCTCACTTTACCTGTTACATATATGATTGTTTTCTTAACCTAGTTATAATAGTTTTAATTTTAATATTATGTATGATACGACACTTTCATTAATATTTTTGTAGATGTTGTTCATGATTTGTACAACATGGCTAATGAACGCAATCAAAGTCGTATGCCAATTATTTCTGATTTCCATTATGGTGTTATTATGAAAAATGCTGATCGTTTAAATAATGCTATTAAACATGAAAGAGATTTTACCTATAGTTATTTTGGATTCAAAGTATGTGTATTTCATCAACTTTGTTCTCTCTTCAATGTTATTTTTTTATATATATATATAATTTTAGACACTTGAAAAATCATATTTACTAAAAATCAATGGTAAAGTGGTTGAACGGCCTCAACATTTATTGATGAGAGTTTCAATTGGAATTCATGGTGAAGATATTGACTCTGCAATAGAAACTTATGATTTGATGTCATTAAAGTATTTTACTCATGCTTCACCAACAATGTTCAATGCTGCAACACCTAAACCTCAATTATCTAGGTAACATTAATAAAATATTTAACATTTTATTCACATTTTAATTGTTTAAATATTGTTTTAGTTGTTTTTTGGTGGCTAACAAATCAGATTCATTGGATGATTTGGCTAAAACAATCAAAACTTGTGCCAAAATTTCTAAATCTGCTGGTGGTATTGGTGTACATGTACATAATATAAGTGCAGCTGGTACGACATGGATTAACTATCCCAAACATAAATCACCTGGTCTTGTTGAACGTTTAAAATGTTTAAATGATTTAGCTCAATATGTTGACCAAGGTGGAAGGGTAAACATTTTTTTAAATTTTTAATTTATGTTTTATTAAAATAAGAAAAATTAAATAAATAGAGAGCTGGGGCTGTTGCTGTGTATATTGAACCTTGGCATGCGGATGTTTATACTTATACGGAATTGCGTAAAAATACTGGTGATAAAGAAGAAAAAACTAGAGACTTATTTTTAGCTCTTTGGATACCTGATGAATTCATGAAACGTGTTGAGGCTGATGAACTTTGGAGCTTAATGTGTCCACGCAAATGCCCAGGTCTCTCAGATGTCTGGGGTGATGAATTCGTAAAACTTTACAAAAAGTATGTGTTACATTTCTTGACTGTAAAATATTTTACTTGAGAAATGATGTTAGTTTATAAATCTAGTACAGTTTACATCAATAAGTACTTTAATTTTTTAAACAAATATTTATAAAATATAAAATTGTTAATAGTGTTAATTTTATCTTGTATTTCTGCAGCTTGTAATGAATAACTTATTTTATACTTGATTTTCTATAGATATGAAGATGAAAAACGTTACAATAGACAGGTATCGGCTAGAGAATTATGGTTTCGTATTATTACTTCTCAAATTGAAACTGGTATGCCTTATGTATTGTACAAAGATGCTTGCAATGCCAAAAGTAATCAAAAAAATCTCGGTACAATCAAATGTAGCAATCTTTGTACTGAAATTATTCAGTATACTTCACCAGAAGAGGTAATAGACATTGCTCAACGCTGTATTTTATTTTATCAATTTATATTATATCTTTATTAATTAATGTGTATATTATTTATCTGTATAGGTAGCAGTATGTAATTTAGCTTCAATTGCGGTAAATATGTTTGTTAAAGCAAATGGAGAATATGATTTTCAAAAACTTTTAAAAATTACTAAAATTGTTACTAAAAATTTGAACAGAGTAATAGATGTCAACTTTTATCCTGTGAAAGAAGTAATAACATTTATTTACTGAATCAATTTCTTTTTATTATGTTTATTTACCAAACTTTTTATTTCAGGCTGAAACTTCAAATAAAAGACATCGCCCTATTGGAATAGGCATCCAAGGATTGGCTGATTTATTCTTATTGATGCGATACCCATTTGGCTCTCCTGAATCAAGAAAACTTAATATACAAATATTTGAAACTTTGTATTATGGTGCGTTAGAAACAAGCTGTGAATTAGCTGAAAAAGATGGGCCTTATTCATCTTACTCTGGGTCACCTATTAGCCAAGGGGTATTAAAAATCACAACTACATTTTGAATGTTTATTTAACAATTATTATGATTTAGATTTTCCAGTTTGACATGTGGAATGTAAAGCCTACAAATCTATGGAATTGGGATATATTAAGAGAAAAAATTGCAAAATATGGTGTTCGGAATTCATTATTATTGGCACCTATGCCAACTGCTTCAACGGCACAAATCCTTGGCAATAATGAATCTATAGAACCATATACAACTAATTTGTATTATAGACGTACTCTAAGTGGAGAATTTAGTGTTAGTAAATAATGCGTTTAGAAATTTTGTTTTATTTTTAATTAATTTTTATTATTTAGGTGGTTAATCGCCATTTGTTAAATGATTTAATTGAACTTAATTTATGGAATGAAGATATGAGGAACGAATTGATTTACTACAAAGGATCAGTACAGGTATAAATATATTTTTATAGTGAATTTGAATGACTAAATTTAGTAAAAAAAAAATTAATTAATGTCAATAGAAAATAGAAAGTATTCCAAAAAATATCAAAGAGCTGTATAAAACAAATTGGGAACTTTCTCAAAAAATTATATTGGATATGGCTGCTGATCGAGCAGCATATATTGATCAATCACAATCATTAAACATTCATATTGAACAACCAACTATTGGTAAAATATCTTCAGTACACTTTTATGGATGGAAAAAAGTGAGTTTCTTCTATAGATTGTTTAAATTAACTTTTTCATCAACCAACTTTTATTAGGGATTAAAAACAGGCATGTATTATTTGCGGACAAGACCGGCTGCTGATCCTATCCAGTTCACAGTAAATAAAAGTACTCTTTCTAATAATGTTGCAAGTCAAACAGAGAAAAATGACTCTTTAAGTATGCAACAATTAGTGTGTTCATTGGAAAACAAGGATGCGTGTACAATGTGTGGAGCTTAGATCACTAAATATTTTAAAACTTGAATCTAAATAATTTATGCACTGCTCATATTTAAAATGTTAACTACTGTATTACCTTTTTTTGAACTTTCTTTTTTATTAATTTATATTTACATTGTATTAAACAAATTCACTCTTGATTGGGAAATATATATATATATATATATATATATATAAAAAAAAAGATGATTCTTAAAACAAAATTGTATTTTTATTTTTCAATTACTTTTTATTATAACACTAAATAGATACCAATCTACTGAAAAGGATTAAGTTTATTTAACCAGCTTTTATTTTCTTCTACTGTTTCATTACTATTTTTTAATTCTTCAATCAATTGCATTCTATACTTTGCTTTCAGTGGCTCTCTTTTTTCATTTATTTCTTCTAATTCTTGCATCTTAAGTAAAGCCTCATTAAATGTCAAACCATACCATTCTATCTCATCATGAGAGTAATTCTGTAAGTAATGTTTGTATTTATCATAAACTGCTTGCTGTTTTACACTGTCTTCGGGATATAATGTTTTGTCTCTTAGCGCCATTAGAATATTACGTTTGATTTTCAAACTTAAATTCGTTTTTAAATTGCATGCATTTGTATTTAATAGATAATAGTCTAAACCATAATTTTTATTGATCAAGTCAATAGCTCTTTCGGTTACTGTTGTTGAAATGTACTTGTTGAGAACTTCACTATATACAACTGTCTTCTTTAGAGTGGGTGTCCAAAAATAAGGAACACGACTCTTATATTTACCACTCTGCTTAAAACCTTGAACTACGCCTTCTCCTCCCCAAATACCAAAGTTCATTGTTTTTGGGTATTTAATAGGAATTGGTATGTTTTGGACAGGAATCACTGCTCCAGTTTTTTCATCACGGGTCCATTTTCCTACTTTTGGTTGATAGTAAATTGGTTCAGGAACCTGATGACGCCATTCTTTATAGAATTTTTTATACGCCTCTGGCAATCGATCACCAATACCAGAACTAATTTTTGTTTTTTTTGGTACGTACAGTAATTTTAATCCATTAGCTAGTCTAGATTCCATTCTGAATACTCCTAAAAAATACATTATTTTGATAATTTATAGCAAACATTTTTATGAATTAATGATACAATTTATTGAAAAAAAAAATGAATTTGTCATTCATCAAAGAATTTGATAAATTGTATAAGATACTGTTTGAACAAAAATTACTATGATACTATTAATATATGTGTGTGTGTGTGTGTATATATATATATATATATATATATATATATTAGGGTGGCCCTTAGTCAGAGATGAAAAAAAAAAAATTTAATATTTTAAATTTCTCACCCCCTCATTTTGTTCATTACTATAAAAAAGTAATTTTTGTTTAATTTGATCATGATTGTTCACCCCCTTCACGTGCCCCAAGGGGGCTAAAAATGCAAAATAGGGGTTTTTTGTCGTTTTTTGAGTTTTATCGAATAAATATTGCACTTATCGATAAAATTCATAGAACTTAAATTATAGATATTTATATTTTTGATAATAAAGATATTTATAAAATTTCTTATGAATTTATTATTTTTCAAGAAAAATTATAAAATACAACATTTTTAATATATTTAAAAAATTGATTTTTATAAGGTTATTTACATATTTTATTAGAATAACGGTTGGTGAAATGGTGATATTTATGATTATTTAATAGTTCTTAGATAAAGTGCTTCATCGAATGCTGACTACTTGCAGTAAATATTGCTTCTGATCTTCATTTTTGGTTAATAGCTTGTTATAATCTTCAATCAACTTAACTCCTCTCTCCGCAATATCATTTACGACATTTATATTATTTACCAATTCTTTACTTTTTTTGTACTGGTCATTTTCATTCCACAATTTGGGATCTAAATATAAAATGTCCATGGGTATACCAAATCTATTAAAAAAATTACTAGATTGGATAGATATGAAATCATTGATATCTTTATTAGCATAATCGTACATTTCATTTGGTTTTAAAATTATTCGTTTGTTGGCTTCTGATTCAATATCACGAGACTGCATTGCTTTAACCATTTTTATTTTGGTTTGTGATGATACTTTGTCATCAAAAAATGCTAATGAAGCCGCTTCTGGAGTTAAGTACCATAAATGACCACACATTTTTTTTAACGCTGACTTAGAAATTTGTTCATCAATGACCTCATACAATATAATATCTTTAATAAATTGCAAGTCCATGTTTGGAGCTAGAGCAGCAGCTCTAGCACAAAACCATTGTTTTATATATATATACAAACTATAAAAATACATAAGTCATGTAAAGCATTATTTTCTTTTAAAGTTAATTTAAATTCGTTACGAAATAAAAATATTTTTATAGAATAAACAGCTTTTGACATCCATCGAGCGTGATGTATTGGCCCAGGAACTTTGAAAAATATACTATTTGGAGGTGTTTGACCAAGAAATATAATAGTTAACTCTAGCAGTTCCTTGTAGTCATCTCGGGGTTGATATTGTTTTAATTGATTTATACAGAATATTAAAAGTTCTTCCTATAAATTTTGTAATGATTGAAAGACAAAAGTATCTTCCAATCCAATATGAAAATTGTTGACATTAATGTTAAGCCAACATTTTTGGAAAAGTTTAAAAATCGGTACATCTGGGGCAGATGCAATATCAATCTTTATTTCAAAAGCACTTCTTAATACAACTTATAGTAAATTTATTATAATAAATTTAAAAAAATAAGTATCTAAACGAACGGTATTTGTAAACTTTGAGTAATAATTTCTTATGCAAAAAATTAAAATTATGTTTAATACATAAGTATGTAGACAATTAATGTCAATGGTTTATGTCAAACTGCCAAATACTTGAATGCTTTGCCTCTACTGTCACAATATAATATCATTATCGATAAAATTATCCAATCTTAAATGTAAAATATCTGCAATTTGTCGATTCCAATATAATACTCTAACGTTTCGTTTGCCGTTTAACTGTACTTAAATAACTATTAGATACAAAGTCAATTGGGTATAAATTAATAATATGATCTACATTTTACCCGTACGCATTGTATTATTCTCTTAAAAACGTGATTATAAATGAAACTATTGTGATATCATAATAAATTATAGATAGATCTATTGTATATACTTTTATTTTTTTTTATTTGAACTTAACTATGACAATAGAACATTAAATTCCAATACAATTTACACTTATTAACTTTTTAGGAGATAAAATTTCTGATCATTTTTATACGGGATATTAAGATATTTTGTCTTATCACCAACCGTTATTCTAATAAATGTAAATAACCTTAAAAAAAAACCAATTTTTTAAATAAATTAAAAATTATGAATTTTATCATTTTTCTTGAAAAATAATAAATTTATAAGAAATTGTATAAATATGTTTATTATCAAAAATATAAATATCTATAATTTAAGTTCTATGAATTTTATCGATAAGTGCAATATTTATTTGATAAAACTCAAAAAACGACAAAAAACTCCTATTTTGCATTTTTTAGCCCCCTTGGGGCACGTGAAGGGGGTGAACAATCATGATCAAATTTAACACAAAATTATTATTTATAG